>CM052656.1:4524560-4540142 GCA_028533165.1 Leontopithecus rosalia | reverse complement strand
CTGGATAATATCCTGAAGAGTATTTTCCAGCTTGGATTCATTCTCTCCGTCACATTCAGGTACACCTATCAAACGTAGATTAGGTCTTTTCACATAGTCCCATATTTCTTGAAGACTTTGCTCATTCCTTTTTATCCTTTTTTCTCTACTCTTATTTTCTCGTTTTATTTCATTAAGTTGGTCTTCGACCTCTGATATCCTTTCTTCTGCTTGATCAATTCGGCTATTCAAACTTGTGCATATTTCACTAAGTTCTCGTGTTGTATTTTTCAACTCTGTTTGTTCATTTATATTCCTCTCTATATTGTCTATTCTTTTTAGCATTTTGTCAAACCTTTTTTCAAAGTTCGTAGTTTCTTTTCATTGGGTTAGAACAACTTCTTTTAACTCCCAGAAATTTCTCATCATCCACCTTCCGAAGCCTACTTCAGATAATGGGACACAGTCCTTTTCCATCAGGGCTTGTTCCGTTGCTGATAAGGAACTGCAATCCCCTGTAGAGGGAGAGGGGTTTTGATTTGGGGTATTCTCAGCCTTTTTAGGCTGGTTTCTTCCCTTTATTATGAATTTATCCATCTGTCATCTTTACAATTACCACCTTTCTAATTAGGTTTCTGAGTAGACGCCCAGTTTATTGATTCCCAGTGCTGGAATCCGAGCAACCCACTGCGCCAGCCGAAACAGCAGTGATAAGGCTGATGGTGCTCCTCTGCCTGGGAATCTCTGGTCTGGCTTCCTTCTTGAGTCCATAAAAAGCAGTTCTGCCTTCCTGGAGCTCCAAGCATTAGAGAGTAGGGGAACCAAGCCCGTCCACTCTACACGAAGAGCTGCCGCACTAAGACGCCATCCATTCCAGTGAAGTCAGCATGCAAATGGAAATCAGTTCTTTTAGCATGGAAACTTCCCCCTGTAGAGTGAATGTTCTGTGAAGTTGACTTGCAGAGGTAACCAGACGGATTTCACTCGCAAAGTAGAGTGTGCAGCCTTCAGCCTCAGGGCGTAGCCTTCAGACCTTCAGATATAAATGAATTGGCTGGCATTCTTGCTGTAAGGGATGAGTGAACAAATTCAGGTTTTCCCAACCCTGACATTGAAGGGCTGATCATTTTTGTTATGTGTGTGCAGGGGGCTGCCTTGTGTATTTTAGGATGCTTAGTGGCATTTCTGGCCTCTACCCACTGTGAGTGGCCAACACTCCTCTAAGTTGTGAGGACCAAAACTGTCTCCAGACAACATGACCCAGGGTGAGCACTACTGAATTACACCTCCAGGAAAAAGGTGGGAAGGAAAAGAATATATTAGATCTCATAAACTAATAGCTGGAAGTCAGGAGCCTTCCTGATGACAGGAACCAGAGCTGAAACTGAGACTCCGCACTCCTTTTTGTTTTTTGTTTCTAAGTGTATGTTATTAATTGTTTAGACAAACTTCTCCAGAAGGCTGCCATAAGTAGCTTCAAGCTCATATCTGTGCAATTCTATAATTAGTGAGAAAATCCTCTTCTCCATTAAGGTCAGAACAAAAACTCCTGAGAAAGACCCATGGTCCAGCTTGGGTCACAAGTCTACCACAAGGCACACTGGAACTGTTTGTATTGGAAGGTAGGTGCTGGGTGCAGCCCTCTGATTGCCTCACATCTTGGACTTTTTGAGGTGGCATTGCTGTCTGGGGTAAACACTTGAGGTTTGTTCATCTCATGCCAAGGAAATGAAGTACACGGACACACAGAAGTGGGTTTAGGAGGGGAGGCAAAAAGATCTTCAGTCTCTGATATCCTTTCTTCTGCTTGGTCAATTTGGCTACTGAAACTTGTGCATGCTTCGTGAAGTTCTCGTGCTGTGTTTTTCAGCTTCATCAGGTCATTTATGTTCTTCTCTAAGCTGGTTATTCTCATTAGCATTTTGTATAATCTTTTTTCAAGGTTCTTAGTTTCTTTGCATTTGGTTAGAACATGTTCTTTTAGCTCAGAGAAGTTTGTTATCACCCATCTTCTGAAGCCTGCTTCTGTCAATTCATCAAACTCATTCTCCATCCCGCTTTGTTCCCTTGCTGGTGAGGAGCTGTGATCCCTGAAGGAGAGGCACTCTGGTTTTTGGTGTTTTCATCCTTTTTGTGCTGGTTTCGTCCCATCTTTGCGGATTTATCTACCATGGTCTTTGAAGTTGGAGACTTTCAGATGGGGTCTCTGAGTCGATGTCCTTTTTATTGATGTTGAAGCTATTTCTTTCTGCCTTTTAGTTTTCCTTCTAATAGTCAGACTCCTATGCTGCAGAACTGCTGGAGGTCCACTCCAGATCCTGCTTGCCGGGGGATCACCTGCGGGGACTGAAGAACAGTAAGAGTTGCTACCAAAGAAGACTAGCTGTCTCCCCTGAGAGAGGGGTGCCTGGGTGGGACCTCCAGCCTGCTGTAGTGCACAGGGTATTATAGACCAGCTTAAGGAGGCAATGTCTGATTTACATATGGCCCAAAGATTGGTTGGACCAGGCGTAAAGTTTACATAGTGTGTGAAGAAGCTGGCCTCCCCACCCTAATCCTTTATTACACAAATAGATCTTTTTTTACCTGGCTCAAGCCCTGTTGTCTGCTCCTTACCGTACATGTGGTTGATATGTAAAAGGGAAGACAGAGCCTCCATGTTGAACATGCTTAGCTCCAGGTGGCCTTTTCCTATTGACACAGCTGCAGGTACTTACCCATGCAAGTTTCCAGCTTGCTTGTCTGTGTCTGCAGATTGATTTTACAGGCTTCTCTTTGTTAGAAAAGAAATTGATTTGGGAGCTGCTTTTCATTAAAAGGGAAATCTTACTGAGGACTTCCTTGCCCTATCTGCCTAAATAATTTCTTTTTAATTTATCATTTTGAGCAGGTTTTCCAGCTAAGGAGAAAGGGAAAAAGGTTTCTCATTCATTCACCTGCCAATCCCACACTTTGTGCCATTCACTGTGCTGAGTGTTGATGCCATAAAGATGAATACCTCACTCTTGTGCATTTGAAAGGCTTACAGAATAGTTTATGAAACACACAGGTTACAATGGGACAACATACTACATCAGCTCAGCAGTGGGTGATAGTAAACTGGATTTGGTAACTGGTGAATGGTGGAGAAGGATCCCAAAAGGGGAACAGGTGCTGAGAGGGAGCAAAGGACTCTGATTATGAAGACAATGAGAAATCAAGAAGTCTCACAACTGAGAAAGTCTTGGCTATTTAAAAGCCACCTGAGGTCGTTCACCAAGCCTCATGCCTGTAATCCTAGCACTTTGGGAGGCTGAGGTGGATGGATCAGCTGATGTCAGGAGTTCAAGGAAACCTCATCTCTACTAAAAATACAAAAATTAACCAGGCATGGTGGTGCACACCTGTACTCCCAGGTACTCGGGAGGCTAAGGCAAGAGAGTCACTTGAACCAGGGAGGTGGAGGTTGCAGCGAGCTGAGATCGTTCCACTGCACTCCAACCTGGGTGACAGAGCAAGAGTCTATCTCAAATAAATAAGTACATACATACATACATGCGGAAACCACCTGATGCATTTGGGAAATGCGTGATGGCTATTTTCTTGAAGCATGGATTGTTGGGAAAGCCTGTTAGGAAATGAGGTTGAAGAAGGAACACAGACAGCAGGGGAAGAGCTCATGCACAAAGGAGCTTGGGGCCGACTCCAGGGTCAGAGAAGAGACCGAGCACAATGTTCATTGGGTGAGAATTTTGGAAAATTAGCTGTGAAAATCATGAAATTGAGGAAACGATGTAGGAAACAGACAGGAGGGGAGAACGTATGTTTAAAGTTTTCTTCCAGGGATCAAAATGATTCACTGATGTCCTTAAGGAGAGATCCATAAGAGATGTGGGTGAGTTCAACAAAAAGAGGTAAACTCTACAATATTTGGAGGAATTTATTCTGAGCCAAATATGAGTGACCATGGCTCATGACACAGCCTCAGGAGGTCCTGAACACATGTGCCCAGGGTGCTTGAGGTGCAGCTTGGTTTTATACATTTTGGGAAGACATGAGACATCAGTCAGATACATTTGAGATGTGCATTGGTTTGGTCTAAAAAAGGTGGAACAACTTAAGGGGGGGTAGCAATTTCCAGCTTATAGGAAGACTTAAAAATTTTCTAGTTGATGATTGAATTTATCTAAAGGCCTGGGATTAATAGAAAGGAACATCTGGGTTAAGATAAAGGCTTGTGGGGACTCAAGTTCTTGTTCTTGTTGTCCAGGTTGGAGTGCAATGGCGCAATCTCAGCTCACTGTAACCTCCACCTTCTGGGGGTTTAAGCGATTTTCCTGCCTCAGCCTCCTGAGTAGCTGGGATTACAGGCATGAGCCATGACTACTGGCTAATTTTGTATTTTTAGTAGAGTTGGGGTTTCTCCATGTTGGTCAGGCTGGACTCGAACTCCCAGCCCCAGGTGATCCACTGGCCTTGGCCTCCCAAAGTGCTGGGATTACACGTGTGAGCCACCGCACCTGGCCAAGTTCCTGTTTGCTTCAGGTCACACACTTCAGGGAGAACAGGCTGTTAAATGCTTCTTACCAGACTTCATGTCTGTGTTGATGTTGTTGCCAAAGAGGTATAACGAGGCATGTCCAACCCTCACTTCCCGTCATGCCTGACCCAGTCTCTCAGGTTACATTTTAAAAGAGCCCTGGTTGAGGAGGAGGTCCATTCAGATGGCTGTGGGGCCTTAGAATTCAAATTTTGGTTTACAGTGACAATTTTAGTTGAAATGTTAAAGGCCCAGAGTAGCAGGAGCCACAGCAACGTCCAGAAGCAGTCCCCGCTTTGCGCCCTGACTCTGTCTGGAAGGCCCTGGAGAATGCAGACCTTCCCACTGCTCTGACCCTCCCCTCCTGGACACCCTCTGTCCCATTGTCTTCTTTAATTTCCTTTAGAGAAAGCTTGTCCAACCTGCGGCTCTTGGCCGGCCTGTTGCCCAGGAAGGCTTTGAATGCAGCCCAACACAAATTCCTACACTTTCTTCAACCAATATGAGATTCTTTTTTAGCTCGTCAGCTATCATTAGTGTGTTTTATGTGTGACCCAAGACAATCATTCTTCCAGTGTGACCCAGGGAAGCCAAATGATTAGTTATCCCTAATGTAGAGCCCCAACCCATAGCTGGGCTTTTCCTCCGACCTGTTTGTTTGTGCGGTGATTTTCTGTCTCCCTCAGTTGAGTGCAATCTCTGGGAGTTTCCACGTCTCTGCTGTCCACACGTCCACTCATATAACATCTAGCACCACATCAGGCAGCTACAGGGAGTTCAGCAAATAAATACTCCCTGGGCTCGTTCATCCATCTCTTTGATTGTTCATTTTTTAATCACCTCTGTATTCAGTCCTATACTCAATGAAGCTTTGCATGAATGCCCACTCTAGTCAGGGCATTAGAAGGAGCATTCTTAGTTGACAGGTGGGTATTAGAAAGAAAATGTCCAAATTGAATAATAAAAACTGGAATATGTTTCTATCAATGATTTTGTGTCCGAGTTTAGATTCTGCAAAGAATCCCTGATGTTAGGGCGTCATCCCCAGTGCAGAATTCTTCCTCTGGACAGACAACTCAAAGTTCGCTTTGAAAAGTTTGTTTGTGGATGGGTAGAAAACTCTGGATTGCAACAGCTTGTACTTGATGTAGAGATCACTGCTGTCAAGAGTGTAGAAATGAGAACTCTCATGATAGCTGGTGGGTGGGAAAGTACAATGGTGTAGCTAAGTTGGAAGACAATTTGACTGTTTCTCAAAATGTCAAATGTAGGGTTCTCATACAGAGCCCAGTAATTCTACTCCTAGGTATGCACCTAAGAGAAATAAAAATAGATTGTCCACACACACATTTGTACGTGGATGTTAAAAGCAGCTTTATTCATAGTATCTAAAAAGGAGAGACAACCCAAATGTGCATCTACTGGTGAGTGGATAAACAAGATGTGGTGTGGCCATAGGAGGGAATCTGATTCAGCCCCAAAGAATGAAATAGTGGTAGAAAAACCTTGAGAACAGGATGTTGAGTGCAGGAAGCCAACCAAAGATCAATACTTCATGATTTCATTGACATAAAATGTCAGAATAGAAACAGTCAATAGCATGAAACTAGTTAAGATAAGAAAGCCAGCTGGGTACAGTGGTTCATGCCTATAATCCCAGCACTTTGGGAGTCTGAGGTGGGCAGATCATTTGAAGTCAGGAGTTCAAGACCAGTCTGGCCAACATGGTGAAACCCCATCTCTACTAAAAATACAAAAATTAGCTGGGCATGGTTGCAGGTGCCTGTAATCCCAGCTACTTGGGAGACTGAGGGAGGAGAATTGCTTGAACCCAGGAGGCGGAGGTTGCAGTAAGCTGAAATTGTGCCACTGCTCAGGCGACTTAATCTGAAAAAAAGAAAAGAAGAACTGTTAGATTTTAGATTATTAAATCAGGAATTTATAGATGATATGTCAACATGGCAAAAATCTTGGGTATGATCCATAAAATGCCTGAAGTTTGAAAAGCAACAAGATAAGATAAAGAAATTATATTAAGAATGTCAAATTATCTCAATGTTTGCTGTTTCCTTTTGTTTAAATTTTGATGATTATTGTGGCATGTGAGAGATGCTAGGAGGCAAGCAGGTGTGATTTCAGCACCAGGAAGCAAGCAGATGGCCACAGTCTAATTCTGAGACCCCTACAAAGGAGGTGACTGTGTCCATGCTGTGTGAGCAGATTGGCCTACAGAGTCCCCAAGCATCAACCTCGAAACCAAAAAGCCTTGACTCCAGTTTCTGAGGAAATCTCTACCTTTATATTTTCTGTGGGATATTCTGGACCCTTGGATGGTAACCGTATCTCCTCATTGTGTGACATTTCATTGAACGTGGAACTCTTTTGTGGAAGTCAGGGTTTTGTAGTCTACTTTGATAAGCTCCTATGGGAACTGCTAGGAATGCAGTGTTTGTATACTGAAAATGATTACTGTAATTTCCCATTATATCTCACTGTGAAAGAAGGAAGGGCCAGACAACTCATTCAGTTTACAAAAGAAAAAAAAAGAGGCTTCTGCAGCTCATGGTGGTTAAAACAAGCCTGTTGCATTTTGAGAGTTACTTGCTGGTATTTAGGGCTGATAATTTTGTCTTAGGCTCTCCGTCAGGTTATAGTAAAAATATCCCATGAGTAGACATCACGGCTGTTCTGGGGTCTGATTCAGTCATGACACGCCATACATGGACACCTTCAGTGGCATTGTCAAATGACATTTATAAATAATCTACAAAGGATTTCAACAGAGCCATTTTAACTGGCCATGCAGAGTTTTCCAGAAACAAATCCTCTAAGTCAGTGTTTTCTAAATGTGGTGTGTGTGTGTGTGTGTGTGTGTGTGTAAATATATATAAATATATAAATATATATAAATTGGTGATTGGAACACAGCGTGCAGAGTGGGATACAGAAATATTCAGAACCTCCTGAGGGCTTTGGACTTGGGTTTATAGCCCAGATTGGCAGAGATAGACACACCCAGCAAAGAGCCCTTGCACCTGCCCAAGGAAGACATTACTAATCAATCCTAGCACACCTCTCACCTGAGCCCAGATTCTTTCTCAGGATCTAGCCCTTCAGAAACCCCTATGAATTGACTTTTTTCATTGACGAATGTGGTGAAACCTACATCTTATTTACTTGAGAGTCTGTAGGGAGACTGAAAGGTAGTAACAGCTAGAACACGGTGATAATGAGGCACACATTTGTAGCAGATGGTTTTACACATTGAAAACAAACATACAAGCAAACAAACACAAAATACATAAACCCCACCTCAGTTTCTTTTTCCTAGCATCAGAACCCCATTGTCAGGGACAGCATTATGCCCGAGACCATGAAATGCCAGCTCTTGAGACAAATACAGTTCTAACACTGGCCCCGTTTGAATAGCACACTACTTTATGGATTCCCTGCTAGTGGGTGATGTTGAGCATTAGGACAAGTATCTAATGCATGTGGGGCTTAAAAACCTAAATGATGGTTTGATGGGTGTGGCAAACTACCATGGCACATGTTATCTATGTAATAAACCTGCACACGCTGCACATGTATCCCGGGACTTAAAGTAAAATTAAAAAAGAAAGAAAATGGATAGATTTCACCTACTACCTTGATTTCCTGCTTTTCTTGACATAGCGAATGCTGTAGGAAGACAAAACCAGCATTCTCACAGGGCATAATCAGGTCCCAGGTAGTGGTGGCTGCCTCTTTTGAGTTAAATATGCTCA
Organism: Leontopithecus rosalia; assembly: GCA_028533165.1. Taxonomy (NCBI): domain Eukaryota; kingdom Metazoa; phylum Chordata; class Mammalia; order Primates; family Cebidae; genus Leontopithecus; species Leontopithecus rosalia. The sequence continues at coordinate 4,531,877 of CM052656.1, read as the reverse complement.
TTCCAGTTTTCCTGGCTCTCAGCCTCCCCAGGTATATTACACCAGATGCGATGCCACATCACTTCTCTGGGCCACTTAGGCATTTTTTTTCCTTGCTTACCTAGTCATAACAGTACATGATAAAATGCCACTTCTGTCCAGGAGTCATAAGATTTTGTGAATAAATCATCTGTTTGTAGATAGAACTATATTATGGATGCACAAGATAAGAGGATAATGACATAATACCTGTAAGCAACTGGTGCAATTTCCCCATGGCAGAGTGAGTGCAGGGAGCAGGAATTGTGTATACAGCCTGTGCAACCGATAGTTCTTAACTGAGCATCATTTCTGTTGGTAGGTTCAGTGCTTGCAGTTAGAATTTTTAAGGCAGCTCGGAGAAAGGCTGGAATAGGCAGAGATTCCATCCACCACTAACCTTAGTGGACCCAAGTCAGAGTCCAATGACCCCTTTGTAAAGCTAAACACATCACTTGTGCACCAAGCATTTTCTCATCAAACACATGGCTTGGCTAGATCCTGAATGCCTGGGTCCCTTGAGAATCACATACTGTGAGTGTGAGTTTGCAACAGGAAACATATTTTTATTTGCTAGATCTGGTGGGCTTAGGTCATTCAAAGTCCCTATTTTCCATTTTCTGTTTGTGGGGTAGGTGGTTTAGAGGCCACCATCTGCTTTACCTTGTTCCCCTTTCCCTGAAACCACAGAAATAAACTTTGAGTGTTTGGTGCTTTATGCCTTGAGTTTATGACACCTATTTTTAAACAATATGTTTGCAAGTTTCTTTATTCCTGATAGAAACTTCCCTAAATAATTTCCAAAGAAGTTTGGAGGACTCTGCAGACCTCTCTCTTTCTCATTTCCCCCTTGAAAATCTGTTTATCCTGCCAAAATGTTTTCCTTTTATGTGATTAATTTGCATGTAAACCCCAAGCATCTAAACTCATGGCCCTAGCATCTGTGCTAATGGCGCCTAACAAACAGGACTTCTCTCCAGCAGGTTCAGGGAGTGCAGCTAGAGCTGGAGCCAGAAGCTGGGCAGCACCATATGCTGGGCCTTCACCAGCTAATCAGCTCCAATTCCTTCTGGGGCACCATTTGATGAATGTGAAATACTTGGATGTTTTCCTCAGCCAACAAAGGTTGGTGGTACTTTTCAAATCTCCCAAGTCAAGGGATAAAATGGTGAAATGAAGACATCATACAAATAAGCAGATGCTAAACTTGGTACCAATCATCCTGGGACTAGGATGCCTGGGATTTTGAAAAGTGATGTGGTTTGGCTGTGTCCCAACCCAAATCTCATGTTGAATTGTACTCCCATAATTCCCACGTGTTGTGGCAGGGACCTGGCGGGGGATCATTTGAATCTTGGGGGCGTTTTCCCCCATACTGTTCTTGTGGTAGTGAGTAAGTCTCATGAGATCTGATGGTTTTATCAGGGGTTCCCGCTTTTGCATCATCCTCATTTTCTCTTGCCACTGCTACGTAAAAGGTGCCTTTTGCCTCCCATCATGATTCTGAGGCCTCCTCAGCCATGTGGAACTGTGAATCCAATAAAACTTCTTTTTCTTCCCAGTCTCGGGTATGTCTTTATCAGCAGTGTGAAAATGGACTAATGTAAAAAGAAATGATTTTTGTGGAATGTATTCGTCTATAGAGTAAGGCGTTCTTGGATATATTTTGGGCAGGAGTGTTTCCCTAGGAAAGAAGATCGATACTTTCTGGTTTTCTCATAGAGGTAGTCATCAAACAGATTCCAAAAGTACCGCACTCTGCCCTCTTGCCCTCTAGTGGGGGTGTGGCAGTTCCGATGAGCGCAGGGTGTCAGGGAAGCCTGTTGTGAAGCTTTCTGCATATCCCAAATTAAAGTGAGCAGCAGTCATGTTTTGTGGTTCTAAGATGAAAGCAGCCAGTAATATGTTTGTCTCCCAGAGAACTGTCTCCCAGAGAACTGTTGGGAAAATATAATTAAAAATGAAATCTCCTGCTAACCCAGAGAACCCATCCACAGAATTGGAAGAGAAAGAAAATACTTTTATTATCAATAAGCTTTAAACCAGACTGTGATGCTTATCACAGGTAATCTGCTAAGAGATTAGAAAGATAGCAAGAAATCTCACCCCTTTGTATAGCCAAGCAGATAGAGCCAAGCAGATACACGTTTTGTCAAGAAAAACAATAATTGGTCCTCAATTAAGATTTAACAGAATCTCTGGTCACAGGTAGTTCATCCTAAATTCACATAGCAATTCAGGTAGACTCATACAGCCTTCTGTATTTGCTGATTGTCTTTATCTAAAGGCAAAATAAATTTTTCCTATTACAGATAGTTTGCAGCTTGGTCTAGGTGTCTACTGGTTAGGCTGCGACCCTCCTGTGGAAGCTGGGAGAGGAGTGCTGGCTTTCTTCTTACATTATGCAGTGATGACTCTCAGGTCCTTGAGAAAGACATGCCTGGGTTGTAAAGTTGGCAAAAGTCTTACCTCGATTTTGAATAAATTCATGTGCATCTCAAAGGAGAAGAGAGATAATTCAAAATTACAAGTTTTTATTGTAAATGCTTTAAGAAAAAGGAAAGTCTATATTTCTTTTTGAACTAGGAAAAATGCAAAATATAATTTTCTTATTTTTAATTTTTATTTGCCAGCATGGAACCCCAATTTGTCTACTAAGGACTCTTTATTTTGTATATATCTGTTTCCTCTGCCAGATTGGATCTTCTTAGGGCAAGAATGTATTTTTATTTACTTTGTATTCTCAGTGTTTTCTTTTTCTTTTTGAGATGGAGTTTTACTCTTACTGCCCAGGCTGGAGTACAATGGCACAATCTTGGCTAACCACAACCTCCACCTCCCAGATTCAAGTGATTCTCCTGCCCCAGCCTCCTGAGTAGCTGGGAGCTACTTACAGGCTTGAGCCACCATGCTTGGCTAATTTTGTATTTTTAGTAGAGATGGGGTTTGTCCACGTTGGTCAGGCTGCTTTCAAACTCCCGACCTCAGGTGATCCACCTGCCTCTCTGCCTCCCAAAGTGCTGGGATTACAGGTGTGAGTCACAGCTCCCGGCCTATTCTCGGTGCTTTCTACAGCTGCTTTGTCTATAAGCAAACAAGCAACAAGCGTGTTTTGTGTTTTAATGGATCAAATTTTAAATTTTATTTTTAATTGGCAAGTCGTAATTGTATATGTCTCTGTGTGTTGTGTGTATATACATACATTATATATAGTACAGTATGATCTTTTGATATATGTATACACTGAGGATTGATTCAGGCAGGCTGCTCAGCACATCCATCACCTCACACACCTATTCTCTTGTGGTGAGCATATTTGAAATCCACTCTTTCAGCAGTTTGTGATACATGCTATGTTTTTATTAACTATAGTCATCATGCTGTACCATCGATCTCTAAAACTTATTTTTCCTCCTAATGAAAGTTTGCATCCTTTCAGCAACACCTTTCCTTTCCCCACCCTGTTCCTCCATGCTCTGGAAAACACCATTCCACTCTCTACCTCCATGAGTTCAACATTTGTACATTCCACGTGTAAGTGAGATAATGCACTATTTGTCTTTCTGTGTCTGGCTTATTTCACTTAACATAATGCCCCCCGGTTCACCAACGTTGTCATAAATGATGTAATTTTCTTCTTTTTTAAGGCTGTGTGTATACCATAGTTTTCTTATCCATTCATCTGTTGATGGGCACCCATGTTGATTCTGTATGTTGGCTGCTATAAACAGTGCTCCATGAACATGGAAGGGCAGATTATTTGGGGGGAACCTCCATACTGTTTCCTATAATGTCTAATTCACATTCCCACAAATGGTGTACAAGGATTCCCTTTTCTTTCCAAGGTTATTTTTTTCCAGCAAAAGATAAATTCAACAGAGTTAAGAGACAACCTGGCTGGGCACGGTGGCTCAAGCCGGCAATCCCGGCACTTTGGGAGTCCAAGGCCGGTGGATCATGAGGTCAAGAGATCAAGACCATCCTGGTCAAGGTGGTGAAACCCCGTCTCTATTATACAAAAAATTAGCTGGGCACGGTGGTGCATGACTGTAATCCCAGCTACTCAGGAGGCTAAGGCAGGGGAATTGCCTGAACCCAGGAGGTGGAGGTTGCGGTGAGCCGAGATCACGCCATTGCACTCCCGCCTGGGTAACAAGAGTGAAACTCCGTCTCAAAAAAAAAGAGACAACCTATAGATTAGGAGAAAATATTTGCAAAGCATAGATCCAATAAAAGGTTAATATCCAAAATATATAAGGAAATCAAATAACTCAATAGTAAGAAGACAATCTGGTTCAAAATTAGAAAAAAAAATAAAACCTGAATAGAAAAATCTTCAAAGAAGACATGCAAATAGATAACAGGTGTATGAAAAAGTGCTCAGCATCACTAATCATCAGGGGAATGCAAATTAAAACCTCAGTGAGATATTACTTTACACCTGTTAGAGTGGATATTATAAAAAAGATCAACTGTAACAAGTGTTGGTGAGGATGTGAAAAAAGACCTTTATACACTATTGATGGCAACGTAAATTAGTATAGCTATGATGAAAAACAGTTTGAGGAGTACCCAAAAAACTAAAAATAGGACTACCATGTGATCTAGCAACCCCTTTACTAGGTACGTATACAAACAAATTGAAATCAGCATGTTGAAGAAATATGTTTATTGGAGAATTATTCACAGTAACCAAGACATGAAATCAACCTAACCATCCATCCGTGGATGAATGAATAATGCAAAGGTGGTGCATATGCTTGATGAAGTACTATTCAGTGTTTAAAATATGGCAATGTTTAAAATATGGCAGTGTTTAAAATGGCAAATGCAGGTCTTGCCATTTGCAACGAGCTGATGACCAGGGACTACATTGTGTCAAATTGAGTTAGCCAGGCCAGAAAGGCAAATCATCTCACCTACATGTGGGATCTAAGTAAGCTGAACTGAGAAGCAGAGAATAGAATCGTGGTTATCAGGGACTGGGATGAAGAATAGGGGTATCATTGGGGAAATGGTCATGAAAAATTTCTCAAGGGAGAAATTTGTTCAAGAGATCTATTGTATGACATGCTGACAACAGTTGATTACAGTGTATAATGTACTTGATTATTGCTGAAAGAGTAGATTTTTAAGTGTTCTTATCACAAAAAAAGTATGTGAGGTAATGTATATATTAATTACCTTGATTTCATCATCATACAATGTATACATATTTTAAAATATCATGTTCTATGCCATATATATATAATTTGTCAACCAAAAAATATTTTTTTTGATCAGAAGAACATAATTTTGCATTCAGATGTTATGGGTATAATACCTAGTTTTCTATTATAGCTCTGTACCCTTGGCCGAATATAATTTGTTTAATTACAGTATACAAACAAGAGTACTTACCTTACAAAATTATTGTGAGGACTCAACGCATATAGTATGGATATATTATAGAGCTTGATTCAAAGGATCAAGCTCTGAAAACTACATCCAGTATACAGCAAATGCTTGGTTCAGTGGCTCAGTCTCTGAGAACCACACCCAGTGCATAGTGAACACTTGATTCAATGGATCAAGCTCTGAGAACTATACCCAGTACCTAGAAAACATTCCATGTAGAGTAGCAAGCATTATCCCCACTCTATTTCCAGAGGTTACTCGAATTTAAGACAAAACCAAAAATGTATGTGGGTAATCCCTAAGTATGAAGACTAAGCATTTGCTTTCAAAACTCTGTGATAACTATTAAATATTTGATTCTAATGGAAACTGGTTATTAGATTTGTTTTTATGTGGTTCACATGAGTTCCTGTAGATTTGTGCCATTTCTTGTGTACAGGAGGAAAACATGCCCTTTGATTCTATAGCTTTTCTTTCTTTTCTTATTTTATATATAGATTCATAGATTCCTTATTCATAGACCCTCAGATTAAGACTGGAATCATGGAAATAGATTATAATTCATGGTCAGGCTTCCTTCCATTGAGACAGATTAACTCGGCAGCAAACTCAAGGTGGAAGGAGGTGGCCACATAGATTAAATTATTCTCTTTTAAATAGAAAACAAAGCAAAGAATGTTCTTATGGGATCCCTAGATCCCATAAGAAAAGGGACTTTTCTCCCAAGAGTTTCTAGTTTGCACTATTGCCCTAGAAAGCAATGTAGCTGTACAATTTATCACAAAAATTATTAATCTCCAAACATGACTTTCTAAAGATAATATGTGTGGACCATCCCACAGTGTCCAAGAAGTAGAAAGGCATGACCCATCTGTCTTCTCTGTCCATGCTCACATTACCTTCAGTTCTTTTCTTACAAAATTAGAATGTTTTTCCTTGACCCTCTTGGAGGTCAGGAAGTTTTAGAGTTAACATGTAGCTTGATGGTGGGCTTCTGACTCTGACATTTTTTCTGTATCTTTCTATTTTCTTCCCATCCTCTCCACTGCATACATATTTAATTTTCAATGTGATACAATTAGGTCTCATTTTTGTGTCAGAAAGCAAAATGTGCTCCGTTGGCCCCAAAGTCTAATATTTATCAGCTTTCTGTCCAGCCTTTCTAGGTTTTCATTTCCTGCCTTCTCCTGATGTGCTTCCTGGCATGATTTGAAAGGACCTTCATTCTTCTCAATGAAGAAAACACAACAACTTCCTCTCCTTTCCTCATCAATCTTTGTTCTCAGGGCACAGAATGAAACAAGGTTGGAGGAAACAGCTGTGAGGAGTTAACACAGCAGGCCAGGCTCACACCTGTAATCTCAGCACTATGGGAGGTCGAGGCAGGTGGATCATGATGTCAGGAGATCAAGACCATCCTGGCCAACATGGTAAAACCCCGTCTAAACTAAAATACAAAAAAATTAGCCAGGCGTGGTGGTGCATGCCTGTAGTCCCAGCTACACGGGAGACTGAGGCAGGGGAATCACTTGAACCAAGGAGATGGAGGCTGCAGTGAGCTTAGTTCACACCACTGCACTCCAGCCTGGTGACAGAGCCAGACTCTATCTCAACAAAAACAAGAACACAGCAACTTGGAGCTATGGAGAGCCTTCTGAACCAGGTACTGTACTACTTTCCGGACCTACAGCAGTAAGAAAGATCCCCGTATACCCAAAGAATCACCTCAAAAAGGACTGATCAGACTGACATTTGGCGGGCATCATTCTGGGACAAAGATAGAAGAAGAAACTGGTAGCATCCCTCACTGTTCTGCAGCTGCTACAGGTGTACCCCAGGCAAGCAGGGCCCGGAGTGCACCTCAGCAGTCTTACAGCAGAGGGGCTAGACAGTTAGAAGGAA
>CM052656.1:4479420-4524060 GCA_028533165.1 Leontopithecus rosalia | reverse complement strand
ACTGATCAGACTGACATTTGGCGGGCATCATTCTGGGACAAAGATAGAAGAAGAAACTGGTAGCATCCCTCACTGTTCTGCAGCTGCTACAGGTGTACCCCAGGCAAGCAGGGCCCGGAGTGCACCTCAGCAGTCTTACAGCAGAGGGGCTAGACAGTTAGAAGGAATATTAAGAAACAGAAATACTTCATCATCAACAATCTGGGCCTCTATTCAGAGACCCAATCGAAAAATCAGCAACTACTCAGACGACAGGTGGATAAATCCACAAAGATGGGAAGAAACGAGCGCAAAAAGGAGGAAAACACCCGAAACCAGAACACCACACCGCCTACAAAAGACCAAAACTCCTCACCAGCAAGGGAACAAAGCTGGACGGAGAATGAGAGTGATGAAATGACGGAATCAGACTTCAGAAGGTGGATAATGAGAAATTTCTGTGAGCTAAAAGAACATGTTCTAAATCAGTGCAAAGAAACTAAGAACCTTGAAAAAAGATTTGAAAAAAGATTTGAGGAAATGATAACAAGAATGGACAAGATTCTCATTCTCATAAGAATGAATGGGGCTTCCGAGAAAGAAAAAAGAATGAAATACAGGCATGTTTCAGATGGTGACAAATGCTACTAAAATGAGGAAAAGTAGCAATAGGATGGCAGTAAGCAGTTTGAACTGGAGGACAGTTTTGGCTTTGACAGTTCTCAAGGAACACCTCTGAGTGGTGGCATCTGAGCTGGGGTCTTATATCATTTGTGATGCTTTTGGCTGTAAGTAACAGAGAACTGTGGCTCAGAATGAGTGTAACAAAATAGGAAAGATTATATTGCTGCAACTGATAGGAAATACTCTAGGGGCCTCTTCCAGGCTTGATTGATTCTATGATTCCATGATGTTATTAAAAGACAGATTCTTTACTTCCTGCTGGCGCTGTGTCTTCCCCTTTTCAGCTTGTTCCTCAGGCTGCAGCAATTCCAGCAACCATATGTGGTGTGACACTCAAATGGAAAAGGGGAAAACCATTGTGGTGTCTTCTTTAAAGTTAGCAAAACTTTTCCAGAAACGTCCGTGATTACTAGACTGAATTATGTCGTATCCCCATTCCTAAACCCATCACCAGCAAGAACAAAGTATGTGGCGAGTGGAGATAGATTGTCTAAATAAAATATCAGTTATTTTACAAAATAGTAAAGTATACCTGTGTGTGTCGGGGCATATAAAAGTGGTCATAGAATGAGCCAGTGTTAATATCCACTCCTAATGCAAATGATAAGACTCCCAGTTAGAGGAAGGCCTGGAAGATTATCCCAAGCAGAGAGCAGCAACTGCAGAACCTTGTCATACTTCCATTTCATTCTCCAATATGGCCCCCAGGAAAAATAGATGGACATGGATAATGGCCAGTGACCAGGCAAGCTCAGTCAAATTGTAGCACCAATCACAGCTGCAGTTCCAGGTGTGGTATATTTGCTGGAACAGATGAGCATTGCCTCAGATATATTGAGCATCGTATGGGGAACTAACATGTTTAATGCATTATTTACGGACCTAATCAGGAAAGAGGTTCAGAGACAGATTGCAATCGTGTGGAAGAGACCATAATGTCCATTTATGATTTTCACTCAGGGCTCTGTTGTATTCTGCCCTTTCTCATAACATCTTCATAAGATAATTGGACTATGTAGGCATATCAAAGAACATCGTTTTGATCCATTACTTTGATGATAAGCTGATTGAAGAGCATATTTAAAAGGTGATAGTGGGACCAATGGAAATTTAGAAGGGATGGTGGAAGAGGTAGCATAGCTGCTTTAACCTTGAGATCGACTATAGTGACTAGGAATATTCATCCCACAAACCTCTGCTTTCTAAGTTTGTCATCAACTTAGGTTGATGACATACTTTCCTCCCATAAGAGGGAGAAAACCAGGCTCACATTGTGATAATAAATTCAGGTGTTACAGACAGCACCTCCTATGAGATATTCAAATCTGAAACAAAGCACTTTGGGGTGCTTATGAGTAATAGATACCTGCCACAGGCTGAATGAGTATTTGTGTTCCCCAAAATTCATATGCTGAAATCTTAAGCCCCAAGCTGGTGGTATGAGGAGGTGGGGTCATTGGGAGGTGGTTAGGTCATGAGGGTGGAACCCTCATGAAGGAGATTCATGCCCTCATAAGGGAGGCCCCAGAGAGCTCATTTACCCTCTGTCATTTGAGGCCACAGAGAGAAGGCGCCATCTGTGAATGGGGCAGCAGGCCCTCACTGACATGAGATGTGCTTGAACCTTGATCTTGGATATTCCAGCCTTCAGAACAGTTTATGCTGTTTATAAAGCACCCAGCCTAGGATATTTTTGTTACAGCAGCCCAAACAGACTAAGTCCAATTTCACATTTGGAAAAAAAAGATGTTTAAGATTTGTGGGTTTTTTTGTGTTTGTTTTTTTTGAGGGTGGGTTGTTAATATGTTTGTTCTTGGTAACTAATATGTTCACCAGAATGAATCTGTCATTATGCAGGTTCTCTATCACTTCAGGGTGTTGCATTTTAGAAATTTTTTGGTTTTTTGTCCACGCTTTAAAAAGAATCCATCGTTATTAGTTGAACAGACTGATGCTGAAAATAAAATACTTTTCATTTTCTCAATTAAAAGATTCCTCAGTATATTAGTAACTAACTTCATTAAACCTTTAGAGATTTATGCTAAATAGTCAAGTATCTACTGACAATATTTACTTTGTTAATTGAATTCAACACATCTATGTTATTTAAACATAAAAATAATATATAATTTAATAATTCTCCTTCCTAAAGTGATCTTCAAAACAGTTGTTTACTCAAATTGGACACACATTAATTGCAAGGTGATAATTCAGGAGGAAAAATGCTAAATCGAATTCTGCAATAATTTTTTTTTTACTATGGCAGTTAGATAACTGCAATAAGAGTTCAACTAGACAGTTGGTTGTTTCCAACTCATATGCTGTCCCAAAGCAACACTTTATTGACAGGTGGAAGAGCTATTTAGAAGGCAAAATCAAGGATATTGGTGCTAGATTGGATGTGAGCAGTGGAAGATAAAGGCATTAGGGATAACTTCCAACTTTCTGGCTTGTAGAGTGGAACATATGAAGGTGCCAGTCACTGAGCGGGGAAACGCCAGAGGGATGGATATTAGGTGTCATTATTTTGTGTGGGAAGTTTGGGGTTTGCTGCTTTTTTTAGACAATCTCTTAAAAATTTCAGGACAGTCAGTAAATCCACAGCTCAGCAAAGAAATCAGAGCTGAGCACAGAAATCTGTGTGTGTGAGAGAGAGATCTGGAATAACTGTACATCTGCGGCCATGTGGATCCTCTGGGCGGCCCACACGGGATGTGGGCTCTACAAGTGGATGGGCAGTCCTGAGCCATGTTAGTCATGTCTCTGGGCAGTACCTTCTTCATCTAGAGAATGATAATATGGGATCCATTTTGGCTCATGACTCTGGAAATAACATTTCTTGGACATGGCAACTTAAAAAAAAATAACTTAGTTTTCAGGGGTACACGTGCAGGTTTGTTACATAGGTAAACTCATGTCATAGAAGTTTGTGGTGCAGATTATTTCATCACCCAGATACTAAGCCTAGTACCCAATAGTTATTTTTTCTGCTCCTCTCCCTCCTCCCACCCTAAGTAGGCCCCAGCATCTGTTGTTCCCCTCTCTTTCTCCACATATTCTTATTATTTAGTTTCCATTTATAGGTAAGAACATGTGGTATTTGGTTTTCTGTTCCTGCATTAGCTTTCTAAGAATAATGCCCTCCAGCTCCACCCATGTTCCTTCAAAGGAAGTTATCTTGTTCTTTTTTAATGGCTGCATAGTATTCCATGATGTATATGTATACATTTTCCTTACCCAGTCTGCTATTCATGGGCATTTAGGTTGACTCTATGTATTTGCTATTATGAATAGTGCTGCAGTAAACATATGCATCTTTGTGGTAGAATGATTTATATCCCTTTGAGTATATACCTAGTAATGGAATTGCTGGGTCAAATGGTAGTTCTGTTTTTAGCTCTTTGAGGAATAGCCACACTGCTTTCCACAATGGTTGAACTAACTTATGCTCCCAAGAGCAGTGTATAAGCTTTCCCTTTTCTCTGTAACCTCAGCAGCATCTGTTGTTTCTGACTTTTGAGTAATAGTCATTAACCATTCTGAGTGGTATAAGATGGTATCTACTGTGGTTTTGATTTGCATTTCTCTGACGATCAGTGATGTCGAGCTTTGTTGCATGTGCTTGTTGGCTGCATGTCTGTCTTCTGAACACTACCTGTACATGTCCTTGGCCCACTTTTTAAATGGTTTTTTTCTTGTAAATTTGTTTAAGTTCCTCATAGATGCTGGATATTAGATCTTTGTCAGATGCATAGTTTGCAAATATTTTCTCCCATTGTGTATGTTGTCTGTTTACTCGGTTGATAGTTTCTTTTGCTGTGCAGAAGCTCTTCAGTTTAATTAGGTCCCATTTGTCAATTTTTGTTTTTGTCACAATTGCTTACCTGTCTTTTTTTATGATATCTTTGCCAGTTCCTGTGTCTGGAATGGAGTTGCCTAGGCTTCCAGGGTTTTTATAGTTTTGAGTTTTAGATTTAAGTCCTTAATTTATCATGAGTGGATTTTTTATGTGGTGTAAGGAAGGGGTCCAGTTTTAATCTTCTGCATATAGCTAGCCAGTTATCTCGGCACCATTTATTGAAAAGGGAGGCCTTTCCCCATTACTTATTTTTGTTGACTTTGTCAAAGATGGTTGTAGGTGTCAGGCCTTATTTCTGGGCTCTCTATTCTGTTCTATTTGTCTATGTGTTTGTTTTTGTGCCAGTACCATGCTGTTTTGTTATTGTAGTCTTGTAGTATAGTTTAAAGTCAGGTAACATAATGCCTCCAGCTTTGTTCTTTTTGTTTACAATTGCCTTGGCTATTCTGACTTTTTTGTTGTTGTTGTTGGTTCCATGTGAATCTTAAAAGAGCTTTTTCTAGTTCTGTAAAGAATGTCATTGGTAGACAGGAATAGCATTGAATCTGTAAGTTGCTTTGGGCAGTATGAGACATTGCACTTCTGTCTTAGGAAGTTATATTTGTTCATTTTTCTTCTCCCATGTACATAGATGTTACATTTTCAGAAGGCTTAGGAGAGAAGGTTATAAAATTTCTTATTTTCTCAACAGGAACATGTGAGATACAATCAGGCCTTAACTTATCTAATTCTTAATCTGCTAATTAGGCAGCTCCCTCAGAGGCCTGAAGACAAAGACCATAAGGAAAATGCTCTTCATCACTTTTATTCTGCAAATTACAGTTTCAATGAGTAAAAAAAAAATCCTCTCTCATTTCAAAGCCTTTGTTGAACACGTTGCCTTTTAGAATTTTAATCTGCCAGGAAATCCTACTGTTTAGTGGCTTTCAAGCATCCTGTTTATGGTTGACATAAAACTGTTTTTTAGTACCATATGGCCAACATTTATGTATTGTGAAAAATGACTCAAGCATCAAGTTCGATGCACCCGAGATTTGATTCATGGAGGATTGAATACGTCTGGGAAGGAACACACACACACACACACACACACTCACACACACACACACACACACACACACACACACACTCACACACACAAGATTATGTGAGTCCATAAAATTATGCTTACAGTTTTGCTAGTCATAATTGATTAGTACTAAATACTTTAAAAATTCATGTTAGATAAAAGTCATATTGGTCTGGTTGTTTGGTGTCTAGTGAATCAGAGCAGTTCTGGTTTCATAAAATCTCACTGTGGGTTTTGGCTTATGTGTTGTTTCTGTGGATGCATCTCAAGATCTCATTCTTTTCCCAAAAGTTTCCAACACCCATGAATTTGTTTTTGTGAGTGGGAAGCAAATGAAGAGCAAAGTGGACAGGATTGCGGACCTCACACCCAGCTCCACCCATCTTCTCAGTTCAAGGTCACCACTGGGATGCGCAGACTCCCTCTGCAGACTGAAGGACAGGGAGCTGAGCTGGATCAAGGGCTGCAGGATCTCTGTGGCCTTCCGCACAAGGTGAGGAAGTGGAGAGAGGACTGAAGCTCTGATGCTCCTGGAGCCTGGAAATCTTTGTAAAGGTGGTAAAACCAACCCTCAGGGTCTAGGCCCCAGGGAAGCAACTCACCGTGCATGACAATGGTCTGGGCTTGGGGGTCAGATGGACTCGATTCTGCCACCCACTAGCAGTGAGAGAGGCCAGAGAATGTTGGTGAGGACAGGGGCTGGGGAGTCAGACTCTACCCATCACTCGAAATTTGACTTGAGAAAAATTACTGAAATCTCCAAGCCTCAGATTTCTTATTGAAAAACAGGAGTAATCTTATTACTGACCTGAGAGTATTGTTAACATTACACAAAATGATGCATGTAAATAATGGACACAAACTTACTTACTTATTAACTGCTTAAGAGATTAACCTGCAATGAGATTTCATGAAACCAGAACTGCTCTGATTCTCGCATTAAGTTTAGTGTCTACGTCTCCTTGGGCTCTTCCCGTCTGTGGTCATTTGTAACTCGCCTCTTTGATGACTTCACAGTTTTGCGTGGTATTGACCAAGCGTGTTCTACAAGGCCTTTCTATTGGCATTTGCCGGGCAGATGTGCCAGGCTGCGTGCATGTGTGTATGCATGCATGTGTGTGCTCTCAGGTTTCACTGGAATTGTGGGCTCTCAAAAGTAAAGTGTCATCTTCCTGGCATCGTACTGGGGTTACATGATTTATCACTGCTGATGTCGGCAGTGACCCCCTTGCTGGCTGAGATGGTGTTTCTCAAGTGTCCCCACTCTAAAGTGACTCTTTTTTCCCCTTTGCATACTATACTCTATGAAAGAAACTCATTATGCACAGCCCACATTTTTTGGTGGCGAGGGGTATGAACTCCTTCTTCAAGGTCAGAATATATGCATAAGTTATTTGAAATTCCTTCCTAGGTACATTTTGTCTCTTTTCCAACATTTAATTTTTTATTCAATGATTCATTTATATCAGTATGGACCCATGGATATCTAGCATATGCTTTGAGTTATAATACAAGATGTGTTTATCTATTGGCCATTTCAAGCCAATAGATAGTGATTTTTATTTTCAGATTTTTTTTTGACAGGGTCTTGCTCTGTTGAACAGGCTGTTGGTCATTATTTCTTTTCTTAAATGATTGCAGCTTTGGCCACAGGGAGCTCTTTCACTTAGCCTGTCTCCCTTTCACATATTTCCATGGATGTGTTTTTTTGAATACATTCTGACTTTATAGTACTACAAGATGAATGTTCCGCTTGCGTATTTCCTGTCCCATCTTAGGATTGTCCATTTCTCCTAGGAGCCCTGGTTTCTTCTACTGGAGAATATTAGAAACCAGGATCTGGAAACTGGGTTTGTGCTTTGTTGCCAGATGTCATTTCTTTTAGGCTCTTGTAGCCAATGGTGAGGAAATATGTAAACTAGCCTCTACATCATGTAACTATAAATACCTCTGCATGTCACCATCTGCAGCTATACTGAGTTTCTCAGGGTGTCTCCAACTGTAATCAGTGCACATGTGGATTGTTTCACTGCTTCCTCTGCTTATCTCTAAAGTCCCACTCTCAGCCATGTGCTTATTTAATTGTTCTAGGTGAGAATACATGTTGGCAGTATCAGAATAGTTAACATGAAACACATACATTTTCAACAAAAGAGCAAGAGAGCATGGAATCCAGAACAGCAGAGGCAGATAGGGTTCCGTTTTGCAAGAGTCAATAACTTAATTCTTACCACAGTCCTGTAAGGTGAGTTCTGCTATAATCCCACTCTCTAGATAAAGAATGCAAGACATCCAGAGTTTAGTTCATGAGTCGTAAGAGATTTGGGCCCAAGTGGTTTCATGTCAAAGCTTATGCTTGGCATAATTTTTTGATAGAGACCCAGATGGTAAATATTTTAGAATATTAGTGTTCAAATAGTCTCTGTCACAACTAGTGCCTCTACTGTTGTAACATAAAAGCAGCCATAGACAATCTGTAAAAGAATAGGTGTCAACTTCAATGCCCATCAGTGACAGACTGGGTAAAGACAATGTGTTATATATACACCATGGCATACGATGCAGTCATGAAAAAGATTGAGATCACATGCTTTGCAAGACCATGGATGCAGCTGGAGGTCATTATCTTTAGCAATCGAACACAAGAACAGAAAACCAAATATTGTGTGTTTTTCACTTATACATGGGAGCTAAATGATGAAAACATGTAGATGCATATAGGGGAACAGTACACACTGGAGGGTGAAGAGTGAGAGCAGGGAGAGAATCAGGAAAAATAACTCATTGGTAGTAGGCTTAGTACCTGGGTGATAAAATAATCTGTATAACAAACCCCTGTGACACATGTTTACTTATGTTACAATCCTGCACACATGACCCTGAACTTAAAAGTTTAAAAAAAAGAATGGGATGTTTACATGTTCTAATAAAACTTTATTTATAAAAACTGGTGATGGCTAGAATCTGAGTTGTCACGTGGGGCAGAAGGAGATTAGAATTAAAAAAAAGAAAGAAGTCAAGACAGAGAATAAGGGAGGAATGTGAATAAGTTCCAAAGATGCATCTTGAGCATTTTTAGTATTTGTATCTGACTTTGCTCCTCCAGCAACAATTTGTTTATTTATTTGTTTTTAGACTAGTCAAGTGCAACAGAAAGAACAGGAAAAAGAGTAGAACAAGGAGTTTGATCTGTGACTGTGAACAGTCGACTGAGCTATCTCAGCCCAGCAGGAATTTTTAAACTGGGGTAGGATCATGATAAGGGAGGTTGTATTTTGTCAACCATTCGCATCAGAAACTCAGAGAAAACATTTCTGTAGAGCTGTAAATGGCCCCAGAGAATGAAGATGTTGGAATTTGGAACCATTTCAAGCCAACAGATAGTGATTTTTATTTTCAGATTTTTCTTTGATAGGGTTTTGCTCTGTTGCCCAGGCTGGAGTGCAGTGATGTGATCTTGGCTCACTGCAGCCTCTGCCTCCTGGGTAGATGGGACTACAGGCGTGTGCCAATGTGCCTGGCTAATGTTTTTGTATTTTTAGTAGAAATGGGGTTTTGCTATATTGGCCAGGCCGGTCTCAAACTCCTGACCTCAGGTGATCTGCCCACCTCTGCCTCTCAAAGTGCTGGGATTAGATGTGTGAACCACTGCACCTGGCTGTTTTGCCTTTTAAATAATCAACAACGATTTAATAATCAATTGCTAAATACTTCTTCAATCCCTGTCAGAAAGGTGGGTGACTCTCACTCTCCCAACTGTCTTTTGCATTTGCAAAATTGTGGCATAGGAGAGGCTTAGGAAGTAAGCTCCTGTGTCTCCTCACTGCTGAGTTAGCAAACAATGCCTCCATCTTCCCTGTGAAAGAATCGGGTAGATCCAAAGCAAGTGTAGCAGGCATATTTCAGACTAGAAACCTGTGACCCATCAAGTTTGGATAAATGCCTTGTGGTTGGTGTGTACAAAGCTCAAAAGTATAGCTTGAGGCCGGGCGCAGTGGCTCAAGCCTGTAATTCCAGCATTTTGGGAGGCCGAGGTGGGTACATCAGGATGTCAAGAGATCGAGACCATCCTGTCAACATGGTGAAACCCCGTCTCTACTAAAAATACAAAAAAAAAAAAAGCTGGGCATGGTGGCATGTGCCTGTAATCCCAGCTACTCAGGAGGCTGAGGCAGGAGAATTGTCTGAACCCAGGAGGCAGAGGTTGCGGTGAGCCGAGATCGCGCCATTGCACTCCAGCCTGAGTAACAAGAGCAAAACTCTGTCTCAAAAAAAAAAAGTATAGTTTGAAATTTTAAGCCCAAATTCCTAAATATATTGGTCCTTTGGCCAAAGCTGACCCTTAAATATATTTAGTTTGGCCTGAAAAACATTTTTAAGAAAGAAAATTCAGCTATTTATTTCCTTGTAAGATTTCACATAAAAGGCTAGATTTCTGTTGACAAGTCAGGAGAGTTGGCATTCTGGGTGTTAGAGTTGTTAGCCCCAAGGCGAGGCTGGCGGTGAAATCCGAGGGTGGGAAGACTGTGGGGCTCAGGGCTTGTTTTCTAGGCTGCTCCTTTTAGAAACTTCTCTCATGTGTTTACTTTGTCCAAACACTCCATCAGGAAACAAGGTGGCCCAGATGGGGACCATGTGCTTGCAGCTTCGTGCTTGCTAACAGTGCCACAAAACAAATCACAGCAACAAAAATTTGCTTTGATGATAGCACTGCCATAACTGGTACTGCAGAGAGTCTATAACGAGAGACAGAGTATAAATACCCTAGGGCCGTGGAAGAGACAGATGAAGAAGAAAAGAAAAAACA
This sequence comes from Leontopithecus rosalia, assembly GCA_028533165.1. Classification (NCBI taxonomy): domain Eukaryota; kingdom Metazoa; phylum Chordata; class Mammalia; order Primates; family Cebidae; genus Leontopithecus; species Leontopithecus rosalia. The sequence goes on along the minus strand of CM052656.1, from coordinate 4,513,662 downwards.
CTTTTCAAACACTATCATAAATAAGTGACCTTTGTTGTTGTTTTGCTTTGACTTTAGAAATAGTTATCAGCTCCCGAAATCAAGCATTTTTGAGACAATCAATCTCTCATCATGGGGGCTAATGAGAGAACACAACCGCCCGGGGGCTGAATATCTGATTTTTCAGGGAGATGAAAAGCTGAAATGAGGGAATAAAGTGCCTATTCTGTTGTGTAAACAGAAAGTGAATTAGGAGCATGTTTATATCCTATAAAGTCTAACAGCCACTTAAGTGGATGGCTTTCCTAGAGAAGACAGAGTTTGCTGCTAATGGCCACTCTGCTCATCTCCCAGCTTGGCAGCTGCTTAGATTTTTAAAAGTATGAAAGAACAGAGTCCTGCTTAGTGAGTGACTGAGGGTGGAGGTGATTCTGATGCTCTGTGAGACAGTGGGTGATTGGGAATAGCCCATGGTTAGAAATGGAATATACAGGAATCGATGATAGTAGCTAATGTTTCCCCAAGAACTGTTGACATACCAGGGACTTTACCAAACAACATTTTGCAAGAATCAACTAACTTCATTTTTACAACAGTACTACTGATGCAGGGTTTTCCTTGGCCCCTTTGCTGGACCCTCAGCAGGGGGCACCCCATCTGCTCAGCCCACCATGCTCAGCCCCTGGTGGGAGGGAGCACATGAGCCAATGAGCATGTGTGGGGTCCAGCTGGCTACTCTGAGTGATGACACAGGAGCAAGCTCCATGTGGAACCCAGGGCCAGACAGGGCATGTCACCCCCAGGGGAAGCTGTGGAGCTCAGACAGGAGTGCTCACGACCCCAAAGCCCCAGAGGGGGTTACAGGGTGATAATGAGCACTTTTAGTTCCACTGCCTGTGGCTTGATAAATAGTGGCATGTTAGCAGCTCGGTCAGCCTCTTGCCCTGCTCTGGCCCACAGCTCTGGGACTGGTGTGGCTCTGGGGCCTAATAGGCCCTGCCACTGCTGCTTCTGTTGCATGAGCAGCTGCTGTCCACCGGCAAGGGCAAAGGGCCAGTGTTAACAGGCTTTCTAAGTATCCATGTTCACTGGGTCCCAAACCCTTGTCCCATGTCCAAGAAGAATGAAGTCACACTGACAACTGAAGAGTAGTGAAGGCAGAGGTTTTTATTGAGTAATGAACAGCTCTCAGCAGAGGTGGGGACAGGAAGTTTGGGTCATCTCTTCTGAAGTCAGGTTATCTCTCTCAGTGTGTCTGAGTCCAGGGCTTTTATAGGCACAGGATAGGGGAATGTGTGCCGACTGCTTTGCAAGTATACAAAAAAGGTTAAAACAAAGGCACCAGTCAAAGGTGGACAGAGTGTAAAAACAATTAGGGAAGAGCAGGTATATGTAAAGTAGGTGAAGGGTGGGGATCAACCAAAGGAAAGCATGCCAAATGGAAGATAGGTCTCAATCCAGTCCGTGGATTTGACTTGTAGCTTGGCCTTCAGGCTTTAAACCATCTTTGGCTTGAAGGTGCGGTTGCACTGAGGACCTGCCCCTCTCTGCCTGGGATTTCTCTGCATTCTGCCCCATCAGTGCAAAGTGAATTTTGTGATAATCACATGCTCTAGACAAATAATTCAAGGAACACAAAGTTTAGGCCATGAGTTTAAAGAGATCTGGACCCAAGCAGTTTGGTATCAATGCTTATGCTTGGCATAATTTTTTAGTGGAGGGCCAGAAAGTAATTCTAGAGTATTACTGACCATATGGTCTCTCTCACAACTATCACCTCTGCAGTTATAGAATAGAAGCAGCCACAGACAATGTGTAAATAAATGGATGTGGATGTGTTCTAATAAAACTTTATTTGTGAAAACTAGTGAGAGCCGGGAGCTAGTCTGTGTACATTAGCTTGATGACACCTCTTCTGAACCCACTCTGTTCTGCCTCTCAGGAGCATGTCATTCCAGGAAAAATGGCTGTAATTACAGGGTCCTGGGCCTTCAAGAGCTTGTCTTATATGTTTCTCTGTCCACTGCTCTGTCTTTGACCTCGATTCTTAAACTAGAAACAGAAGCTTACATATATCACATTTCCTCAATTTTTTCTGAAGTTGTTGCTTTTTGCAGGACTTTGAGTGAGGGGAGGTCAGGGAATACATGAGGAAAGATCTCTCTTAGAAAACACAGTTAAATGAACTTACCTTGTAAGAATTGTCTGATGAAGGGGAGGTAAAAGACTATATTTGCATTTCTAAAAGGCTAAGTAGGAAGCTGGGAAAAGGGAAAGAGGAGAAAAGAAGATAAAATAATAAAACAACTATATCCTAGAAAATCAGGGGATCTCGGTTACAAAATGAACTAGGTTTGTTTTGATCGTTAGTCCAAATCAGTGGTTCCCAAGCTGTTTTTGCACAATGGAATTATCAAGAGCTCTTAAAATATGTCTATTCCTGGCTCTGACCCTCTGACATTCTGGCTTCATTGCTAGGGGCTGAACCTGGTCTTGGGTAATTTAGAAGCTCTCCCAAGTGAGTCTAGTCTGTAGCACAGCTAGGGGCCACTGATGCAGACTCTTCATCTTACAACAGCCTGTTGGGAGCTTGTGGCTTCTGCTTGAGGGAAAGCAGGATGACGGGAAGAGACGATGTCTTTGCCTTCTGGGTTTTGAGCGGTTCTAGTGCACGGTAAACAGCACCCTCGTGCCCGGCGAATAGAAAGATTGGTGACTGAATAGGTGGATGTCAGAGGCATTTCAACCAGAACAATTCCCTCTTGAACAGAACGACTTCCTCTTGAACAGGAGGTGGGTAAAATGAGGCTGAGCCTGGCTGGGCTGCATTCCCAGGAAGTGAGGCATTCTAAGTCACAGGACGAGATAGGAGGTTGGCACAAGGCACAGGTTAGGAAGACCTTGCTGATAAAACAGTCTGCGTTAAAGATGCCAGCCAAATCCCACCAAAACCAAGGCGGCAATGACGTGACCTCTGTTTGTCCTTACTGCTCATTATGCACCAATTATAATAATCAGCATGCTAAAAGACACTCCTACCAGCACCATGACAATTTACAAACGCCGTTTTTACATCAGGAAGTTTCCCTCTATGGTATAAAAAGTGGAGGAATCTTCGGTCTGGGAATTGTTCATGCCTTTCCTGGAAAACTCATGAATAATACGCTGCTGTTATCATGACATAAATCAGAGGAAAGTAAATAAACCAAGATGATCTTTATAAAACTCCTATAATTGTCAAGTGTGATTGAACAATAGCATTGAGCTGCATGCACTTGTGGGAATCGGGTAGGAAAGTGTTAATGCTATTGGGAGCCTCAGTTAACGGATCCACGGTGTTTACGAGGAGCAGAGATGCATGAGCCTCCTCGCCTACTTTTCAGGTCCTCTCACCGCTCTCGGACCCCATCCTGGCTGAGAAGATGGTGACTGTCCTGGACGACCGAGTCACCATCAAGGCGCTGGGGATGCAGCTCGTGGCTGGCATGTCTCTCTCCCTGCAGCCACACCCAGTAGACAAAAGGGCCATCGTCTCCACAACCGCTGCCCTGTACGTTCTTCAGTTCCCCACAGCAGGTGAGTGTCCCAGGGAACCGCATCCCTGGTCAGTGGAGACCTTACTTCTCTCTCGGTTAGCACATCCTGCAAAGTAGAGCAGGAGAGACCCCCTGCCTGGGACTGGGGATTCTTGAAGCTGCTTGCTTCTTACCCAGGCTGCCCTGTCTCTAAGAAAAGTATTCAGTGGCTTAGACACATTTCCTCTTATGTGCTTTTCCACACCAACCACATCCTCAAACGCCATTTGCTTTCCACTGCGCGTATCAGTGCCAGGCACAGCCTGCTGCTAGACCGTGACCAAAGGATCACGTGTTCACTTTTTTAGAACACATTATATTTGATACCTGAAAATTCTATTTCAGCAATTTAAACAATTAAAGCTTGTAAATCCAAAATAGCTGAGACAGGTCTCAATTTAGAAAGTTCATTTTGCCAAGGTTAGGGACACACCTATGACACAGCCTCAGGGAGTCCTGACAACATGTGCCCAAGATAGTCGGAGTACAGCTTGTTTTTATGCATTTTAGGAAGACAGGAGACATCTCTCAATACACGTAAGATATAGGTGGGTGATGAACAATGAGAACACATGGACACAGGGAAGGGAGCACCACACACTGAGGTCTATTGGGGGAAATAGGGGAGGGACAGCGGCGGGGGGGGGAGCGGGGGAGGGATGGCATGGGGAGAAATGCCAAATATGGGTGAGGGGGCAGAAGGCAGCAAAACACACTGCCACGTGTGTACCTATGCAACTATCTTGCATGTTCTGCACATGTACCCCAAAACCTAAAATGCAATAAAATTAAAAAAAAAAAAGATTTCCTTGGTTCCCTCTGGAAGGGCAGGACATTGCTGGGTGGAGGGGCGCCCCCAGGTCACAGGGAGATTTATGCATATTGTGATTGGCAATTAGTTGAAAGAGTTGTTGAGTTATTATCAGTAGAAAGGAATGTCTGGGTTAGGATAGGAGGTTGTGGAGATTTAGGTTTTATCATGCAGATGAAGCCTCCAGGTTGCAGGCTTTCCAGAGAATAAATTGCAAATGTTTCTTAACAGACTTAAGGTCTGTGTGGATGTTAATGCTGGAGGGGCATAATGAGGCATGTCTGACCCCCACTTCCTGTCATGGCAGTCTTTCAGCTTACATTTCACAGTGCCCTGGCGAGAAGGAAGTTCACTTCCATGCTGGGGCAGTAAGTAGGGGGGTTCTCATATTTTATGTTTGGTTTGCAAGCTGAAAGGCAGCAATTCTTGTTGGTTTATATTAATTATTAACAACTCTTAAACCACGGCTCCATCTTTGCACTTGAAGCAAATCTGTTTCCATTATCCCAAGGTCATTGTGCCTTCAAGCACGCCAGTCTCCCGTAATGCGTCTTTCCTCAGTTACTTTCAGCATGCCTTCCTAATAAAAACGCTTGACGGGATCGTATCTGGAGCCTGATTAGTTGCACCTGAAATTGATTCAAATGCATCATGTGATCTTTCAAACTCTTTTTGGAAACGTCAAAGTCAAATTCTGTTATGTGACATTCAGTCAGTTAATATACACCTGACTACAGTCATTAAAGTATATCATTTGTTCCTCACATGCTGGGGCTATAAAACATTATTGACATCAGTTGAATGAATGACAGCCACTGTGCTGGGTTCTAAAACACCGAAGCTTATTTTCCTTGGTATGCAGAAAACATATTTTATAGGAGATGACATTTTTGTGCATGTTCACTAATTTGAAAGAACCTGCATCAGTTTCAGTTTCTTTAGGAAGTAATAGTCAGTCCTTGGATGCTGTTCAGTGATGGTTTGCTCGGTTGATTTTGTCCACTGATCACTTTAGAGATTTATTAACTTGAGGATTTTTCAGTTAATGGTGGTGTCTGTCCAAGGCAAACCTTGAGTCCAATAGTTAGTAGTGGTTGCAGAAGGTGAAGGACAAGTGCCCTTGTTTCAATTAGAAATGAAGAAGAGAGTGAGGTTTACTTCCTACATCAGCATCCTTTGGGGGAACAGTGGCCCGTACACCAACTCTGTCCTGTTTGACAGCAATGATTATATCCCGTGGGTCTGCCAAGGTATGCGTCTGGGGGAGTCCAGGACTTTAGAGACTACAGTTGACCCTCTGCATTTGTTGTTCCAAATCTGTGGATTTGAGGAACCTCAAATTGAAAACATTCCCCCCCAAAACAATGAAAAGTCACAATACAACAATAAAACTTATGGAAAGTTAAATGCAGCGTAACAAATATTTGTATAGAATTAGTATTGTAAGTAATCGGGAGATGATTTAAAGTATAGGGAAAGATGTGAGTAGGTTACCTGCAAATATTGCACCATTTTATATGAGGGACTTGAACATCTTTGGATTTTGGTATCTGCGGGGGTCCTAAAACCAATGTCCCGTGGATACCAACAGACTATTTTATATGGGAAAACCTCAAGACCAGATGTAAACTCTTTTCTTATGTTTGTATTTGTCTGTGTAACTTTTGGTTTCTTAAATAGCAAAGTGGTGAGTTTTATCATCAATAGAGAATGATATAGCAAAGCTAAATTTGTGGAAGTCTTGTAGGGTCCCTTTCTAGGCAAGTAACAGAGAACTGAAGCAGAAGGCTTTTAATGAGGGTGTGCCCGAGACAATGACAAACAGATGTTGGAAACGTCATAGGACAACATTTCCACATGCTTCCTGGCACCAGTGCTATACAATAAATCTACGACGCATGGATGTTGTTAGTCGTGAGGATGAACAGCCACTTGAAATTAGAAATGATTTGGGGATCGATTTTTCTATTCTTAGTCTCTTACAAATCATAGTGGCCACCACTTGTCCTTGGCCTCAGAGTAGGTGTATATAAAAGATACTGGAATGTCACCAATATTATTCGGAATGGGCACTGCTTTTGTTTTGAACACTTAGGCAAAAAGCTGGGACTAAGGAGCGGCTGCCAGAGGGTGGTGGCGGGTTGTGGAGAGTGGTGGAGGGTGCTGGAAGAGGATGCTGCAGGATGCTGATGGCTGTTGGAGGGTGCTAGAGGGTGGGGAAGGGTGCTGGAGGGTGCTTCAGTGTGCCGCAGGTTACTGCAGGATGCTAGAGAGTACTTCAGGGTGGTGAAGGGTGTTGGAGGGTGACAGAGGATGCTGCAGGGTGGTGGAGGGTGCTGCAGGGTTGCAGAGGTGCTGGAGGGTGCTGCAGGGTGCTGGAGGGTGCTGCAGGGTGCTAGAGGGTGCTGTAGGGTGCTGCATGATGCTGGAGAGTGCTGTAGGCTGCTGGAGGTTGGTAGAGGGAGCTGGAGGATGCTGCAGGGTAGTGGACAGTAGCTACAGTTTGCTGCAGGGTGCTCTAGGGTGCTTGAGGGTACTGCTGCATGTCCTACATAACTGAGTGAGCCCCTCATTCATCTCTTCCTATACTCTCCCTGCACATGCATTAGCAGCTTATTTCTTTGGCCTCTAAATTTTTTCTGGAAATAGGAATAGAAATAATAAAATCAATGTTTATTTCAAGATCTGTTTGATTGACATATATGTTCTATTTCCTGAAGGTTTTTCATGTCGCGTCATTTGTGTCCATGTTGCCTGTCAGTTTTTTCCAGTTTTCCTCACTTCAGTGTTCAGGGGCAGAATCGAAATTCTCATCCCCGAGTTTATCTTTTCCTGTTTCCTTTTTTGAACTCTTGATTTTGTTTGTTTGTTTGTTTTGCTTGTTATTTTAGGCCTGGGGTACATGTGAAGGTTTCTTGCCTAGGTGTCACTGGGGGTTGCTGTACATATTGTTACATTACCCAGACACTCAGCTCCTTACCCAATAGTTACCTTTCTGCTCCTCCCCATCGTCTCCTCCCCATCAAGTAGACCTCAGCATCTGCTGTTTTCTTCTTTGCATTCATAAGTTCTTACCATTTAGCTCCCACTTATAAGTGAGGGCACACAGTACTTGGTTATCTGTTCTTGTGTTAGTTTTCTAAGGATGATGGCCTCCAGAAATCTTTTGTATATGAATTGGACAAGAAGTTTTATTGATTTAAAAGCATCATGAGCGTATGATAACAATGTACTAGTTTATAAATGACTTTTATATAAACCTTGTCGAGTTTGGGGAAACACCGAGAACTATATATATATTCCTCTCTGGTAGTTGTAACTTCATGGGGAGCCAACATTTTGGGAGGGGTTAAAATCTCTCAATTAAAATACTGTGAACTCTATACATGCAAGCATTTTGTGAGCATCATATCTCAGTATCCAATAAGAAATCTAAACATAGTGTTGATATGCACAAAAATGAAGCTTCCTGGGAAACATCTGCAGGTGAGCCTTTCCATTTGCTTGAACAACAACAAAAGTAAATAAATAGAAGAGTATTTCTATTTACCAGCATGTAGATATCCACCTGTAAGGCGACCAGAAGATAGTCACAGTTGTTCTCCTAGTAGAGGGAAAACGTTCATAGTACGCTCAGAGAGGGAGAAGGTAGTGGGTAGTGAAAAGAGTCATAGAAGGGAATGGATGCTCTAACACTTGAGAAGCAGTTCTCAGGAAAAACACAGCTTCTGTAAATCAAAGTGACAAAGAAAAAATGCATAATTTCTGCATTACTTTTGAAATATAAAATGTTCCTGAGTTAACCACAGAAATGATTCTACACAATGCAAGAATGCAAGAGCAGGAAGACTTAATAAAAGACGTATCTACAAAGAAGGACTAGCCGCTGAGACTGATATTGATCTAGAACAGCTTATGAGCATCTCCGCTGAGCTGTTTCTTCCAAAAGCAATAGAGTTTTAAGGAGCGGGCATTGCAAAGACGTGCAGGAGTCATCTGAGGTAGCTCCGGGACTCAAGAGGCTGATGACTCAGCTTATTCCAAATAGAGTGCAGCCATCCTCCGATTATAGATGTCCGTGGATGGAAGCATCCCAGGCTGGCTTCCTTGAGGATGTCATCACATTAGTAGCTGAGAAGTTCTTCCTGTATCTCTAGTCCACAGGTCCATAGTGTGTCTCGGAGCAGTGTACAAATCATGGGTGATGTGGGTCTGTCCCCATGAGCAGGTATTCACTGAGTCCCGTAGATGTTAAAATTGTAGTTGAAAAGTGAAGTTGGTAACACTTGAGTTTTTGTTCTTTCAATTCCAATGAAGCCAGGAGACCCAAGACGTTTGCTGTAAGGAGATTATTTAAAAAGATGACTAGCGCTTATAGTCAGATCTCTCCTAGCCAGGACATAGCTCCATGGTTTCTGCAGCATTCTCTGGGGAGACGACCCCAGGTGGCGGAGAGAAGTACATGCTAATTTAGACGTAATTATTCAAATGAAACCTGCTGCTTCTCAGAGTTACTCTCCATGGTCTCTCCATTCTGATGCTTGACATTTGGCCCAGGCATAATGAGAATTTATTTATGAAACCGGAGCCTGAAAACTGGACAGAAGTCATAACAGTCAGCAAGGACAAGTCCCTCTGGAAAGGGGGACTTGGTAGAATGTGGGGGTCAGTTGGGGAGAGCTTGCCTGGTGGGTGGGAGAGGCAATGGGTAGCACCTTAGTGATGCTAAGCAGCCTGAAGCATAACAGTTTCTCGGGCCAGAGGGCTCGGTGTGGTACAGGAAGCGAACTCAGAGTAAGACAGAGTGGCAGAAGTTCTCATCCGAGCTGGAAACCGCACCACTTTCTCAAAGAGAGCTCTGTCAAGAGATCATCTAGAGATGACAGAACTGCTCATTGAGATATGTGTCTTTCACGAAGTCATGATTTTCCTTCTGCCAGAACTTATTCAGCTCCTAGTCAAAAGCTAAACAAAGAGCTGCAGTTCCATGGATTGTGATTCCTATTTTTTTCTCAGGTTTGCCATTGACTTTCTTCAGGTTAATGTAATTGTATTAATGTTTTTTCCTCTCTAAATGTTTCTTGCTAATTAGAAACCATGGGCTATATTTACCGTTGTTTTCCACATACAGAATAGGTATTGCACCCTGAAGAACATAAGCCAATCTGGAAAAATGAACATGAATTATTCGATTCTGAGATGCAGCTTTTTGGTGGGTCCTAAGATGTTTGCCTGAATCAAGTAGGATCTGAGTGGAAGAGATATGCAAATTGTTGATCTGAAAAAAACAATTTCATCCCAAATCTGGCACAAAGTTCCTTCCTTTTCTCCAGGATGGCATGGTTCAGATCTTGAGGCAGATGCTAGAACTCCTGACATCATCTCAGCAGTTTTTTCGTTTTGCAAATGCTTCAGGTCCAGAAGTCCAAACGTTTATCGAAGCATTTACGAAGCGCGAGTCCAGATGCTTCAATAAGACCATGCAGCTGAAAAGATCTGAGTACGTGAGACGTCAATTCCCTGCTCTAGATCAGCGGTCCCCAAACTTTTTGGAACGAGAGAGCGGTTGCGTGGAAGGCAACTTTTCCACGGACTTGGGGGATTTGGGGGTTTGATGCATTTCCATCTGTCTGTTTTGCTTCTGTTGTCTGTACTTTTAGAGTTCGATCCAAAAAATCATTGCGCAGACCCATGTAAAGAAGCTTTGTTGATTATACTTCTATAAAGCTTGGAATAAAATACAAGGCAATATAATACATAAAATTAGAGGAAGCAAATAGAAAATGCCGGCTGGGCCCACCAGGGCCGACCAAGTCCATTAGCAGTAGGAAGAACAATTGCATTTCATCCCAGTACAGCATTCAAACCATCCTTTTCTCTTCACTTAATCACCTCAATTCTCCCCTTCTCTGTCTATGAAAGCATAGCATATGTGCCTTCCAATCTAAACAGCCATTTCCCCAGTTAAAACCACACTTGACTAATATAACACATACTCTCTACTTTACCAAAGTACTAATTTAAAAGGATAGTGGAACATCATGCTAAATCATTGACTGTAGAGCTCCATTAAGTAATGTAAACTGCATATTGTAACACCGAGGGGTATACTGAAACAAGGACGTTCTAAATTAAAAGCATGCAAAGGTGTAGGCTGTAAATGCACAGCCATCGAACTCCGAAATATTTCAGTAAAAGGGGAGAAGGCGTTTTGAGGGAACAGGTACAAGGCACTGAGTTTAAATACCTGGCCCACATTTGGGATGGTTGCTGGTATCACTGGCACATTTTAGTTTTTCTCTTCTTTTCTTGGACTTAGTTCAGCAATGAAAAGACTTTATATTCCAGCATAAAGACATCCTTTCACCACAGGGCATCATACACTGAAACGTGAAAATAAACAGTGAAACATTCTTCAATTTGGTGCAATTACTTTATTATGCACATTCACTTTAGCATTGAAGTTTTAGCCATTCACGAGCACATTATGATACGGGACAGAACCCCTGTCCCTGTCCTCTGTTCCCAAGCTCAGGACTCGGTAGAAGGGATCAGAGTCCACATTTAGGCATCCAGATGGAAAGAAATGGTTCATTCTGTTGTGTGCGCTAGTTGCCTTACTAGGTTTCATGCATTCTTCCAGGTTTCTCTGCAGGGTTATACTCACTAAGTAGAAGAATGTAAAAAATAAAAGTGACCTCAGTGGCAAATAAGCTGATCCTGCACTTCTGGTTACCCAGCTTCTTGGTGTGGGGGTGGTAGCAAACACGTCTTTGATTTGGCAATGTTTCCATCCACATGATCTGAAGTTGTTGATTTTTACCAAATCTGAAAAGATAAATACGAAGTTAAAAGAAAAGTCTTAAAAGCACTTAGAGGTTTTATCTTCAAGAGACATTTTATTTATTCTCATAGCATCCAGGCAAATGTTATTTGCAAATGCATGTCCAATAGTGTTAAAGGAAGGAAGAGATAGAGTATTTCTTACACCCCAGCTCAGGGGCCAAACCAGACTGAAGCTCAAGAGGCAAAGTGAATATTCCATGTCTACCTGATGGTTATTTCCGTTCCACTATTGGGCTGTATTTGTTCATGGCTTGGATGTGCGTATTGCCTGTGTGTGTGTATGTGTTTTAGGTGGATGTCTATGTATGTGTGTATATGGCTTGGATGTGGACATATGGCAACTGTATGTGTATTGTGTGTGTTTATGTGTGCAGCTGTGTGTATGTGTATTGTGTGTGCTTATGTGTGTGGTTGTGCATCTCTATATTGTGTGTGTTTATTTGTGGGATTGTGGGTATGTGTATTGTGTGTGTATTGTATGTGATTGTGTGTATGTATATTGTGTGTGTTTATGTGTGTGGTTGTGTATATGTGTATTATGTGCATATTATGTATGGGATGTGCATGTGCACTTGGATGATTGTCTTTAGGTGTGTATGTGTATTATGTATTTATGTGTGTATGTGCATGCATTTGTTTGCATGTGCATGCATGTTAGCATGTGCATATATGTTTGTGTGTTTAAGTGTTGTATGTGTGTGCATACCAAGGGGAGGGATTTATATGGGTCCAAGTTCCCTGGGATGCTAATGCTATAGAACAGGAAGACCTCCTCAGACATAAGAAAAGTGCAGAATGGCCTGGGATTGTTTCGCTCTCTGAAGTTTCTGTAGACATGTCAGCTGGGAGACTGGTGGGTGCACTTGCCAAGCCCCTGCAGACCCTAAGCCATCTCTGCACCTCCCAAAACTGCCAGCATCACCTTTGACATGTTAACAAATGTCATTCTATGCTCTCATAATGAAAAGAGAAGTCTTGGCAACCTAGAGATTGAAGAGCTGACTGTGTCTCAATAATTCCCCTGAGCCAGCTCTGCTCCTTCTCCAAGCCCCACAGGCAGCCCATATGTAAATGGACATCGTGCATCTCTATGAAGCAAAGCCTGTGAGCAGCGGGATTGAATGCTTCAAAGAGTTGCTAGAATATAAGTCAAAATGCTCTCCCATATTTACCAGCCCCTTCTTCCCCATCAGCATTACTTCCCACAACTACAAAAAAAAACAACGTTTTCACTAATAGCTTCATCCTGTTATTTTTCTAGTGGAAAACAGGAGAGCAGGCTGCTGGCCACCGAGTTTTTCCCCAGATTTCAGTGTGTATGTATCGCTTTTCGTATAATTGGATTCAAAAAAGAAGGAACAGAGACATTTTGAAATAAAATTCAGAAAAGAAAAATACTTTGCGTTTTGGAGTTTATTTGCAAAACGCAAACACTGCATTGAAAATATTTTGCTATTGAAGCTCTTAACAGTTACTGAAAATTTCTTTATGTGTTTAGATAATTTATATGGGTTGTGGTGGGGGATGTTTGTTTTTTAGAAAAAGTTAAAATATATAGAAAACTGCAGAAAATAGATTGATGTAAACCCCTCCTCTAGCTGGAAACCGGTGGGACACTAATACTTTCTCCATGGGAATTAACCACCCAAGGGATTTTTGGGTGGTTAATTCTCCTCACATCCTAAGAGGGCTGGAATGTTGTCCCTAGTCAATCTCCTGTTCTAGGAGAGCTTGACACTATCTCTGGCTTTAACTGCTGCTTTGGGTTATTCGTTTAGATGAAATATTTTAATTTTATTTCAGGTTGAAGATCATCTCTTTGGACACAGCAGAGGCTGAGAGTAGAGGCAGCTTTTTTAGTCACTGGGATGAAAGCACTATATGATGAGTTGAACATTTTGAAATGTAGGGTCTGTGAGAGACCGCCTTCTCTACTCATTTAAAAGTATTTTACTGTTTTCAGGATGGCTCAAATCACCATTGGCCTGACACTGTTCCCTCTATTTATTTGGCCTAACATCATGTAAAAAAATAGGAAGACACTCATAACTTTTATATTTTATGGCAAATTTAGAGTCACAGCACTCTTAATTTTTATATTTTATTGCACATTTAGAGTTAAACACCTCCTTACTTTTATGACGAAATCTGATCCACCAAATGAAATAACGAATACATGCAAGTGTAGACACGGTCTGTATGAGGCACTGAATTCCTGCCTCTCTCACTTCCTTACAGGGAAGTGGTCTTCCCCGTTTCAGTTCCATTTTGGAATTTTCCTTATATCCTGGGTTCCTTGGGTACTCCTATGCAGTGCAGGCATTTCCCATGCAGGCAAACAGTTTGAGAGGAAATGGGGCAAGCACAGCTGGCTTCTGTGAGCACACACCACCCATTGCCTGGCACTCTGGTTTCATCCCTCTATTGCTGGTGACTCCACCAGCACAGCTGTGCAATGGCGTGGGGCTTACCACCTCACAGCTGCATTAAGGTATCAGACTGTGCAAAATTCCAGGAGCCAATGAGGCACTGAAGGATGTGGGGTTGCCAGATGGAAGCATGGAGGTGCTCCCTCTTAGCACAGGTTTGGGATTACTGTGGGGTCTGTGTTGGTTGCTCCTGTACCCACACCCTTTTAATAGTTAGCTTTCATGTGGAGCCTTATTTTCAGCTTCATCACTATAAACCACATCTTTGATTCCAAAAACAAAGTGAAGGACCAGCATTCCTGACAATGATGTTCTAGGCAAGCCTCACACATCTTTGGAGATATAGGCAAACTCCTACACATGGGCAAGGCAAGCACTGGAAGTGAAAATAAAATAATAAAAAAGATCAAAACCAGGAACAAAGAAATGGTTATAACATCCTGTAGAAGATGCACACTCTCACTTTGCCTAATTACACAGGAGACCTGGACTTTTGGGGGAGAAATGGCTTTTATGCTCTATCAATGGGAAATTAATGTTGACGGCATTGTTTATCTATAATCTGTATCTAGATAGCCTGCTGCCCTCTCGCAAATTAGTTTTCATACCTGTCATTAGTCCTCAGCTACAGACTATTGTCTCAGAGCAGTTAATTAGTTCTGGGCTTCTAGAATAGATTTGAGAGAGAATTGGAGTGAGGTCCCCAGGAGACTTTCTGGTAAGGTGTCTGCATGCATGCAGCAATGCATGGAAGGAGAATGAGGTAGATATTTCTATGGGTTAGCAAAGGAGGAGCTAGCGGGCTGCTGGACCAGTGATGTGTTCACACAGGTCATGAAAACAGCAAGAGATGAACTTAGCCCAACAGACATCTTCTGACAGAACCAAAGAGGCAGCATGACTATATGCTGGACTGGAGAGCATGGTGTTTTTCTACTAAATTAACAGCTCAAGTACGACCTTCCCTAATCCCTTGCCTGCCCTCCATCCCTTTCCCATCCGAAGCTCCCAGGCAGAGGTCAGCCAAGCCGGGGAAAGGGACAAAGTCTGCAGTTAAATCAAGAACATAGTTTTGATGTATATCTGGGACAGTGAGGTTGTGTTCACTCACCAAGCTGGCCATGGGTGGGTGTAAAGAGGTAAGGAAGCTGCACGGGTTGAGGGACGGATACCACAAGACGTTTCTGACACCAGCTGCAAGCCTGGAGGTTTCTGTAAACCATCCTCTGTGGGAACGCTATACTAGGATGATGCTCAGATCTCAGAAAAGTGCTATCCTCATGAGTACAGTTTTGTTTTAGTGAAAGGATACAAATGTAGAACCAAGCAAGGGAAGAGACCCACAGGGAGGGTCCAAGGTAAAGCTCCAGTTCTCTACTCCTCCTGAGGGCTTTGACAGTGTTACCTTCTTCAGGCTGTGATGTGTGACAATACACACAAAGTGGAGCCAGCCAGGAAGCTCACCTGAGCTACAATGTCCAGAGTGTGTATTGGGGCTGAACTGCGCAGGTATGAGTTATTGAACCGTGGGTCAGATGGTTAAACTCAGTTTCCAGTTCCTTCCTTCCCTGGAGGTTGGGATGATGTCACCTGGCTCAGAAACCCAAACCTCCGGACACAGTATTGGTCTTTCTGGCCTCGCCATCCCCTCCTGAGTCATCTCATCAGCAGAAGATATCAGGTGTGTGATCCAAGGAACCCAAGTGAGAAATAAAGCTTCTCCAATCCCTCAAAACATTTCAAGACTTTTAGTGGTTACTTCCCAGGAGCTGGGTTGTTTGACACACAATGGCCTATTGTTTAAACATGAGCAGAAGAGCCAATTTATATAGGCGAAGGGTGAAGTTGCCCCTATTGAGTAAATTTGAGAGGGGCATCAGGAAACAGAAGAAAGTTTGTGTTATAATCCTGTGTGACACATGAGGCATTCTTATCAGTCACCTCAAAGATGGGAGGACATTGGACTAGATATTGTACAATTGACAACGTCGCAGCTGTTAGATAAATCTCCATGTTTTCTTCTCTTACCCAGTGTTTTTCCCTGGGAGGTCAAAGTGTGATGCTGAGTTTGGCCTCTGTCTTCCTGGTGTGACGTCACAATTGAGCCGGGATAGATGTTGACTTAAACTTGCAGGTGTTACTTATCCTGGGAAATAACTTTCCACACTCCTGTTATTTTATCTTTTCAAGAAACTTGGAGGCAGGTAGGTCAGGATATTAGTGTTTCATTTTTCAGATAAGATCCCTGGCCGTTAGAACCCTCAGTGAGTTGAGGGAAGAGCTACGGTTAAGATCCAAGCCTTCCTCCCATTCCATGGCTCACTCCGATAACCCCACATGGAAGTCCACCACTGCCCTTGGGTCATGAGAGTGAGGCTGCTCACACAGCTATGAAATGTAGTGCCAGAGACCATTCTGTCCCTTTCCTTGGGTCATCCACAAAGCGCAGTGGCCAGAGTATTAGACTCATTCCATGTGAAGTAGAGGAAACCCTAAAGTCAGACCCTTGAGCTGAGAAATGTTCATTGCAGCACCAGAAGCTTATGCCAGCACCATGCATTTTACCCCACAAAAATGCATGAGAAAGGAGGTGCTGAGCTGGGGAGGGGAGAAGCGAAATGAGCTATGCCGTCAGGCCCTGAGACCTTGAATCAAACAACATTCCAGCACATAAATATTCATCCAAGCAGCATGTCCAGTTGCAGTCCATTTAGCATGACGTTAACAGTGAGCTCTAAGACAAAGGGCCCGGAGCTCATTACCATGAGCCAGGCTCGGAACCTTTGGAGCAAGTTCTGAAATAATTAAGATTGCATTTGAATAATGTGATGAACAGGCACATTTGTTTCATCGTAGGGATGTTTTTGAGGTCCTGCAACCCTCCCTCCTGCGGAATGCCTGGTGGCAGGGGACCTGCCCATCAACATTTGGAGGAAGATTCAGAAATGTTATTTTTAGCTCATCATTATTAGAGGAAGCACTCACATCTGGAAGACTGTGAGGAGTGATTATTAGCTGTTGAGCTGAGAAATAGCCTGGTGTCTACAATGCATCATTTTCCAATTATTTAGATATTTTTCAATGCCTTAAGTACTGGAGGCATATAAAATCCAGCTCATTTAATCTCCCTAAATTATACTTTCTCCATCTGCCATGGTCTTACAGTTTAATAAAATCTCTGCTTTTTACGAGCCCAATAAAGTCATTGAAAATATGGAGAAAGCTCAGTTTCAGCTTGATTTGGTTTCTGTTTTTCTTTTGGGGAAAAGAATTGATATATCAAACTGGAAAATAATTTTTATATGTTCAGTTAGCTAGTATAGTTTCGAGATTTTTCTAAGGCCACTTACCAAAAAAAGGTACTTTTATATTTTTCTTATGAGATATTCCAAAACACTGTGGCATTAGAAAGTTGTGCTTTTCACTGGAAACAGAAAGGAATAAGTCAGATGCCCCACCTCCATAAACCAATTCCAAATCCCAGTGGTTCTGACTGCACTTATCAATCCTTCTTTATTGAAACTCTGTCTTGCATGTCTAAGCCAGAGCTCTAAAATGCTGCAGAGAAGCAAAAGAGAGGTCTGTGCTCTTTGCTGAAGTCTATGCCGTGAAATAAATCAATACTCACACATGAGTGGAAAATGGTCTGATGTTTGCAGTGGCAAAGAACTACTAGTTATGCTATGATCAATTTTGTGCTAAAACAATAAGAAATATTGTATATTTTATTAATTAAAAAATATTTAGGGCCTCTTGGAATTCTACATGGGAACCCAGAATATATTCTGTCTCTGTATTGCGGGTTCTGGAACTTCACCTTTGGAAAACCAGCCTCACTGGAAACCCTCTTCCAATGTGACCTTGCATTAGTGCTAACTAACAAATACTCAAGTAGAGGATTTCCAAAACTAGGTTATATTTTTTCCTACGATAAGATATCTAACGCTGCACACCCACACGTTTAGTTTAGAAACTCTCCAGTGTCTTCCAACGCCCAGGCTTTTTCCATCTCTGTTTCAGTTTCTTCTGCCTATTCACTTGGTCCTTGTGTTTGTCACTTGTACCCTAAAACAGCTGCCAGAGCTCCTGGTGTCGTACAACAATACAAGCATATTCACACAACCATGCTTGAAAGAAGGGCAAAGTTAAGTTTCTACACGTGCGTCTCATTAATCACGGAGGACTGACTACCCTTACAGATGTGCCCAGTGAGATGTGCCACAGGTAGCTTTGAACAGGATTTAGTTACATGTCTTTGACAAAGGAGTTTGGAAATCCTCTCAAGCTCATGAGGTCTATCAGAAAAAAAAAAAAAGGAAAACATCTGAGACTAGGCAAAGAAAGAGCTTTCTACATACACCTAGACCTGATGAAACCATCCTTTGATCTCCAGAACCCCTTCGTGTTTCATAAATCTCATTAACTCAAATGCCCTTAATTTGAAATGTATCATAATTTGGACAAGATCGATTTAAATTAAGAAAATATCTGTTAAGCAAATGAAATATTTCAAGATTAATAGTATCAAATGACAAAAGTACACAAGTATACACGCCCTGGCAAGGGAGAAACAGGTCCACATCGGTTTATTTACTAAGCTGATAAGATCTTGACAATTTAGTCTTATTAAGTGATTCATTTATTTTATTTTTTATTTTTATTTTTTGAGACTAAGTGTCACTGTTGCCCAGGCTGGAATGCAGTAGTGTGATCTGAGCTCACTGCAATGTCTGCCTCCCAGGTTCAAGCAATTCTCCTGCCTCAGCCTCTTGAGTAGCTGGGACTACAAGCATGTACCATCACACCTGGCTAATTTTTGTATTTGTAGTAGAGACGGGGTGTGACCATGTTGGCCAAGCTGTTCTTGAACTCTTGACCTAAAAGAATCCATCCTCTTCGGCCTCCCAAAGTGCTGAGGTATCAAGTGATTTAAAAGGTGTGTGGGGAAAAAGAGTATGGTTAGTTTTGAAATTTTATTTGTATACCACAGGTACTGTGTTTGACAGTTACTACATTTCATTTCAATATTTTCATAATTCAAATTGTAACTAATAGTGAATCAGTGTTTGTCCATTAGAAGGGAATACAATTTTGCTACACTTCTGTTCTGAATTCTCAACAGTCTTATTTGAAAAGAAAAATAAATGATGAAACAGGAAATCTTTGTTGTGACTGATGGGCAATTGGTCATACTCTTCCTTACCCAGAGGGTGCTCATTCTTTTGGAACAACAGATCCTCAGCCTTTTGCATGAAATCTTAGGTCTAAGCTGAGAAAAATAAAAACTGGATTGAGAGGTGCAGAGTGCTCCCGCATCTCCTCACTATAAGAATGAGCGTCTGTAATGAACATTCGTGTGCATGTGTCCTTATAGTAGAACAATTTATAGTCCTTTGGATATATACCCAGTAATGGGATTGCTGGGTCAAATGGAATTTCTATTTCTAGGAAAACGATGAGTTCGTGTCCTTTGTAGGGACATGGATGAATCTGGAGAACATCATTCTCAGCAAACTGACACAAGAACAGAAAATGAAATACCGTATGTTCTCACTCAGAGGCGGGTGATGAACAATGAGAACACATGGACACAGGGAGGGGAACACTACACACTGGGGTCTGTTGGGGGGAATAGGGGAGGGACAGTGGGGGGGAGTTGGGGAGGGATAGCATGGGGAGAAATGCCAGATGTGGGTGAAGGGGAGGAAGTCAGCAAATCACACTGCCACGTGTGTACCTATGCAACTATCTTGCATGTTCTGCACATGTACCCCAAAACCTAAAATGCAATTAAAAAAAAAGAATGAGCGTCTGTGCTTGATTTGTCCTGGGAGTCAGCTTAACTTTGCTGCACCTTGAATGCTAACTGCCAGTTCCCATACCTGGGACGCAGAGATTCTTCTCCATCTGGCACTCATTGAATGCCTTTCTGGCGGAGACAGGAACAAAACTAAGAACTACGTTAAGTTTTACTCTACCATCTCTCCTAGGTCCTGGAGCTATTCTTTGACAAACTCTAACCCTGCACAAATCATCCATGAAATACAGTGTACACAGCTAGTGTCAGACATCCAAGAATCCTATCCAAGACTTTAGCCAAATCAACTCAGTACCAGGCATCACCACACACCACCTTTGATCAATGTAGTGTCTCTTTTAATGATATTACAGCTCTTCTGTTTTATACCGTTTTCATACATGGAATTTAAACTGAAAAATAGTGCATATAAACAATTGTGTTTGACTGTAATTCATTTCCCAGGCAGAAGCCATTTTTCCCTTTTCCTGCCAAACAATCTTAATTATGTGCTGAGAGTAGCTGGGTATCCCAACTCCAGTTCCAAGGCAATGGAAAACCAATGAGGGCTGGAAGCCTGATTGGTCTGAGTCAGACTGTGTTACCACTCCCCATTACCAGTGATTGGCCTGAGGATGGACATGTGACCTGATCGTGGCCAATGAGGCAAAAGGGGAAGTCAGAGGTGGTGCTTGGGGGGTGGGGACAAACAAACTAACAACAGCAATGACAACAAAAGCCAAATAAGAATAAAGGGACTAAAAATAAATTAATTAAAAAGTAAATAAAATAAAAAATAAAAATAAACAAATAAAAATGTAAAAAAAGAATAAAAAGACAAGCCAACATAAACATCTAAAGAAAATAAATTATAAGAAAAACAAGATAGAGCTTTCAAAACAAAAGACTTTTTTTTTTCTTGCCCCACTTTCTTCTTGCATGGGAGGGTGATAGATTTGATGTTTGGCACCCAGGAAGCGATTTCTGTCTGAGGAAGACTGGAAAAATTGCACAGACAGAGCCTCAGATCCCTGAGAAAGGCATGTCTCCAAACTGCTGGTTGTGAGCGCTAATTCATCAACCATTCATTCAACTGTTAACTGTAGTTAGACAATCTGACTGGTGAAAATAAAAAAGGCCTATTGCTATTAGATTCTGATGCTTTCCAAAGGGGCTGGGCTTGGTCCTCATGCTGCCTTTGATTAAAAGGAAAACCAATGAGGGCTGCAGGTGTTAGAGATACTTCATCCCCCAAATGAGACTTTCGCTTCAACATAATGTGAAGGGTTGAGAGAGAATTGAAATGAAGATGGAAAATGAAATAAAATGCCCCCCATGTGACTCTGTGTTGTTTAAACATTGTCTGGGTGTCACCTAAAGTCATGTTGTACAATATCAGTGAAGTAGGCACCCTCTGAAAAACATCGTTACAGTGTCTGCTATCCAGAATCAAGACTTTATTCCTCTGAGCCCATTTTAAATACACAGAGAGAAGCAGATTTCCCTGAGTGGGAAATATTGATGACACCCCCTTGTGATATTTAAAATGGTTTTTGTTTGTAAATGTCGGAGATTAAGATACACAATTAAAGCCCTGTGTGTGTGTGTGTGTGTGTGTGTATAGATGTGCGTGTTATGTACACAAAAATATCAGCCTGTGGATTCTTCAGTCATTGTAGTTTCAAATATGAAAACAAGAAATCAATAGATGATTAATAATGACTGAACTGAATCAGGATGTTTTCAGAAATAACAGTAATTGTGGCAGTAGTTAATAACAAATGCCATTGTTGGCTTAAATGAACTTCACAACAGCGCAGTATTTTGATGATTAAAATTATAACAATTTGGGTGTTTGGGATTGATAGTGGAGTGGTGAAATGCGGTCAGAGGGGAGAAAGGCCTGGCTCAGGGCTTATGTTTACATAATTTGCCTTATAAATTAATCTGGAGGCAGCTTTCTTGTTTCCCGTATTGGTCTAGCTGCATTGTCGCCTGTGGGTCTCCTCAACCTTCTCTCCAACTGTGCTTTAAAGGGCAATTTCCAATTTTCAGTCTTTTCTCAAATACTGGTTTTTTTTTTTTTTTT
Organism: Leontopithecus rosalia; assembly: GCA_028533165.1. Classification (NCBI taxonomy): domain Eukaryota; kingdom Metazoa; phylum Chordata; class Mammalia; order Primates; family Cebidae; genus Leontopithecus; species Leontopithecus rosalia. The sequence goes on along the minus strand of CM052656.1, from coordinate 4,492,136 downwards.
TGAGATGGAGTCTCGATTTGTTGCCCAAGGGTAATCTCAGCTCACTGCAACCTCCACCTCCTGGGTTCAAGTGATTCTCCTGCCTCAGCCTCCCTAGTAGCTGGAATTGCAGGTGTGGTCCACCACTCTTCTCTAATTCTTTGTATTTTTAGTAGATACAGGGTTTACCATGTTGGCCAGGCTGTTGTCGAACTCCTGACCTCAAGTGATCCACCCACCTTGACCTCTCATAATGCAGGGATTACAGGCATGAGACACTGACTCCCTCCTCAAATATTCTTATAAAATTTCCTATAATTACCATAATGGCAGTACTATCATGTACTTAACATTTATTTTAAAAGTCTTATCTCACTTTAATAAATATATTTGAAAAAGACATTATAAAAGGAAACTATACCAACATCATAAATGGAAAACCATGATCATTTGTCAAAAATCAAAGGTAATTATGGAAGTAAATATAATAGATAAACATAAAATATTATTACCTAGACACCACCATGTGCTTCAGGTTTATCGCCCAAGTTCAGTTTTTATTTTTTGTCAGAAAGGAAGATTCAGTAGTATCAGGAGGATTTTTGGATGGCATCAAACGGAATTCTCGATGTAGCCATAGCTAGTCCAAACTTCACCATTTTGTAAGCCCCCCGCCATTTCACAGACCCTGATCAGAATGAAACACTGCACGGGTGTTCAGGCCGTGAGAATCATCCTGCCTAACCACCTGACCACAAGGCACAGGAACATCCTCATCATACCTTGCTGGGCAAAGGCTCGGCTGAAGGAGCCTCCCTACCATATGCTGCTGGTCAAAAGCCCAGGGAACATCCTAGCACATCTCACAGGAGAACAGTCCAAACACCTGATCGTAGGAACATCTTATCAACATCCTGCTGGGCAGCAAGCCATACTGGCCAGACCCCTGGCCCAAACATATACATTACCCCAGCCTGTAAGCTGCAGTGGGCTCTGGTGTCAAACTGGTCTCCCACCCCTGTGGGTCTTGTGCTGGACATAAAATTCTGCTTTGCTGTAGTGCTGCCAACTCTCTCTCTCTGTCTTTCTTTAACCCTTGTCTTCCCTTCAAAACTCAACAGCCAGGAGAACCCAAAGCTTGTGGAACAGTAATCCCTTAGTCACCATATAATTTAGTGTAATTTAAATGACAAATTTTGCATCATCTAGAATCATGTCCTATGGTAACAGTCTCCCCTGTTGTGACTGACCGGGTTGAACAGCCACCATGGTGGTCAGCTGTAGACCCTCCCCCATCCCAAGGGATGCCTGATCCAATGGAGGTAATCCCATTCACCTCTCAATGACCGGTTCAGGGATAGACCATGCAACCCAATTTTACTTAGTCAGATATTAGGAAAGACCTTTGCTGCAGGAATATAGGGTCTGGAAGCAGGTAACATAAGACCAATTTACTTATCAGCTATGACAGGAAATATCCTCTCCAGAGGGCACTTCAGAAGGCCGAGACGAGAGGATCACCTGTGGTCAGGAGTTAGAGACCAGCCTGGCCAACATGGTGAAACCAGATCTTTACTAAAAATACAAAAAACAGTTGGGTGTGGTGGCAGGCACTTGTAATCCCAGCTACTCAGGAGGCTGAGGCAGGAGAGTTGCTTGCACCCAGGAGGCGGAGGTTGCAGTGAGTCGAGATCGCGCCATTGCACTCCAGCCTTGGTGACAAGAGTGCAACTCTGTCTCAAAAAAAAAGTGTGCATGGTGGTTAGTGACAACTTCAATATTTGTGAGCTGAGTGTGACGGAATTTCCAGTTATCACCTCATGTTCAATTATTTCCTACTTCTTTACGGTATCAGTGTCCCCTGGCAGTGAGCTAGTCACGTTGAGGCAGCCCAGATTTTAGGCTTGATGGTTGTTGATGAAGACTGCGTGCCCTGAGTTTTAGTTCTGTTTACCAGAATTCCCTTCTAATGAGGAAAACAAATAAAATGTGTAAGACAAAAATAAAGTGAAAGCCATTATCCCTGGAAGGCCATGCAGGTAAATGTGTCTGCCTCACAGAGCTTTCCATGAACCCAACACAGGTGATCACGTGTCTCTGAGTTGCGACTTTTCAGCTGCTTCAGGCTGAAGCCATCAGGGGTGTGTCCTCTATCTATATCCTGAGTTCAGAAGGCACTGGCTTTCCCAATTCTTTCAAGAAGAAAGTTAGGAACCAGACTTAGGCAATCCTTCATGAGCTACAAGAGAGAGAAATGGAACACAGTTCTCCATCAGGAATTCTGACTTCACTTTGACAATTTTATAATTTCACATTGGTGATTCCTGCAGCAAACACATGTATTCAAGATTAAACTGATATAGGAGAGATGATGACTAGAGCCAGCAATTCCTGAGCTGCAAGTGGAGGGTATGCCCTAATGAATTTCAGGTTCCACGAGGCTTTTGCGTAAATAAATTCATGACACCATGAACTAGGGAATAAACATTTTAGAGGAGAATCACACTCTAAATGAGAATTGCTAAGAGTGGGAGGCCCCTGTCATTTATTGGATTACTTGTGGAGCTGTACATGAGCCCTGCAATATTTGCTCTGCTGCTGTGGTGTGACTGGTGAAATAAAAAGATGTGTCCAGGGAGTCCTCAGCAAATGTTCCCCTTCCTTCTGCCATCATTTTTATAGCTCTGGGAGGAATCTGCCACTCAGAGTTAGAAATTCATATCACACTTGTATGAGAAACAAAAGTGAAGATATAAGATGGAGACGTTCTGGCCTCAGAACAATAACTCCGTTGATGGACTTAAATGTGTTTACCTCAGACAGAAAGACACGCTACCTGTGTGACACCATCATCTCTTCCAGCAGCCAGCAGGAACACGTGCAGCCACTAAGCTGGAGGGGAATGCCTGGTAAACCAGATGTCCCTAGCTCTCCAGTCTGCGTATTTTAAATGTCTTGGAATTATTTGTGGATATTGACAGATTGAAATTCATAGATCCCCAGCTCAGATAGCATGGGATATTTCCGAATTCCCCAAGTTAATTTATAACTGAAGATGGAATTTCAGTCTCTTACTCTTTGTTTGGAAAGCTATTTAGTGAATCCCTGTGTGTTCCTGGGGGGCATTTTAAGTACATTTGCTGAGATTGACAAATATTTCCAGTGTTGTGCCTCTCCATACCGACAATAACATTAAGTGGAGGTGTGTGGGATTGAGCCGGCAGACATCTGTCTAACCACATTCACTCAAATGTTATGGGCCAAAGGCCTTCAGACATGACCCGGTAACTACGGACTGAATTTAAATCAGTACTTTGCCTAAGAGAGACGAAGATAAAGTGCACACAGTTAACTGACTCAACTAACATACCATGAATCTAGGAGGAATGAACAATAGAAACTGGGACTTTTAGTTTTTCTATGCTAAAGCACAAAACAGGTCATGTGAACTACATTCGAAACCCAGAGAGGACCCCTCCTCCCCATCACCAGGGCAGCTGTACCCCTCCCCCCTTCAGGCACCAGGCTCTTCCTGTGTTCTCTGATGTCCAGTAGGGCAGGACTCCTGAACCCGCTCTACACAGCAGCAGGGACTTGGGATTTGTGTTCGTTCTTTGCTTCTAAGAAAAGAGTACATTCAGGGTATGTGGAAAAGTAAAATAGATCCTATTTTCCTAAGTGGCATAATACAAGGTCTCATGATCTTTGGGGCCGAAAAGAAAAGTCACAGCCCACTCTCTCCTGCTGTGGCAGAACCTGCAACCTCCGGTTGAGAAGTCTGAGTCTTTGGATGAAAGTGGTTCCTTCAGCCTGAGTTCCTGAGACAAAGTCATGGGAAACAGATTCTGTGACCTCTCACATTGCAACAATGCCAAATCAGGTCTGTTGTTTTAAGTCTTGGCAAATTAGGGGTTGTTACCTTAGCAAAATCCAGCCTTACTGGAACAGTCCCAAATCTGAAGTTTCTTCCAAAAGAAAGAGAAGCAATGTTAGGTGCCCGCCATATACAGTTACTGGGAGAATCATGTGCAACAGCACACTGGAAATCCTCATCATAAAATCCTGCATGTATGGCAAATATGTATCTTGTTTAATTTATCATTACTGGGAAAGGCAGAAAAAGAACATTGTGTATTCTGGAAATCCCGGGTCATCCTGGGTGGTAGGAACAGGCTGCTTGGGAGGAAGGATGGGTGACGTGGCTGGGGGTGGGAGCCCGACTGTGGAGGGCCTCTAGGCTCCAGCTAAGCTATCAGTGTTTACTCAGTGGATCATGGGAGCTGTAAAGGGTTTTCATGTGTTAAAGCAAACTAAATATGGCCTGAGAGAGACTCTGTACTTCTATAATTAAGTCCTTTTGGATGAACTACAATCTAGAGTAATAGGTAGACAAGACTGGAAACCTAACATACCAGTGTGCACACCAGTAACACTACTGAGTCTCGGCCAATCTCAGCGGAGGGTTCAAACTGCGTTCAAAGAAGGCAAATGCTGAGCTGTAACCAATCCAGCTCTTTCCAGATGTCACTTCTGATATCTGTACTTCATTTTAGTTTTTTGGTCTATAAATCTGTTCTGATCACAGGGTCTGCCTGGAGGCACCTCTCTGAATCTGCTGGGAATCTGGGGGCTTCCCAATTCATGAATTGTTCATTGCTCAATTAAACTGCTTCCAATTTAATGTGGCTGAAGTTTTTCTTTTAACACAAGTAACAAGCGACACACATGATGGTGATTGGATACATATCCGTTATGACGGGTAGAATGAGAATGAAGGTCGAGCCTGGAAACAGGAAATTATGCCACCTTGCTGTAGCCAGGCTGAGTGGGCAGGAATCCCGATGGACACAGTATTGGTGGCTCAGTGACCAGGAGCTCAGGTTGTCCTGCAGGCTCCAGCACCTCCCAACGGCACCAGCCAATGCAGCCAGCACTCCTGCCACTGTGCACACCTCACACTGGTTCGGACACATCCATGAACACGCTCTTCTGTGATGTTTTTTCTCAATTATTTTGTAATTACTTCTTTCCTTTAATTTTTTTGTACATAGATGCAGAAAATGTGTAGAAGTTGAACTTCACAAATTCTGGACACCTAGATAGAAATCTGACACATTAACTGAGTCCTTTGTAAACTTACAAAAATGTTCCAAGGTGTAAAACCACAAACTTACAGGATAGGATTACAGGGATACTTGCTTTTTCCCATGGGACTCACTGGGCATTGTCAGTGGGTCTCAGTCTCATTCACTGCCTGAGTCTGTTTGGGCTAAGTCACATACCATAAACCAGGTGGGTGAAACCACAGAAATCTATTCTCAGATGTCTGGAGGTTGGAAAGTCCAAGGTCAAGGAACCAGAAGATTCGGTTTCAAGCCTCATAAATCGCCTGCTGTCTTCTCCCTGTAACCTCACAGGACAGCAGGGCCCGCTCTGGGGCCTCTTTAATTAGAGCGCTAATCCATTCATAATGGCTCCACTCCCACGACTTAAGGCTACACCCCAAATACCACCACCTTGGGAGTGAGGATTTCAACACAGGAATTTGGGGGGACACAGACATCCTAGCACTCACTTTTCTCCTGTTTGCACATCCCCTCAGCCCTTCAATCCCAGTTGATAGGAATAGGAAAACCAGCGGGGGCAACCTCTCCAGACAGTGTTTGACTGGGTGACTACGTCAGGAATGCAGTGGTGTAGATGCTCCTGCCCCACAGGCACCAAAGGTGGGCGATCTCTGACCTCTCTGGCAAGGACGACGTTGATACCTTTCCCTACATCCTACACAAGATCTAAAAGGTAATAAGGACTGGATGGTGATATTGGCAAGAGTAACATTCTTGATCGGGCACTTAACATATGTAGGGAACTCTTCTTAGAGCTTTGCATTTATTAAATCATTTTAACTTCACAAGAGCCCTGAGATTCAGGAAATATGAATATCCCCAGTATACTAATGAGAAAGCAAAGAGAAATCAAACGAGTCCCCAGGTCACGTGACCAACAGGCAGTAGGGCAGAACTCTTGGATCTTGTCTACACAGCAGCAGGCTCATGGCCTCAGGTAGTCTCTACTTACTCCATGAAAGACAGTGGGATACAGGCTTCAAGTCACACTTGCTGGAGTCAGATTACCTGGATCAACGTCTGGTCTGTCTTTACAGCTTATTGCCCATGTGACCTTGGGAAAGGTTTTTTAAAGTGTTTCTTGTGAAATAAAGCATCAGTGAGTTAGATTGTTAGGACAATACCCAGTACAGAGTAATGACTTAAACGTGTCATTATTACAATCATTTTACTTTTCTGCCTTTCAGTTGCTACACTGAGTTGTTCCAGTGGGGTCACCTTCTCAGTGAGGAATTCCTAACTCTTTTCTTTAAACTTGTATCCCCACGTACCAAGTACTCTCCTCCTCTTCCTGGCTTTACTGTTATAGTTGCACTTACAGTCATTTGATACGCTGTGTATTTAACTTATATACTTATTTATTGTCAGTCTTCCCCCATTAAAATATCAGCCTCATGAGTGGAGGTTTTCATCTACCTTTTTTTTTTTAAGACAGAGTTTTCGCTCGTTACCCAGGCTGGAGTGCAATGGTGCGATCTCGGCCAACTGCAACCTCTGCCTCCTGGGTTCAGGCAATTCTCCTGCCTCAGCCTCCTGAGTAGCTGGGATTACAGGCACGCACCACCATGCCCAGCTAATTTTTTGTATTTTCAGTAGAGATGGGGTTTCAGCACGTTGACCTGGATGGTCTCGATCTTTTGACCTCATGATCCACCCGCCTCGGCCTCCCAAAGTGCTGTCATCTACCTTTATATCCTATGCTTTATATGCCAGCCCTAGGAAGTACAGGACAAATAGCAGGTGCCCAGTGAAGAGCTGGTGTCTTTTTAATCAATGTGGTTAGCAGTCCACTTCAGGGCAGACAACCCCTCAATGCTAAGAAGAAATGAGGTTGTTGATGGAGCCTTGGCCCTCCCAAGAAATCCATTCTCCCTCTTGGAAAAGCTCCCTGGTGGGCCATTACACATCACTTTATTACATCCAGCCACCTGCCAGGTGACCATTTTATCACAACCTATTCATCATGTTGTCTGCTGTTCGGAAGTGCTGTATTAAAATGTCACCCACATTCCCATCTACAGCAGGATCTCTTCTTGTTAGGTACTGCGTGATCATGGCCAATGCAGGCAATAGCTTTAAAAATGTTGGCTTAGGATGGGATTTCGGGACAACTAGTTGGTGATTCAAAGCATTAGAGAAATAAACTTTAGGCCGATTACAGACTCAGTGAGAAGGCTTGACAGCATAATGAGAATGATGGCTGAGAAATGACTGGTAAGTGGGCACCACCATGCTTTACACCCAGCTGTGGAATGGGGAGGCCATGGTTGTGCCTGTCAGTCAGCCAGAGCTGTCATGGGCTGGATAGTGGGTGACCTCCTCTCCCTCATGGGGAGCTGCCATGGAGATCACCTATGGGAACCCAGAATTATCTTGTCCTGCACAAGGGTTTATTTTACTGCAGCAGCGGTTAGCTAGTCTCTCAGTCACTGTCCCTGGAGCAGAACACAACTGTGTCTTGCCTTTGTTTCTGCTTCTTTGTAAAATTAGCCCAGTTTCCACATTAGTAAACTAAAGATAACTGTAGTATCTGCCATAATTCACTTCCAAAATTAACCGTCTTAATGCCTGGCGCTTAGATTTGGGGTCTGGTTTATAATGAGGTGTTGAGTAGCCAGGTCTGTTATTATTATGATTTATTTCTAACCGCCCTCTCTGTTGAACGTTTCCTCCATCTGCTCTGGTTCAGATCCCTCCTAGGTTTGGGGGTCCCACAAATACCTTAGAACCTCAAGTCCACTTGGTGTTAGACCTTAGCTCCGTGACTAGACCTTAACACTGGGACTTGGTCCTTTGTTTTTAACTGACTGACCCAGGGGTTCCAAAGGAGAGTGAATTAGTCCATTTTCACTCTGCTATAAAGAAATACTCAAGACTGGATGATTTATAAAGGAAAGAGGTTTAATCGACTCACAGTTTTGCATGGTAGGAAGGCCTCAAGAAAGTTACACTCATGGCAGAGAGGCAGGCACCTTCTTCACAGGCCGGCAGGATGCAGTGAGTGCAAGCAGAGGAAATGCCAGATGCTCATTAAATCATCAGATATCGTGAGAACTCACTCACTATCATGGGAACAGTATGGGGAAAGCCACCCCCATGATCCCATTGCCTCCACCTCCATCTGGTCTCACCTTTGACGTGTGGGGATTATGGGGATTACAACTCAGGATGAGATTGTGGGGGCACAGCTAAACCATATCAGAGAGGGTACATGCCTAGGTCCAGTGTGTACACCTGCTCTCATAGCTGTGGCTCCAGGGATGAGGACACAGGAGGGAGAAAGGAGGTTCCTTCTAGACAGGTGAGTTGGGCAGGTTGTTTAGGAGACTTGATGAGGAGGAGAAGGTCATTCCTCATCTCTGTTCTTCAGTATCATGGGACAGTATTTGAACACCAGGACTTGCTCCTTTGTTCTTAACATCCGAAGAGCCAGGGCTTCATGTCGTTATGTGCTCAGAATCTCAGTGCTCAGAGGCCCTGAGACCCCGTGTGCCTGGCCCACCTTCCTCCGTGACCTTGTTTCCACCCTCCCATTACCCACAAACCACACAGCCATGTGCCAGTTCTACTGTGAGCCAGGCTGTTCCCACCTGTAGGTATTTCCATTTGAGCCATTCCCTTTCCATAGGACCCTCTTCTTGTGGGCTCATTCAGCTCATTCTCAAGAGTTCTAGTCCATCTCACACACCAACCTGTTTTATATCCTTCAGAGCATTCCTCGTTGTCAAATATTATCTCATGTATTTACTTTTCACCAGTTTGTTGTGTTATTTTTCTCACTAGACCGCAGGCACCACGAAACGGGAGAGTGTTGCTGCTGTCACTCCCAGTGTACTGACAAAGCGTACAAACAGGGGCTCTCGTTTTTTCAAACATTGAACGAATAAGCTGGCATCGCTGTCTTTTCTTAGCTAAGATTCCTATTCCTCCTTTCCCTTTGCTTCCTCCAAAAGTGACAACAGATTTAAATACCCTGTGATCTGATCTCTCCGTGAGTCAAGATATGATACCAACAAGGTATTTTATCCTTTCCATTTCCACTTCCCGCACACCACACAACCACGAAACTAAAACGTGACTCATTTTGCCAGTCAGTTATGTGTTTTAGAAAAATATGTGTGGACAGATCACTGTAACACTATGAATTTCCAATAAGGCAGGATTTCAGCCACCCGAGAAGTCAGATGGATGGATTGGTTTTGAATGTGCTCAGAAGGCCAGCCCTGAGATTCCTATTCTATGCTGCGCCGAATCCCGACCACATATGGCTCAGAGGCCTGGGGAGGGGTGTCGCTGCCCCCAGAGCGTGCATTCTTGAAAGGCGTGATGACCTCCCTGGCACAGGACCTGGTGAATGCTGTTTCCCTGTAAATATCTGCTGAATGAATCAGCGAGTAGACCAATGTGTGGATGAAATCTAGTTCTCTGAGGATGAAAGACTCATGAAATCAACACACCCTGCTCAGGAGTGGAAGTGGGTGCTTTGCAAAACATTTTGTGGCTGCTGTGGAACAATGCCACTTCGATTTCTTTTTTTCTTTTTCTTTTTTTTTTCTTTGAGACAAAGTCTCACTCTGTCACCAGGCTGGAGTGCAGTGGTGCAATTTTGGCTCACCGCAACCCGTTTCCCGGGTTCGAGCGATTCTCCTGCCTCAGCCTCCCAAGTAGCTGAGACTAAAGGTACGCACCACCACGTGCAGCTAATTTTTGTATTTTTAGTAAAGTTGGGGTTCCACCATGTTGGCCAGGATGGTCTCAATGTCTTGACCTCATGATCCACCCACCTGGGCCTCCTAAAGTCCTGGGATTACAGGCATGAGTCACTGGCCACTGCCTAGATTTCAAGCCTCGCCATTTAGCTCCAAGGCTTCAGTAGCCGACAGGCCCCACCTGCTAAGGCCTTTCAGATTTGCCTTTGTTGTTGAGCTGAGGCCACCCTCCTCCCGGGGAGCCAGTCAATGACAGAGCTGAGCGCTGCAGGGATGTTAGGGTCTGACCCATTCCCTCTAATGCAGGACTCCTCTAATGGGTGACCACACACCTCTGAAGCCCCCATCTGTGCTGGGGCTTTGTCAGATACCTTTCGCAAACCCTCCCTGTCCAGCTACACTTCCTCCCTCAGGTGTGATAGTTCACACTGAGTGTCAACTTGATTGGATTGAAGGATGCAAAGTATTATTCCTGGGTATGTCTGAGAGGGTGTTGCCAAAGGCTATTCATGTTTGAGTCGGTGCACTAGGAGAGGCAGACCCACCCTCAGTCCAGGTGGGCACCATCCAATCAGCTGCCAGCACGGCTAGAGTAAAGCAGGCAGAAGAAGCCGGAAGGAGCCCACTTGCCGAGTCTTCTGGTCTGCCTCTTTCTCCCGTGCTGGAGGCTTCCTGCCCTTGAACATCAGACTCCAGGTTTTCAGCTTTTGGACCCTTGGACTTAGGTTTGCCGTGGGCTCTCGGGCCTGCGGCGGTGGACTGAAGGCTGTACTGTCGGCTTCCCTACTTTGAAGGTTTGGCTTCCTTGTTCCTCAGTGTGGCTTTCCTGCCCCTTGGCTTTCACACAGCTTGCTGAGGACTTCACCTTGTTGTTGCTTTAGTCAATCTCCCCTTAATGTATACACCTATCCTATTAGTCCCGTCCCCCTTGAAAACCCTGACTAACACAATGGGTATTGCCCCCAGTAAACTGCCTGTACTCCTAACCCTATTTCAGCATCTACTTCCCAGAGAGGCAAATTAAGGATGTCTTTCCCATGCACACCTCAGATGCCAAACTCTTCAGCCAGTTTAGAAAGATTGAATTATTTGACAGCACATGATTCTGGAAGGCCACGAGTAAAAATATAGCTCTTCCATCTTTTCTTGTGAAGATGGGAGCTCTGGTAACTGGACTCCTCTTCCTGCCTGGTAGCCAGCACAGGTGATGAGGAGTCCCCAAGGGGTCTCTCCTTCCAGTCTCTTGAAGCCCCTGCCACTCACCTTTTGTCAGGAGCAGTTGGGGGGGAACGGAAGTTACAGTCATTAGAATGTTCATGCTGGATTATTTCTTGTAGTAGGGGTAAAAGGGAAATTAAACATCTTTTGTAGGCCATGGTCTTTAAGGGTAAGCAGAAGAGAAACTAAGAGAACCAGTTATTTCTAGGGAAGCAGGAGAGGTCCATAGTTACTTTGGAAAGTTTTTAAAATGCAAATAAAATTATAGGTCTGAGGAAATTCCACATTGTGCTTCACACTTACCACCTACCGAGTGCCCTGTGGGACCTGGAGACTGTCCCCAGCCCCGTGAGATGACGGGGGTCATTGCAAATTCCTGAGCACTGGGGCCAGGTACAGATAAGGTGGTGGCCACAAGGTCGGGTCAAGGTCAATGCTGTGCCTTGCCTGCTCTTCTGACCCTGGCCGAATCCACGCAGTCTGCTTCAGGGAAATCGTTTTTATTTTAATAAGGTGTTGAGAGTCATATGATCACAGAACAAGTTGGACATGGCAGCGGTCTCCTTGGCCAGCCTCTGGCCAAGCTGCTGTGTCCTTTGTCTCAACTTCACTGAGTTTCCCACATCTTGAAACTTGAAAAATGTATTATTTAGCTGAATCCTTCATTTTATTCCATTTATGTATGCGCATTTAGGAGGGCAATAAAAGTAAAGTTGGGTAAAAATAAAAGCCCTTCTTTTGTTAATGAGAGACATCTGTTTATTCCTCTTTTACTTTTAACGTGCATTTGCTTAATAGGCAAGATTTTATTTAAATATCAGTTGAGGCTTTCATGACTCTGGGAAATTTATCAGAGTCATGGCCATTTTTTTTACATCTTGGTAGTGAAAGATTCATTTAGTAAGGCTGCTGGTGTTTACTGGGATGAGGAAGGCTGGGAGAGGGAGGAGCGGGTTTAGGAAAAGGGGTGAAATGAAGGGTTTGAGAAGGCATGTCTCGTGCTAGGTGGACTAATGGTTCCCTGAAGATGTTCATGACCAAGTCCCCAGAACCTGCAAATGCGTTACTGTGTGTGGGAAATGACACTTCACAGATGTGCTTAAGAGAAGAATTGTGCTATGGGGGAGATGCTCCTGGATGATCCATGGCCACCGACATGGTTTAGATCTGTTCCCACCCAAATCGCACGACAAATTGTAATTCCCAGTGTTGGGGAAGTGCCTGGTGGGATTGTGCTATGGGGGAGATGCTCCTGGATGATCCATGGCCACCGACATGGTCTAGATCTGTTCCCACCCAAATCTCACGTCAAATTGTAATTCCCAGTGTTGGAGAGGTGCCTGGTAGGATTGTGCTACGGGGGAGATGCTCCTGGATGATCCATGGCCATTGACGTGGATCTATTGATCTATTCCCACCCAAATCTCACATCAAATTGTAATTCTCAGTATTGGGGAGGTGCCTGGTGGGATTGAGTGTAATTCCCAGTGTTCGAAGTGGTGCCTGGTGGGATTGGGTATAATTCCCAGTGTTGGAGGTGGTACCTGGTGGAATTGGGTGTGATTCCCAGCGTTGGAGGTGGTGCCTGGTGGGATTGGGTATGATTCCCAGTGTTGGAGGTGGTGCCTGGTGGGATTGGGTGTGATTCCCAGTGTTGGAGGTGGTGCCTGGTGGGATTGGGTGT
>CM052656.1:4454038-4473073 GCA_028533165.1 Leontopithecus rosalia | reverse complement strand
TTCTGAGTATACAGAATACTCACATCAAGCAGTTGGTTTTGTTATGATTTGTAACATTTTTAGTATTTAGCATAAAAATAATTTTCTAAAAAATAAGAGAGTATAGTCATTTTAAATAATATTTGGGAATTGAAGTTCTTGAGAATTTTGATTAAAATATTTTTTAAAAGAAGTAGTATGTGTATTCCATATTGATGTATAAAGATTTTTTATATATTACATCATATAACATCTTGTATTTATGTATTATATTGTACAATACAATTATATAATGTATTATTATATAATATATGCATATTATATGTATTGTATTTATATATTGTATCATATATGTATAATAGCATGTATTGTAGTGTATATAATTTAGTACTATGTACAGTAGATCCTATATATTATACATTTCTTATACATAAATTATTTTTATATAATATTTTATATATCATTATTATATATAATATATACTATATTGTATATGTTTAATATAAAATAAAATAATTTATCTTTATATAATCTATATAATTTATATTTATATAATCTATAATCTATAATTTATATATGTTTAATATAATTCAGTAAATATAGTAGTGTATTATATTATATTCTATATATATTCTATATAGTCCATATACTATCATATATAGTAGTATATATAATATACTATAGTAGTGTATGTAATATGCTATATAGTATATACTATAATACATATACTACTCTATTGACTGTATTATATACAATATAATATATATTGTATTTATTAAATATATATTGAACTGGCAGGTTATTAGAAGCTCTGTGCCATTCCCCCAGGGTCTCCTCCCACCTCTCCCGCACGTCAGTGTAGAGCCACTTGCCTCCTCGCCTGATCTCCTTCCAGAATCTAACTGCGTCCTGCTCCTTCCCGTCCCTTTATGGTGTGTTATCAGGATCGGGAAGGTAGGGGCCAAGCTATCATAGCTACTGACTGCACTTTTCACATGTATCTATTTGCTCCACCTCATCTTCTGCTGGCCACAAAGTTAATTCTCCTCCATGGAGTAGACATCTTTTGGATTTCTTCTTTGTTATTTCTTTGCATAAATAATTAGATGTTATGCAAATAGAAAGAATGAGGGTGAAAAGAATGAGATGTGGCATTTCCTTGAACACCAAGCAAAAGGCGTCTCGGTCGGTCGGTGCTGGGTATATTCTATGTCCTTCTCCTTCCCACTGGGGAATGGGCTCCTGTTTGGAGTTGAGTCCCAGTCTCCCTCAACTTTGTGTTTTGTGTGTCCCGAGCAGAGAAGGCCACACACATTTCCAAGTGCTCAGTGGGTTCTGTGACGTTGGAGGGACTTGGCCATACCCACTCCCCGGGCAGGTCTCCGGCTTTTGTAATTTTGTGCTGGATTCTCTGCAGGTTCCTGTGAAGCAGACTGATAAAATGCCCTTGCTTCTAGAGAGTTTAGGACAAAAAGGCGCCCAGAGAATCGCGGGATCTGTTCCCTTCATGTACAGATGAGGGCAAGGGAGGCTGCCCCTGGTATTTCGTCATCTGGGGCCGTGGGTGGATCCAAGGTATGCCTGAAATTACGGACAAAATATTAAAATTTTGTGAGTGATCTGAATAGGGTGACATCCAAAGGAAATGGTCTTCTCTCTCATTGGAGGCCCATGAGTGCTGACTGTGGCTTGTTGGTATTTCAACAGATTCCCACTCCCAGGGAGTCCACCTCTGAAGGAAAGGCACCCCCTGCTTCAGAAGGACACAGCCCTGCATGGGAGACTCAGGCAAGGAGGTGAGCCTCCAGCTCCACCCCATGTGGTGTTTGTGGTCGTGTATCTTCCCACCGCTCCTTCAAACAGGCTCCAGCTGGGACTGGGTTTTACTCCTTCAGGATAAAGTCTTTGTTGGGTCCCATGGAGCTCTGTTCCTTTGTATTCATATTTTAAAAATCTCATTTCCAATACCCAGTGCAGAACAGGAAAACAAATCTGGCTGTACGATCTTCAGGCATCTGATGCCTCTGCCTTGGCCTCCTGTGGAAGTCTAGACGAGAGAGAGAGACAGGTTGCTTCCCGAAAATGTCTCCTCCTTTCGGTGTTCCTTCTAGCCTTTCTCATTTGTTACTTTCTGTTTCCACCTTTACAGGGTCAGTGGTGGGAGGAGGGGGGGCATTAGGGAAAAGGGCAAAGTTCTATGTGGCTGGGCAGTTGTAGAGTCTGCCCTGGGGCATAGATGCTCAGTTATGGGTCCTTTCTTTCATGGGGGATGGTGGTCTCCTCAGATCCTCACAACTAGAGTCCCCCAACCCAGCTCCCATGGTGTGGACCTTGTTTCTCTGCCCACTCACCCTTTCCCTAAATGCCCAGGCTCCTCATGGCCAACCCCACACAGACTCTATCTGCTGGGTTCTCCTTGTTGCCCAGGAATGTGTTGGTGGTAGACTCCTCTGTGAAGTCCTCCCAGGCTGGCCTGCTCTACATCGAGAGGAACGTTTGTGGCAGGAATTATAGCCCCAGGCTCTGTAGCTGATCTCAGAGCTGCACCTGCATCCTCCCCTCCCGCACAATCCATTCTGAATTCTGTCACTCTCAGCTATGTCTTGGGCAGGCCTGGGTGTCTCACTGCAGTCTGAGCAGAGCCTTTAGGCTGGGGTTGCTACTTAGCCACTCACAGTAACAGCGGGGTGGGGGATATTTGGTTCTCAGAACACTGTGCTGTGGCTTCCACCATGGCATGTGTGCAGATCACTCCCAAGGCAGCCGTCTCTCCCTCCAACCTCCAGGTGAGCAGACTCAAACACTGTCTCTCACTGTTCAGTTTCTCCAAATAAGGGTTAGAGGCTCACCCCTGCTTTTCACAGGCTCCACTTAGCACCTACCAAAGTCTCTTAGTGGTTGTCTTAAAATCCCTCTCCTGTCCTGGGGTGAGGATGAGGTCCTCTCCAGGCCTACCTATGAGGAACAGGGAAACAGAAACAGTGAGTGACAAGCTGACATAAGGAAGTCCTCCCCCTTGGCCTCTCCAATCTCAAACCCTCTCTTAGGGTCTAGGCAGGTGATGAAGAACACTGCGGCTTCCCTCTCTCCGTCTCTCCGCATGTCTGGGAGGAATGGTCTAGTGCAGGGCTTGGCGCGTGTCTCTGTAAAGGACTAGGTAGCAATATTTTAGACGTTGCAGGCCAGATGGTCTCTGTCACCATGACTCAGCTCTGCCAAAGCAGATGTGAACACCGTCACAGAGCCACAGCCCGGGACTGGAGGAAGGTGAGCGGTGGTTACAAGGAACTGTAAAACCCGTTTTCCTTTACTGGACCAAAACAGTGACCTGATGTGAATTCATATTTTTATAAATAATGCAATTGTCTTTGGATGATAAGGCAGTACGTACATTCTGCACAGTATAATTTTGGAAAATACTGAATAGTATTGGATTTAATCCTATTATTGTTGATTATACTATTATTTTGATTATATAGGATCAAAAATACAAATATTTAACATGTCTAAGACCTTTAAAATGGTTTCTATAGCTTATGCTGGCATTTCTCATAGATACAGCCACAGATATAAGATTTAGGTATAAGTATAGATAGACATAAATATCGATATGAAGGAGACACACATTGAGCCATATGTGGACTCTGTATTACCATAGACTGCCTGCTTACCTTCCCTTCACGTTCATCTGTTGAAACCCTAACCCTCGTGTCAATTGGTCACCAAAATGTAATTGCATGAGACTTACAGCGCCACCCAGTGGGATGGTAGCAGGCGGTGGAGCCTTTGGGAGGCGACAGGTCTAGATGTCCTAAGAGTGGAGCCCCCATGATTGGATTTGTGTCCTAACAGTAAGAAGGGAAAATAAACTGGAGTGTGCTTTCTCCTGCATGTGAGGATCCAGGGAGCAGGTGGCTGTCTACAGCCAAGAAGGCAGCAGCACAGGACGAGGCCCAGGACGCAGCTAGCAGGTGTCTACTCACTGAGCCTGTGGCATCATTGATCTAAAGAGCCTGCTTTTCCAGGGTAGGTGAGATTACACCTGCTGTATGCTGACGGCTGTCAAGGTCAGAAACACTTGCTGGACACCTGCCACAGACACAGTTTCTAGTGACCCATACCCTTGAGAAAGACCCCTACCCATATTGGCACTGCCTCTTGTGCTATCTGTCCATTGCCAGCTCCATTTTAGTTAAAGAGAGGCCCGACTCTGCCTTGACAATGCCTGATTCCACCATTTCCAAATAAATTACTGAGCACAGAAGCCTGCACTTTTGGTAAGCATTTAGCAGGCCCCGAGGAGAGATGCTTGAACAATTAGCTATTAAGTGGTGGTATTGCTTTTATGTGTTTTAAAAGGATAGTCTTCCCTAGGTCTGAATATGGTAAAGTATCTGGCAAAGGATGAAAACACATTTTCAGACTTTAGTGTTGTTTGATTCAGATAATGCCAAGATAAAGCATTTTCCGTCTCTCAATTACTGAAAAACAGTTGTTTCTCCAAAAGAAATATCCTAGCAGTACACATTGTTTTCTAAAGAGGGATATTAGCTTTATTTTCAAATGTTTTTCAAAGGAAATGCTTCTAACATTCTCTGAGGATTAAATGAATGTTTTCCTCTGAGCAGATATGACAGCCAAATATTTTAGATATTTACGCCTAAATTCAAAGAAGTGCAGTGCCCTCTCGTGGACACCAGGGCAGTCTCCTCCAGCACTGAAGACATCTGTGGTGTTACTGCAGGCCCAGTAGCTGGGAGAAGACCTCCTGCAGCTGCTAGGGAGGGTCAGAGGCTGTCATAGCCCTTTAACCCCAAAGAAGCACACACACACACACACGCACACACTCACACACACCCCTTAAAATACCCCAAAGATGCCTGCATGCACGCGTGCGCACACACACACGCACACACACCCCTTAGAATACTCCAAAGATGCTCGCACGCATGCACTCACACACACATGCACACATACACCTTAGAATACCCCAAAGATGCCCACATGCACGCGCGCACAGACACAGGCATACACACACACGCGCACATACACACACCCCTTAGAATACCCCAAAGATGCCTGCATGCATGCGTGTGCACATGCACACGCACACACACACCCCTTAGAATACCCCAAAGATGCTCGCACACATGCACTCACACACACATGCACACATGCACCTTAGAATACCCCAAAGATGCCCACATGCACACGTGCACACACACAATGCACGCACACACACACCTCTTAGAATACCCCCAAAGATGCCTACATGCACGCACGCACACACACAGGCGTGCACACACACACAGGCACACACACCTCTTAGAATACCCCAAAGATGCCTGCACGCATGCGTGTGCACACACACAGGCACACACACCCCTTAGAATACCCCAAAGATGCCCACATGTGCGCGTGCACACACACACACACCCCTTAGAATACCCCAAAGATGCCCATATGCACGCGTGCACACAGGCGTGCACACACACGCGCACACACACACCTTAGAATACTCCCAAAGATGCTTGCATGCACACTCACACACACAGGCGTGCACACACACACAGGCACGCACACCTCTTAGAATACCCCAAAGATGCCCGCATGCACGCACGCACACACACAGGCGTGCACACACAGTCACGTACACCTCTTAGAATACCCCAAAGATGCCTGCATGCACACACGCACACACACAGGCATGCACACACACACAGGCACACACACCTCTTAGAATACCCCAAGGATGCCTGCATGCAGGCATGCACACACACAGGCATGCACACACACACACAGGCACACACTCCTCTTAGAGTACAAAAAGTCAAATACCCACAGCTTCCAATTCACTTTCCTGCACAGGAACTAAAGTCAAGTTGTGCACCCAAATATTACTCATTGCATGGGACTTACACCTCCAGAAGTTAGAGATCTACAACGAATCTCTTTTTGCTGAATTAAGCACGGTAAATTTCACTTGCAACTTTCTGTGACTCCAGGACTCTTCCTAGCTGTTTCTGTGAACCTGCTCATTTCTCTGAAACAGCTTTAATTCTTTGATCTATTGAAAGGACTGCTGTCAATGCACTGTCACAGGAGAACAGTAAATGCAGTCAGGATTATCAAAACCAGTAATTAGAGGCAAATTTATTTTTATGTGCTTGGCAAACCTTGCAATTTGATGGAATTAAGTATCTTGTCACATGTGAAATCAATGATAATTATAAGTGATAGATTATTTGCAAGAAGGCAGGAAAAAAGTGGCCTCCTTCCAAAGTTAGAATAAATGTATAAACGAGTTAATATTGACCAATTATATATGAAGTCTGTTAAATGTTTCAGCCCTGCTGGTGGCAGACAATTTATTAGGCTAAGTAATGTGAAATATAATGAAATAGATTAAGTATTTTTTTAAAGAAATAATGGTACCCATTAGGTCTAGTGACTCTAATCTTAATGCAAATTATCCTTGGTATGGACATTCTTGCCCTGAATCGTAGATGGCAGTTTAAATTCTCATGCTGCAAACCACCTCAAATCCCCAAATTGAAAGAGCTACTAATTGTAATAAACTAGGCTAAGAAGAGTGGTCACCTCTAAGTGGAGAGGGAGAGTTTGGGAGTTTGGGAAGAGTATCCATGTGGCTTCAATCTTATTCATATTTTCTTCTTAAAATCAGCATTGATGTGTTACTGTAGGTCTTTAGAGAACAGAAATCAAGTTGGGATTAGGCCATGCAGGAGACGTATCAGAAGAAACACTCTTGAGAGGAAATAGGCAGGGAGCCAGGTGAGCCGCAAGGAGCCGTCCAGCCACAAAGCAGGTCTAGGTGTCTGCGAAAGGAGGAGGGCGGCAGGGTGGGCGGGAGAGTCTCAGATGGCTGCGGCGTTTGGAATATTTAGAAGGGTCAGCATGGAAGCCCCAAACCAAAGTCTCCATCAACGAAGGCCCAGTCTCCTCGGCTAGTCTGCCTCAGTGAGCCCGTGGGACATTGTGGCCGAGGGCTACCCCGGGAGGCGTGGTCTCAGCACACACCTGGTGGTGAAGTCCAGAGGGCAGCCGCACGGGTCACTGGTTCATCACTGTCCACACTGGGACATCTGAGGCTCCTCTCGCCCCCCGCAATCCACCCCCTACCAAGCGGGTCTTGGCTTCCCATACATCTTGCGAGCATCTCCTCTGTGGTCCCCACAGGGCCTTCCTTCATGGGAGGAAGCTAAGAAGAGGGGCGTTTGTGGCAGGAATTATAGCCCCAATATCTGTAGTTGATCTCACAGCTGCCACTGCGTCCTCTCCCTGCTGCACAATCCATTCTGAATGCTGTCACCCTCAGCTGTGTCTTGGGCAGGTCTTGGTGTATCACTGCAGTCCGAGCAGAGCTTTAGGAACAGCAGGGTGGGGCAGCATCAGGAGGCACCCAGGCAGGTCACCTTAGCTCCACGTACATGCCTCCCTGCCCCTGAGTAAAAGCTGCCCTGTGTCACCTCCTGGCAGATGTCACTGATCAGCAGATGCTCCTGCCAACACAGGAGACCTCTCCTTTCCTGCTGATCCCTGGAGAATTCAGTGGAGTCATAAATAATGTAAGCAGGACCACCAGAGCCCTCTTTAGACCTTTAATGAATCCATTTATTTTTGCTCTCCCCTTCTCCTTCTCCCATAGGAGATTCTTTTTTTTTTTTTTTTTAGTTATCTTTCCTAGCTAGGTAGTTTCAGAGGTTTCCACTGGGTCTTCCTCACTATAAAAATTCTCCGCACAGAGTACACAGACCCAATATGGAGGTTCCTCCGGATACCAATTGTATCCATTTCAGCTGATACCGAGGGACTTTGAAGTGAATATTGAAGAACATCAAAACAGTTTACGCCTTTTTGACATAGTTAGAAATGGCCATGAAAAGCTGTCTTGTCTGGGGCGGAGTTTGCCTCTGTAGAGAATCTTCAGTAATGCACCCAGGCCTCCCTTTCTAGGCCTTTCCCGAATCTAACAGAGATTCACTGAGACTCTGACACCTTTAAAAGTCTGAAAAGCAGCAGCTACTCGTGAGGCGTCATCCACATGATAAGGCCACCTGTGCCCGCCAAGCCTCCTCCTTTCTCCCTGCTATCACGTCTTGCCACTGAAACCTGGTTTTGGCTGTGTGCTGAGACTGCATTCTTTCTGTCACCTCGGGATGATGTATAAGCTTCTGTCCCTCACTGGCGGGTTGAGCCTTCATTCTGAAGACCCCCGTGTATACACGTTGAATACAGTCACATGCCTTTTCTCCTACTAATCAATCTGCCTCAGATCATTCCGTTTTCAGCAGACCTTCAGGGGACCAAGGCCCTTGGACACACATCACTTAGTTGGATGTACACATACAGTGAGCTTACTGTAAGCCAGACTTCATCCAGGGTCCCTTTATTACCCGGCACCCACAGGAGCGCTTCTAAGAGGCGAGACACAAAGTGTTATGCCTCCATCACGCTTTTGATTACAGCATCTCCTTGTCATGGTGTTGCAAGGTCCTTTGTCTCCCTCTTAGGGCTGTGGCGAGCTCTTCAGTCAGCGATGTCAGGACTTGAAAAGTGGCTGAAGCCTGCACACTGTGTAAGGAGTTGTAACGTTTTATGGGGTAACCATCCTCAAACTCCTGCTTGGTTCTTCTCGCCTTTTTGAAGACATGGATGCCAAGCAGCACGCTGGTTGCTGGCCCATCCATTTTGTTGTGAGAAAGGCCATTCTCTGCCTTCCATGTCCACAGGGCCTTTGGGTCAAACTCCCTGGAATGTCCCCGCACCCTTGCGGGGACTTTTATGTTGATTGCAGCCTTCTGGCTCGTGGGCTGAACGTGCAGCCACCTGTGTTATCTCAGGACTTCCACATCCCCATGGATACTGATGGTCCTGGCCGGGTAACCAACCAGCCTTCCCGTGGTCAGCTCAGGCCTGCAAAGCAGAGCTGCCACCAACCCTCGTAAGGACACCAGCACTCTCTCCAGCATGTGCCCATGCACGCTGCAGCACCCTCCATCACCTCGGTGTCTCCTGGGGGTCTTCTGGAGAAACAGGATCTTCTGCTGAGTCATCCGGACTTGGTATATTCATTCTAACACCTTGATTTCCCTCATCCTCTTTCTTTTTGTTTTGTTTTAATTCTTTTTTTTCTTTTTCTTTTTTTTAAATTAATTTATTTAACTTTAGGTACATACTATATCTGGCATTTCTCCCCATGTTATCCCTCCCTACCCACTCCTCCCTCCCCATCCCCCACTGTTTTTCCCCTACCCACCCCAACTGCCCCCAGTGTGTGATGCTCCCTTCCCTAAGTCCACGTGTTCTCATTGTTCAATACCCACCTATGAGTGAGAACATGCAGTGTTTGGCTTTCTGTTCTTGTGTCAGTTTGCTGAGAATGATGGTTTTCAGATTCATCCAAGTCCCTACAAAGGACACAAACTCATCATTTTTTATGGCTGCATAGTATTCCATGGTGTATATGTGCCACATTTTCTTTGTCCAGTCTATCCTTGATGGGCATTTGGGTTGGTTCCGGGTCTTTGCTATTGTACACGGGGCTGTGATGAACACGCGTGTGCATGTGTCTTTATCAGCAGTGTTTCCTCTAGGCATCTAAAAATCTTCTAAGGAGTGAATTTGTCCCAGTATCTGGGGCTCTTGTAGGGTCTAAATCCCATGAAAGAAAGTGCCCCAAGGGAATGAATCCTCACATACGCAGTATTAACATCCTGGCCCTTAAAATCCATCCCCAGAAAGTGAGCAATTCCCCTCGTTCATGCTCATGCAAGCAGGCTAATCCGTCCCATGTGTTTTGTTAGTGTCTGATCTCTCCGTGCTTCCTTTTCAGTATCAACACATACCCACCTGGCTTATGCTAGGATTCAACCTTAGTTATTGGTCTGGAGTCCACAAAAGGAACTAGGGGCAGGGTTGATGGGGCACTTCTTGCCTGAAGGATTTTGCAGTACAGTCATGGGAATGCTACTTCCTAGGAGGGGAGGGTGGTCCATCCCCAGAATCCATCTGCACAGGGGCAGTGTTATGACATCAGCATCCTGAGAGTGGGGCGTGGCCGGGGACATCCACCCAGGTAATCCCACCTCATGCTCCAGGACTCCAGACCTTTACACAGCAGACCTGCCTTGGCTGAGCATCCAAATGTCTCTGCAACTCAGCAGCTCTAAAAGTTAAATCTGTTTTGTTTGCTTTCAGATCAGTTTCCTCTAGGTACAATTGTATACAATAAAAAATTGCAAAGGTTGAGCAGTCCCACTTCTGTGTATACAACCAAAAGAAATAAAATGAGGATTCTGAGGAGACATCTGCACCCCCGTGTTCACTGCAGCATCATTCACAATAGCCAAGCTTGGACTCAATATAAATGTTCATCCCAAGATGAAGGGATAAAGGCAGTATGATATTCACATGGAAGGGAGCATTATTTAGCCTTTCGAATGAAGATATTCTTTCAGAATGCAACAGCGTTGACAAACCTGGAAGACATTATGTGAACTGAAATGAGCCAGTCACATAGCATATGTTTCCATTTATAGAAAATGACCAGGATAGGAAAACCTATAGAGAAATAAAGTTGATTAGTGGTTCCCCAGGACTGGTGGGGTTGGGGAAAAAATGGAAAGTAACTGATAATTTTGCTAAGTACAAAAATTGGGGTGGGAATAATAAAGTGTTCTAAAACTGACTGAGGTGACCGTTGTACAGTTCCCTTAATATAGCAAAATAATTTGACCTATACCCCTTCTTCTTTTTTTTTTTTTTTTTTTTTGGAGACAGTCTCACTCTGTTATCCAGGCTGGAGTGCAGTGGGGCTAACTTGGCTAACTGCATTCTGCACCTCCTGGGTTCAAGCAATTCTTGTACCTCAGCCTCCTGAGTAGCTGGGATTACACGCACCTGCCACCATCCCTGGCTATTTTTTGTATATTTAGTAGAGACAGACTTTTGCATGTTGGGTGGACTGGCCTCGAACTCCTGGCCTCAAGTCATGCTCCCAAAGTGCTGGGATTACAGATATGAGCCACCAAGCCTGGCCCTGTACGCTTTAAATGGGAGAATTGTATAGCATGTGAATTATGTCTCAACAGGTCTATATTTAAAAATCGAGAAAAGGGCAGAGCAGCTGAAGCCTGGGGGTCACACGCCCTGCACAGCCTGAGTCATGTTTCGTGCTTATCAGAATTAGCTCCCTGGACTTGGCTGTATGAATGTTTGCGTTTGTTGCTGTGGGTTTTAAGGGGAAGCGTTCTGTCTCTACTAACCAGTGGTACAGGCAAATGTTCTATATTCCAAAGCACATGGCTAGGTTATCAATCTGCGTACTAGAAAACAAGAGATGTGAAGGTTTGGAAGCTGAAGAGCTCAGAAGTAGGATGTGAAGGGGAGAAGCCCGTTTGAGAGAGTTAACATAAACCAAGAGTCCCTCTTTCTTTTGACCCAGAAAGGGAAGTATTCGTCACTCACTTTAAGCCAAGTGGGAGATAGAATTCTAGAACTTTGCCCTGGAAGTTGTGGGAGCACCAAGCTTAGAACCAAAAACACTCCTCTGAATGTCTACAGGAGAGATGCTGCATCTGGAGCCTCCTGCTTGGCATTGGAGCAACAATAGGGTTCCTGTGAGGAAGTCACTGCATCCTCACAAATGCACTGGCAGGCATCAGGATGTCAGACTGCAGGTGACGAGACCCCAACAAGGAGAAGCAGAACCAAGTGCCCTGGGCTGGGAGAACTGGTCTGAAGAATACTGCCTTTACTAATAAATGTCTTGTCTTAGAATAGCAGGGAATTTTCTGTGTTGGCAAAAAGCAGATGTTCAATAAATGTTTGCAGTTTGTAATAAATGTTTGCATCTTCTCAAGGTGTTTCATTCAGGAAAGCGGACAGCACAGGCATTTCAAACAGCAGGAATTTAATTCAGGGAAATTTCTGCAGAGGTGATTGAAAAGCCACCAGATATTGACAACTGGCTCAAGTGGCTTCCACCCTAGGCTAGAGAGACAAAGGGGGGTGATATTAAAGCCAGGAGCCTGGGTCTTAGATTTAAATCTCTAACCACAGCAAACCCGTCCAGTGGAAGATGGATCCACACGGGAAACTCAGCTGCCACCTAGATGCTCCCTGTGGCAGAAAGTAAACAAGACAAAAACCCTGCCTTCCCCTCCTGTCAGTGTCTGCCATTGGGCATCACAGACTACAGCCCTCAGCTGTCAGGGACCCTTCTTCCAGAAGCGTGAGTTCTACAGCCTCATCTAGAGCAGAATCCTACAAGAGTTAGACCTGCTGATTTGGAACTTTTGCAATATTTCTGCATTTGAGAAATTTTACATAATTTCAAGAATGTTTGCCATGGAACGGAAGAGGGAGCAGATTCCCTTTTTGTTTTAGTTTAGGTGTGTTTGTTTTAGTGTTAGGACCTCTGCCAAGCATGTAATTAAAACTCATGTTAGTGATGGAGTTCTAATTTGGCATGTCTTTTTTTTTTTTTTTTAGACAGAGTCTTGCTCTGTTGCCCAGGCTGGAGTGCAGTGGTGTAATCTCGGCTCACTGCAACCTCCACCTCCAGTGTTCAAGCCATTCTCCTGCCTCAGCCTCTTGAGTAGCTGGGATTACAGGCGCACGTCACCACACCCAGCTAATTTTTGTATTTTGAGTACAGATGGGGTTTTACTATGTTGGTCAGGCTGGTCTCGAACTCCTGACCTTGCAATCCGCCCACCTAGGCCTCCCAAAGTGCTGGGATTATAGGCATGAGACACCGTGCCCAGCCCATGTCTTTGAATGTATTTACTATCAGAAATGGTTTCAGGCACCGCTGTCTGAGAATTACAAAAACTTAAAAAGTAAATACAACATTGCTTTCAGTGCTCCCAACACAGAACTAGAGGGGAGAATATTATTATTGTGTTCACTGCAGGAAAACTGGCTTAAGCCAAAAACGAACTCCAGCAAGGGCTTTAATTTTTTCCAGGCCATTTTCTCAGTTTTGGATCAACTCTTTGGAGAATGACATGGTCCTAGTTTGGAATTTTCTGTGGAAAGGAAGAATTTTCTGTAACACACCATAGGGCTATGTTAAGTTAAATGGGTGTTCTGGACTGGCTAATAAGTCTGCAATTCTTTATTTTTATTTTTACTTTTTTATAAAGATGGGGTTTCACCATGTAGGCCAGGCTGGTCTTGAACTCCTGACCTCAGGTGATCCACCCGCCTCATCCTCCCAAAGTGCTAGGATTATAGGCGTGAGCCACCTTACCCAGCATAAGTCTGCAATTTTAAAGTCAATATTTCAAAACTATAACAACAATTATTTAGGAGAAATAGTAATCTGTCGGGGAAGAACGGTCAGAGGTAACCATCGTTCTCTTTCATTGTTCTCGTTCTAAGCAATTCAGCTCTAGCCCCTAATTTGCACATCTAATTTAACAAAAACAGAAAGAAGGACTAAAGCAACAGTGACAATAACAACCACAGACCATGTGGTTAATCAGAATTCTATTTCTCTTAGGAAATATGACTGGATGTTTTTTCTTTTATTTTGGAATAGGGTCTCACTCTGTCACACAGGCTGGAGTGCAGTGGTACGATCTTGGCTCACTGCAGCCCCAGTCTCTCCAGTTCAAGTGATTCTCTCACCTCAGCCTCCTGGGAAGCTGGAATTACAGGCATGTGTTAACACACCTGGCTAATTTTTGTACTTTTTCTACAAACAGGATTTCTCCATGTTGCCCTTGCCAGGGATATT
Organism: Leontopithecus rosalia; assembly: GCA_028533165.1. NCBI lineage: Eukaryota > Metazoa > Chordata > Mammalia > Primates > Cebidae > Leontopithecus > Leontopithecus rosalia. The sequence goes on along the minus strand of CM052656.1, from coordinate 4,459,326 downwards.
TTTCTTACTCTATACAGCTCTCTTACTGAGAGGAAATTCAGTAAAGATCCTGCTCTCTACCCCTTGACATTTCCAATGCCCATTAAAGATTGGCATCCAGCAATGCCTAGTTTGGTGATTTCTTAGTATGATCTCAATCTAATGGACTGAAAAATGTAGGTCACTGAGGGAACTGACACACGAGTGGATGTTAAAAGGTAGAACTTGAAGATGGGAGAGATTTTCAGTTAAAAGGGAAGAGAGGTGGCTCTAAGGTGGAGTGCTTGGGAAAATGGCTGGGAGACATTTCAGACAGGAGGCTGGGGATATTTCATCATTGCATTGGCTCAATTTTAAATGTCAGTGAAATCCAAAGAGGCAGCATCCATCTGGGACTGGACTACAAGTGCTCAAGCAAAGCCCAGAAAGTGCATGGAAAGCCTCTGCTCCCATCACATCTGCTAGGGATGCACCAGCCAAAACAAGATGCATAGATAGGCCTGGCTTCTATGTGGCTACCCTTGTTCCCACACCACAGTCCTAATGACTACAGAGAAATCATACATCTTCATAATTGGTAGAAAGTCACCGTTCTTTTGTCTTCATTGTGATAATTGTCTCAGTCGTTCTGCACTTGGCGGTGTAAACCCGGGGGCTGAGACTTGGTTCCAGGATCACGCTATTTTAAGCTAATTTTTATGGAGTGTTAGGATCTCTGCCAAGCACATGACGGTCTCCTCACCAGAGATCATATCGTGTGATTGGGATTACGTTCCAACCGTGCACTTCACCAGTGGGGAAATGCCAAATCTATAAAAATGAGTGTAATAATAGGATCGATCACATCTGTTGCTTCTCAGGGTAAGATAATGCATGTAAAAGCGCACGCCCCATTGCTCAAAACACGGTAGATATGCCATAAGTGATAGCTGGTTTTGTTGTTATGTATGAAATTCTGGTCAACTTAGTAGCTCCCCCATAGGAATGTTAATTAGCATTAAGTTACATGGCTAATGCAGGCTGAATTTCTTCACTAACTCTCTTGCTTTCTCTCCTTTTTTTTCTGCTTCTTTTACGTTGCATCCCCTTATCACATAAATGAGAGGGAATGTGGGAAGAAAAGGTATTAAAGATGAATTTATACTTCTCTTGGAGCTAAAAAGGTAAATGTATTTCTGGATATCAGTGATCTTCCCAAAATGTTACTTAGTCAAACTCTCGGGACTCATACTGTGAAAAGTGTTGGGAGTGAACAGAATGTTTTACATGAGAGTTTAGAACAATTTAATGCGTTGCATTATTTTGACAGAGAAGGAAAGCACAAATAAAAAGAGAATTACTGTTCAGGAAAAACAAAACTGAAGGCTGTGCCTTCTCTGCAGTAATCTTTTCAGATTTTTCTTTCCAGTAAACTTTTAAAATATTTTCTTGACTTAACGTTTAGTAGTAAATAGGACGGCTAGCTCAAATGAACATTACTAAACAGCTAAAAGTTAAAAATGCCAGATAGAAACATATATAATTTTTTCCTCATTTCTCTCTGAGATATATACTTCATTTTACAGCCTCAAAAATCTCTGCAAGCATTGCATAAGAAGAAAGCATCCGGCCGGGCGCGGTGGCTCACGCCTGCAATCCCAGCACTTTGAGAGGCCGAGGCAGGTGGATCACAAGGTCAAGAGATCGAGACCATCCTGGCCGACATGGTGAAACCCCGTCTCTACTCAAAATACAAAAAATTAGCTGGGCATGGTGGTGCGTGCCTGTAATCCCAGCTACTCGAGAGGCTGAGGCAGGAGAATTGCTTGAACCCAGGAGGCGGAGGTTGTGGTGAGCCGAGATCGCGCCATTGCACTCCAGTCTGGGTAACAAGAGTGAAACTCCATCCCCCCCCTAAAAAAGAAGAAAGCATCAATTAAGGAAAATGATGGATTGACTGGAACAATGTGTTTGGCTTATTTTATGAGAAAAATAAAAAAGATCTACAAATTGGTTCTGTAGTGTTGCGTATCATAAAAACCTTGCCAGTATTTTCCCATATACCAAACATAAAACAGGAAGATAGAATGGAGGATGCTTGGAAAATAAATATTTTTAAATTGCTATGCAAATATCTTACATTTATGCATACATTCGGATGACTTTAGCAGCTTGTAACATGTGAATATATAAATGAGAATATGCACGTTTATAATCCTGTGGGAGAAGATCGCCCTACCCAAAGAATGAATTCACGTGATGTGAAACTCATTTGGAAAACTTAAATCTCAGCCTGAACACCATGTGCCTTCTCTAGTGTCAGTGAATTTACTTTCACGTACCGATACTAAGAATTGGATTGATTGCCAGGGTGTTAACCGTGACTCAGTATGATAGTTTCTCATGCCATGGACGTACTTTGGTGACGAACTTGCTATGCAGCCAGTCATTTCATAGCATGCGACTTGGTGATTTCTAGAATTTGCTTTGATTTTTGTACCTGATAGAGAATTTATTTTAAAATAGATTTCGGATTAAAAAGAACTTATCTTGCCGGTCCATGTGAAATAAAAGGATCTGAATTTACCTTCCTGGCTCACACAACAAACGGGAAAAATATTTGAAAAAAGAGTTTCAGACCCTGGGCCTCAGGCAGTGCAGGGCAATTGATCACTGAGTGAGGAGAAATAAATGAGGTCAGCCGTGCAATTCAGCTAACTAGCTAGAGAAAACTCCCAGACTGCAAAGTAAAGAATAAGACACTGCAGAGCCTCGACGTCTCCAGCTGAAGAGGCAAAGATGGAATTCCAGGAGGACAACTGTGGCTGAAGTTCCTAGGTGAGAGCAGCTGGAAAAAGAATTGCCACAGTTCAATAATCATCTACTAAACAATCTCTACCCGTATTCCTCCTCACACATGAAAGTTAACTCAAAATGAATCAAAGACCTATATAATTTCTAGAAGAAAATTAGGATAAAATAGTAAGACCATAGTAAAGTCAAAGCTTTACTAATGATAACATCTGAAGCATGATTCATAATAGATTCTGAAAATATTACATTTGATTGAATAAACATTAAGACCCACTGATCAAAAGACAAAGATAGGTGGAAATGTTTGTGAATGATGTATTGTTTTATATAAGACTTGGTTCCAGAATATATAAAATGCTTTCCCAAGTAATATAACATTAATCTAATAAAAAAAGACAAAAAGGATAAGATGTAGGAGTTTGTAAAGATGCTAAACATCATTTTCACCATGGAAATGTAAATCAAAACCACGATGGGACACCACTACCCACCTATTAAAATATGCCTAATTAGAAAGATTGATCGTGCCAGGTATTGGTGATGACGCAGGGGGACTGGAACCCTCATGCATTGCTAGTGGGAATGAAAAAAGGTACATGATTTGAAATACATTGGATATATTTTGGCAGTTTCTCAAAGAGTTAAATATACACATACCCTATGACTCAATGGCTACACTCAAGGTATTTACTCGAAAGACATGAAAGCGTATATCTATACAAGTTGTATGTGAATGTTCACAGCAGATTTATTTGCATTAGCTAAAAAGTAGAGACAGCTCAAATGTCCATCAACATGTGAACAGATAAGCACTTTGCAGTATATCTCTACAAGGCAACGCTGTCCAGCAGTGAAAAGGAATGAGTTATTGGTACACTCAACAGCATAAATGATGAACATCCAAATAAATACACTGAGTGGAACAAAAAGGCAAACAAAAGGACTACACACCATATGTTTCCATTTGCACAAAATCACGGAAATTTTAAACTAATCCATAGTGACAGAAAGTCAATCTGGAGTTGCCTAGAGCAGGGGTGAAGAAATACAAAGATCCATGAAGAACACTTTTGAGAAAGATACTCTTGTTCATTATCTTGATTGTGGTAATAATTCCATGGGTATACACAAGTGTCAAAGTTATCAGATTGTATACTTTACACAATTTTACTATATGTCAATTATAAGGCAATAATCCTGCAGAAAACATAATTTTGAAGGATTTTTAAAAAAGCCTTATGTGAATGAGAGAAAATAAACTACTCTGTGTAAAAGCATCTGTAACTAAGCAACTGAATTGCTTATCTATCATGCAAAAGTGACCCCAAAAATGTAAAATTATAAGTGTGATTTTCCTTAGGCAATTTTTATAGTGACCTATGAGATCCAAATCTTTGATCGTCTGTATGTTACTCAAAACAAAGTACAAATTAATCATGTAATTTTTAGCTTAGGGTTGAGCTGACGAGTTTAATTTCCCAATTTATTTTCTGGAAACATGACTTGCATCTATGAATAAATGTGCAGTTGCATTTTTAATATTGCCTTCAGTGTTATTTATACAGAGATAATAAGAGATACGTTATTCACATCTTCAAAATTCACCCTTCACTCCACGGGTGGTCGTATCTGTGGGATCTATAGTAGGATTAAGTATCACATACTAGATTTAGGGTGATGAGAATTTTATGGTAGAAGGAAAGACTATTGGCTTTCTATGCATTCCATTATTATTAGCACGACTAAAGAGGTTTAATCACTATTGTCTTATAATGGTGTTATAAATTCAGGCTGGTAAAACACATAGTAAGTACATCCTTACTTACCTATCCTAAATCTATATAGACGTAATTAATCAATCTTGTCTCTTCTTAAGACAAGGCTTTGTCTTTGAATTTCTTTCACTACATTACTCAAGACAAACACCTTGTACAGGGAGATGGTGCTTGGAAGCTGAGTGGAATTTGCTATCCTGGCCCTGGGGAATTCTGCAGAAACTGAGTGTTCTGGCTGTGTGCAACTTGGCGTGGAATGTGTAATATCTACCCAATAATTAAGAGACTTATTAAGAATAACAATGGTAATGCTTTTCCTTTTATATAAATTGCTTTTTTTAGTACAAATGTAATACATGCTCATTAGAGAAACATTTGGAAGGCACCAAAAATGACAGAGAAAAATCATTACTGCACCTACTCCCACCACCAAGATAAACACACTAGTGCCATCTTGCGGTAATTTTTTGGAGACATTTTAGACTTTAATATACATGGTAACAATATACAAATGAGTGAGTGCACACTGAATGTGCCCAATTCTTGCAAAATCAGTAATGACTTAGAATGCTACTCGCAAATGATTCAAACAAAAAAAACACAATTGTTATTTGGTTCCTGCCTATAAAGAAGGAACCAAATATGAGGACCATACACATGCTTCTCAGCACAAGCCCCTGGGCTAGTTGGTGGTAGATCGGGCCCCTGGGCTCATACTCACTTTTAGTGGTGGTTAAGAAA
>CM052656.1:4435279-4446721 GCA_028533165.1 Leontopithecus rosalia | reverse complement strand
GATGATGATGATGGTGGTGGCTCTGATCGTGGTGGAGATGATTGTGGAGGTGATGGTAATGGAGGTGGTGGTGACAGTGAAAGTGACAATGGTTGAGGTGACAGTGCAGGGGATGATGGTGGTGGTGGTAATAGCGGAAGTGATGATAATTTCGGGAATAACAGCGGAGGTGATGATAGTTTTGGAGATAATGGTGGAGATGATGGTGGTGGTGGTACTGAAAGTGATGATGTTTGAGGTGATCATGTGGGTGACGACGGTGGTGGTGGTGATACTGGAGGTGGTGATGATGGTGGTCATGACGGAGTTAATGTTAGTGATGTCTGTGTTTGTTCGAGCATCCACTTTGAAAGCAAAAATAGTATAAAACTGTCAGGTACAAAAACGGGGTGATATGATACAGAAGTGGGATACATTCACTGCTAATACCTCGGAACTTCAGATAGTTACTCATTCCAATCCTTGGAAGTCACAGCAGCATGTATATACCCCAACTCATTGCCAAGGACGCTTCTGTGTATCTCTACAAGCAAAAAGAAAAAAAAAAGAACCAAAGAAAAACGAAAACTTAGTCACTAGAAAATAGCATATCTCTGCACAATTTACCTTAATGTCAGATATTATCTGCCCCAAATTTTCCTTATTTAGAATTTTAAATTTCAAGTCTTTTTTAGAAAAATATTACTATAATAACACAGATTTGAGTAGAATAAAGTTATTCAAGCCCGTAACACAAAGCTACATTTTGTCTGTCCTCATAATTTCCACAAGTGTGTGTGTGTGTGCATACTCATAATTTCCAAGTGTGTGTGTGCATATGCATAATTTCCACGTGTGTGTGCATACTCATAATTTCCAAGCGCGTGTGTGCATACGCTAATTTCCACAAGTGTGTGTGCATACTCAATTTTCACAAGTGTGTGTGTGCATGCTCATAATTTTCACAAGTGTGTGTGCATGCTCAAAATTTCCACGTGTGTGTGTATGTGTGTGTACGTGTGTGCATACTCATAATTTCCACGTGTGTGTGTGTATGTGTGTGTATGTATGTGTGTATGTGTGTGTGTATGTGTGTTTGAAATATATTCACATTGTTTGCTCATTAGGTTTTCAGGAGGTAGTGAGATAATTGATATATTTCTCATTTAAGTGTTTATGACAGATGATGGGCATAGAAAAGCCAAGCAATATAAATAATTGTATGTCAGCATTTTAGTTAAAAAGATATCATTAAGGAAGAAAAGCAGAAGTTGCAGAAACAAGGTCAGAATTTAGTAAAAATTGCAGCACTTGCTTACCCATATTCAATGAAAATAAATTTCTATATGCTACGAATTCATTTCTTCAAGGGAAAAAATTCTTGAGTTTTAATTGTTCAGACTTTTGCCAAAATACATCTTAGCCTCATCATGTGCCTGTTATTATTTGAGCAGCAAGTGGTTATTTAAAACTGCCTAGAGGTTAGGAGCAGAAGGCATTCAGCTGAAACTGTTTAAAATGACACAACATTTCTCAAGTTTAGAGAAGCCATAGAATTCATTGAACTAATGTATTATTGATTTCAGTAGCTGACATGTGGTTAAAAGGTGTTGATTTGGTGTGTGAAAGACTTCAAAATGGCTTGTAAAACTGAGGCAGAAACAGCACTGCAATGAGGAATCTGCTTTAAAACTGCTTCCAGTGAGGTGTAGTTTAGCTCAGTCCCAAAAGCTATTTACTGCCTGTAGTGAAGTTCCTTCTTTAAAATACCTCTCCATCCTATACAATGGGCCTCTGTACCGTAAATAATACATCAGAGAAGTATAGTATGTTCTTGCATTTTTTCAATGGTAAATTTGGTTTGGAAGTGTAACTTTTTATATACGTGACCTCATTTTATAAATCTTAGTGAAAATCAAAATAACTTAACAAATTAAGGCATCCTTGTAACCATTTAATCTTGTGAGTCAACTTGTATAGGTTTCTGTTTGCATGAAAAGCATGACTCAAATATTCAGACATTTTGTTCTTGAGTGATAGAGTTAAGTCAGTTTCAGTGATCCTTTATTTTGTTTACATTTTCTACTTTCCTTGTTCCTAAAATGATTTTCTAATTTCTGTTTAAAGCTGCTATGGAATTGTACCATTCGGATTTCAAGAAATTTTTGTGCGCGGAACACGGCACACTAGCAGTCCACAGCCACAGCCCTTCTGTAGCATGGTGTGGAGTGCTGGGTCTGGTTATCTTACTTAGAGCGAGACGTGTCTGTGGGCAGCCCTCCCAGTACTCCCTGATAGAGGCCAGTACTTTCTGAGAACTTCACTGCCTGGAGCTCTGCCACTCTGATCGTCCTTCCTTCAGCCTGTTCTTTCGTGAGTGTCAGACCTGCATTGTGACATGGCTGTCCCTTCCTACTGTCTCTCCCTGTCCAAACTTTACCGATGCCATGCTCAATACATGTCACATTTCTTACTCTGCTTTGGTGTTTGTTTTCCGGAGAAATTAACCTGACATGGAGGATAGAACACATTCATTTGAAAAATGGACCCACATGTGTATGCTGATGTGTCTTCTTGTTTGTTACAATTCAGTCTGATGACGAAAAAAAATGATGGTCCTCCTTTCAGTGACTAATTCATGTCTATTTTTGTTCACCTCACTGGTCTCATATTCTTTTATCCCCTCAAAAGCATTGAAAGCACAAATTTCTTTTAAGCAATTCTGGAATGTAAGGATGTGTTTGTAGCATGACTGTTGGACTGGATATGATCGTCACTTCCTACTGAACACGAGTCACTCTGTTGAATCCCAATCACATCTTCGGCTGCAAATCTGACCTGGCAAAGCTCATCTAAGCATGTCTGTCATGGACATCCATAAACACAGATGTACTTCTTATGAGCCTAGCGCCACCGCAACACAGGAACTCCGTGAGGATGCAACACTGAATCTAGGACAGCCATTCAGGAACGCTGACTTAACGAGTCGTAGGAAACAGGCAACGTGACGTGAGAGGAAGCATGGAAGGAAGGAGAGAGACTGGGTGTCTGGTGGTGTCATGGAGCTGCTGTGCCGTCCCTGAGTGCAGATGCCACTGGATGTCTCAAGTCAAGATCAAATGCCTTGAGAGTTTAAGTCACTGTGTTTATTACAGGTGGACAAAACTGAGAAGATGGATCTCTTCCTGTATCTTTGTCAGGTTACTTTTTGTTTGTCTGTATGTGTTTGTTGTTGCTAACACCATTGTCCTTTGACCTGAAACTTAAAAGACAGCAAATGTGCTTCTCCTGTCAGGGTCTGATGAATGTGACACCAAATGACCTCTCCCCCCAGTTCCTCCACATTCCATCACCAAACACAGCAGTTACTACCTTGGAACCTTAGGTTTCACGGCACACAGTACAAAACCCACTAATCTGTTAAAGTAGAGTAGACTTATTTAAATATATCGTCGTCACGTCTTCAAAATAGCTATTCAAGTATTAACACAAATATTGGTGGTGTCAGTAAAACTTCATCTTTGGGTCACATTTATAATTTTTTTATTTGCAGTGATGCTTTCTTGGGAACTTAAAAATATCAAACTATGACTGACTCATTCACCATTATTTAGATATGTTGTATGAGAAGGTGTGGTATTTTTTCCTCTGTACTTTTAATCCTGAAGAGCTAAATGCTGTGTTAATTGTCTGTATATTGGATTATATTAATGTACACTTAGATGTCACTTCCATTCAGATACATTCCCATTTAACTCATGAATTTTTAGTATCATTTCTGAATAGGTATCAGTTTCAGCTTAACGCTAATGACTTATTATCTGAATCAATATTTTGTAGATAGATTTGACTATAAAATTATTATGCATTTCCAGAACATGTAGAAAAACTTACAGAACTAAGTGCATAGCTACATTAAATAACAATTTTGTTTTAGTCACAAATATTTAAAATTTAATATATAATAAACATCAACTAAAATGACAGTTGCATGTTAAAATTATTTAAAAAATACAGATTACAAATTAATGACTTTAAATGGAGTCATTGAGATTACATGCCAAATAATTTTTACGTTCTCAGTGAAGTCATGGCCGTTCCAGTTCAGGCACACCATTTCAGAACAGCAGAATTTAACAAATCATATATATTTATGGCTATATATATTATATATACGGCTATATATATTATATATACATATATAGGTACACACACAAACACACATACATGTATACACACGTACATATATGTATATATAGACACGTGTATGTTCATTTTTCCTTTCTTTGTAATGTTTAATATTATTAGAGCACTTATCAAATTCCCATAACACATTTGGAGCAGTCTTCTCATTGTCTCAAATTTGTATATTCATCTCTCAGTTATGCCGTCAACTTTATGAGAGGAACCAAGTTGCTAGATTCAGTGTCACATCCTCACCGAGTCCCAGGTTGGCATGGGACTTTGGTAAGTGCTGTGATGTACATGCATGTAAGGTGCTGGGGCTAGCATACACCATCCAAGCACCATTTAACCGAGGACAGGCAAATAGAGGAGGCAAAGTGCTCACAATGTTGGGCTTTCAAGGGAAAGAGTAAGAATAGGCGGCACCTGTCTAGGATCAAGGGGATGTTATCATCCCCATTCTGTAAATGGGAAAAAGAGAAACAGAGCTTGAAAAAGAAAAACCAAAAGCTTGAATCCTGAGAACTACGCTGCCTTCTGGTTCAGGAGCCTGCAGCTGTAACCACCACAGGACTTTGCTCTCCCAAAACCAGGTCACCTGAGGCAATCAGAGTGCTGGCTGGGAGTTAGGTCTGAAGGGGCAGGTGGGGGACACTCAGGGAAGGGCTTTTAATGTCCTGCTAAGGAATCTGTCCTATTCTGTGGGGCACACAGAGCCAGGGAGGCAGTGGTGAGTGATGGCAGTGATAAGAAGTGAGTGATGGGGCTGTGTCCACTGTGCATCCAGAGCTGGGGAGGCTCATAGGTCCTGCGTGTGTAACTCCCCAGTAAAATGCACTGCTGCTGTGGGGCCTGTAGTTTAAGCCCTAACAGTAGAGCACTTGAAAGCAGTCATTCCTGTCTTTGCAAGGAAAGTCTGGACCAGCTAAGAATCAGTGATTGTTCTTCAACATCAGAAAACTGAGGTTGAAAGAGAAACTGCCGCTGGCAATCTGGGGAGACGGAAGCACCCACAGAGTCACAGCAAAGATTGGCCTGCCAGGAGGGAGAGTTGCTGGAGATGAGGACTCAAAGTAAGATTAAATGGTAATTTTGATGAGTGGCTGGAGGGTGGGTTTGACATACTCAGGGATACAAAATGGATTTATGTACAGTTCTCAAATAAAAACATAAAAGGTGAAGCGAAGAGAAAAAAAGCCAACAAGCATAATCAGACCTTTATTACTCTAAGAACAGAGCCAAATAAAGACATTTAAAGATGTCAAAAAGAGGAAAAGGACAGGCCAGTATCTCTCATAAATGTAGGCAGTAAAATCCTCAACAAAATAGCAGTGAAATGAAGCCAGCAACATATAAAAAGAATGTAAAACTATGAATAATTGGGATAGTTCTGTTTCAAACGTTTGCTCCTCATTGGAAAATCAATCCTGCCATCCGCCACATCAACAGGCTACTTGTCACATGCTCAAATCAACTGAAGCAGAAGAGGCATGTGCCAGAGTCTAACACCCATTTATGATTAAAAAAAAAAACTCCTAGCAAGCTAGAAATAGAAAGGAACATCCTCAATTTGGTAAAGAACATTGAAAAATTAAACCAAGTATATACAGCTAGCCTCATACTTAATGGTGAAAAAACTGGAAGCTTCCCTCTTAAGATCAAGAACAAGACAGAGATATCTTCTCTCACCTCTCCTGTTCAACAACATACTGGAAGTTGTAACTGGTGTAGTAAGACAGGATGTAAAAATAAAATGTATCCAGATAGGAAAGGAAGAAATGAAACTGTATTCACAGATTACATGATTTTCTCTTTAAAAAAAAATCCCAATCAACAGTAAAACTCTTTAAATAAAAAAATCAAATGTAAATATAATACAATGTATTTTAACAAAATGAAGCATTTTGAATAAATAAAGAACATATAGTTTGGAAACTATAAAACTGATTTTCTTTAACGATCTAAATGATAAATGGATAAATATTCTTAAATGCAATACATTCCAGTCAAATTCCCAACAGAAATTTTGTAGATAGTGGAAACTGATTCTAAAGATTATAGAAAAAGGCAAAATGCATAGAGTAGGTAAAAATACAGAAGAAGGGGGAGGAAGAGGAAGAAGAAGAAAGGAGAGGAAGAAGAGGGAGGAGGAGGAGGAGATTGAAAGACTCATACAACTTGATATCAAAAAATTCATACAAGACTACACTAATCAATACAGCATGATGTTAGAGAAAAAATAGATACACATAGATCAATGGACCAAAGCAGATAGATAATAAATAGATCAAGTTAAATGTAGTCACTAATCTTTGACAAGGGTACAAAACAACTCAATGTAAAACTGACAGTCTTTTCAATGAGTGGTACTGGTGAATTGGATATTTATATATGTATCCAATATATAAATTGGATATTTATATATATATATGAATTTATATTTACATAATTGGATATTTATATATGTATATATTTATATATTTATATTTATTTATATAAATATTGGATATTTATATATATTATATATGTATAATTGGATATATACATATATTTATATATGTATTTATATATATATATATATCTAGCCATAACACAAACAGCTAGACCCATGAAGAAAAAAGATTAAGTTGGACTTTGTAAAATTACAAATTCGTGTTCTGAGAAAGACACTGTGAAGGAAATGAAAAGACACCCCACAGACTGAGAGAAAAGATTTGCAAAGCTTGTACCTGACAAAGTATAAGTAGCCAAAATATACAAAGAACTCTTAAATTTCAATATGAGAAAATAAACAACTCATTTTAAAAGTGGGCAAAATATCTGAAACAGCCTCACCAAAAAAGATATGCAGATGGAAAATAAGCATATGAAGAAATATTCAATGCCATATTTCCTTAGGGAATTGTAAGTTAGACTTTCATGAATTAAATCACAGTTGAATTAGCACAGGATGCCACTGCTAATGTCTGAGAATGGCTAAAATCCAAAATACTGACAACAGCAAGTGCTGGTCAGGACAACGAGCAGCAAGAGCTTGCATTCACTGCTGGTGGAAATGATGACCTGACAGACGTGGAAGACAGTTTGGCAACACATAATGCTAAGCAGGCATGCATCATATGATCCTACAGTCACACACATAGGAATTTGCTCAAAAGAGCTGAAAACAGGTCCACGCAAGAAACTTCACAGGAGGGTGTAGAGAAGCTTTACTTACAATTGAAGACACCAACACATGTCCTACAGTAGCTGAACGGATCACACACTCTGGTATATACAGACAAGAAAGTATTGTTTTTGCAATGGCTCCAAACTAACAGTCTTGAGGTCTTTGAATGGGTGAGTGATTAAACAAGGGGGTACATCCATAGCATGGAATGCAAATCAGCTATAAACCAAGAGGAAGTATTGCTCCATGCAACAGTACAAGTGAGTCTCCAGCTGATTATGCGGGGTTAAAACAGCCAATCCCATAGGTGACGTAGCATATAATTCCATTTAGATTACACTTTTTCAAGGAAGAAAAACTACAGAAATGGAGGGCAGATTTGTGTTTGCCAGGGGTTAGAGACAGCTACAGCAGGCGTCGGGGGTGAACGCAGTTATAAACAGGCAAAAGGATGGTCCTGCGTGATGCAGCCATGCAGTTCCCCTGACTGAGGTAGCAGATGCAAGAACCTACACATGTGACAAAATTGATAGAACTCATCACACATACCAAACACCACACATACGTGCCTGCAAATACACACAAAATAGGAAATCTGAATGAGACTGGTGGACTGTATCTGTCCATTTCTTCATCGTAATATTTATTATAATCTTGCAAAATGTCATCATTGGGAGAAAGTGGTTAAGTGTACGCATTATCACTGTATATTAGGTTTTACAACCACATGTAATTGACAATAACCTCAATAAACATTTTGAATGAATAAGGAAGAATTTAAATAGGTGTTGAAAAAAAATTGAAGCAAAAGTCTGGGAGTGGGTTCCTTGAGAGGTCAAAAATGGCTCTATTTTCTACAAACATGGAACACGTCATCCCCGGCCCCGGGGTTCTTTCTATGTTGTGTGTGTGTGTGTGTGTGTGTGTGTGTGTGTGTGCATGCGCATGTGTGTCCCTTCACGAATTTCGTTTCTTTGCTAGCAGTTTTCCCCTCTGACTGACTGACAGGTAAACAGAATGAAACCACAGGGACCAACAAGTTCATTTCTCTGCTTTGCAGCAGGAACACCTCCCACAGTCTCCTGGGGTGCAACCCACAGCAGACAGTCTGGGTTCTCACGGTTTTCAGCAGTAACTATTTTCCTGCCCTCATTTATTCAGCCTCTGCCTTGTATTTTCTCACTTGCATCCTTAATTGACCAGAATATAAAACTGAAAAAAAGATTGAATTATTTATCACTATATTAATTGTTTCATATTCCTTGTCTTTAAATACATAAAGAGATGAATAGAATATTTCATATTTCTCTAAGACAAGTACTCTGAATCAATTGCTTTTTTTTTTTTTTTTTTTTATTTTATTTTTTTATTTTTTTTTTTTTAAATTTTTATTGCATTTTAGGATTTGGGGTACATGTGCAGAACATGCAAGATAGTTGATTGCTTTTTATTTATAAAAGCTATTGTGTTCCTCTCTCATGGGTAATAATCCTAGAAGAAGAAAAAATAGATTTCTTATGGCATCACTAAGCATTCAATCTAGGTACTCTCTTGAAAAATATTACAATTACTGTTACTGCTCACCATTTATAATAAGAATGAACAAGTTCAACAAAACAGCTCTGGGCAGTTCGACAACAGCTCAAGAGACTGACTCTCTTGGTTTCCCCAAACTGGATATATAGTAGATTTTATCAAATATTTGCTCAATTTTAAATCAATGAATGCAATTTTGCTTCATTGAACCACTTATTTTTGGAAAATGTCACAGTTCCAAGCTCTGCCTTACTAGTGAAATTTGCAAGTAACTATTTATAATGATATGCAAATTATCATCAGGCAATTCAGTAAAAAGATTAAAAATGGAGTGGCAATCTTCAAACTCCAGGAATTAACTGCTGTAAACAAGAAGATGACTTTTAAAAATAATTTGAGCTATTTGTAAAAGTTGAAATTTCTTTTTTGGTTACTGATTTTGAAAAAAAAGTTAAAATATGAAATAAATTTAAGGTACTTAAACACCAGTAAAAACTGCTTTTGAAAATTATCTTTAACTTATAGCCCAGTTTCATTGATACAACCTTGAAAACACTAGAGATTTGAGCAAACGAGTCGTAAAAATGCGTGTGTTAGACTCCAGCCCATAACTTGTCTGAAACTGAACGGATTTCAGAGCTCAGTGGTTGAGCTGGCTGACTCTGAGCGTAGACGTCGCAGAGGAGGACAACAGAGTAATTTGTGGTGTATTTCAGGAGATCATTTAATCTCCTGAACCTCCATTTCCCAATCTATAAAAGGAGACTGCTTAATACGTACCTTCCTCTTGGGAATTTCATAAAGATTAAATGCAACCCCATGATTAAATGTCTTAGTATATTGTCTGGTTCATAATAAGAAAGAAATGTTTGGTAATATATATATGTGTGTTATAGTTATTATTTATGAAGGAGATAATTAAATAAATCAATACTTATATGTGATAAATGAAACAAAACTTTATGATAAAAATATACAGTGCAAATGAACATAAAAGAGAACATGCATTTGAAAAAAAAATTTTTTTTTTTGAGACAGAGTCTCACTCTGTCTCCAGGCTGGAGTTCAGTGGCGCAATCTTGGCTCACTGCAGCCTCAACCTCCTGGGACTCATGTAATCCTCCTACCTCAGCCTCCAGGTAGGTGAGACTACAGGCACATGCCACCATGCTTAGATAATTTTTGTATATTTTGTAGAGACAGGGGTCTCACTATGTTGCCCAGGCTGGTCTCGAGCTCCCGAGCTCAAGGAATCCACCTGCCTTAGCTTCCCAAAGTGTTGGGATTACAGGCATGAGTTTCTGCACTGCATCCAACTAAAAAAAAATCCTTTTACCTTACGTAAAGAATTGTCTCTGCATATAGTCGTGTGTGTGTGTGTGTGCGTGTGCGTGTGCATGCACGCATGTGCATACAGTATTCCAAAGTTACCCAGTGCATATCGAAGTGCATTTCACCCTTTAAGAAATACAGATGGAAGCAGACAATACCCTTAGCTCCGATCCTTTTTGTTGTTCAGTGATAAATCCTCAAGATTCTTCTATGTCAACACATAGAGATCTACATCCATGGCTTTTCCTGAATCTTGTTCACCATGTTTTCCCCTCCAGAGGAAAGGAGAAGGCATTTCCACGTTGACCCTGTGGGTCATTACCTTTGCCTTCTGCTAATTCCATGACAGTGTAGAGCAGCAGGACATGGGCAGATAAGGCAATGTGACATTTAGGCAATCATTCTTTATAATAATTCAAGCTAGACCTACAAAGACCAGATAAGAAAAGGCATCCAGCCTCCTGAAATTCTAATCAAAATAATGGCAGGTATTTTTAATCAAGCAATTGCGAAATGTTTGGTGGAAACATACTCCATTGTTCAGAACTATTGGGAAACTCAGTTCTCTTTCTGGAATCTCACTCTGTTTACCAGACCTAATGTCATCATTTCTAAAAGGCAGCTGGATTGAGTGAAATTGTTGTAGAAAGTAAATTTTCTCAGCAGTAAATCCACTAATGATGAGATTTTAGGCTCTTGTGCATATTCTCCAGCCAGCAAGTGTATATCTGGTGGCCATCATCTGCCCTTCACATTCAAACCTTCTGCAATACAGGAAGTAAAGAAACTCCCTTAAAAATGTGCTCTCACGTGTGACCTTCCCTCCCCTTTTCCTACCAAGAGGGTGATCGCAGGTACTGATTGTGGGCAATGGGGTTTCTTTTTTCTTTTTTTTTTTAATTTTTATTGCATTTTAGGTTTTGGGGTACATGTGCAGAACATGCAAGATAGTTGCATAGGTACACACGTGGCAGTGTGTTTTGCTGCCTTCTGCCCCTTCACCCATATTTGGCATTTCTCCCCATGCCATCCCTCCCCCACTTCCCCCCCGCTGTCCCTCCCCTATTTCCCCCAATAGACCTCAGTGTGTGGTACTCCCTTCCCTGTGTCCATGTGTTCTCATTGTTCATCACCCGCCTATGAGTGAGTATATACGGTGTTTCCTTTTCTGTTCTTGTGTCAATTTGCTGAGAATGATGTTCTCCAGATTCATCCATGTCCCTACAAAGGACACGAACTCA
>CM052656.1:4398534-4435179 GCA_028533165.1 Leontopithecus rosalia | reverse complement strand
GACATTTTCCCAGTCCAGTCTATCATCGATGGGCATTTGGGTTGATTCCAGGTCTTTGCTATTGTAAACAGTGCTGCAATGAACATTCGTGTGCATGTGTCCTTATAGTAGAACGATTTGTAGTCCTTTGGATATATACCTAGTAATGGGATTGCTGGGCAATGGGGTTTCTGTATGTGGGCCTTACCTAGGCTGAGTGGTAATTGTCTACACTCACTCCACACATGACTTCTAAGCCATGCACCTGGATCTGAAGTTTCCACTGCAGCATGCAATTTGCATTATCTCCCTCCTTCAGAATGTGGCCAAAAGACTCTTTTTTTTCAGTTGGGACAAATATACTATGTGGGAAGGAAAGAGTGGTTTTAGCCATCTCCTATTCACCCTGTTGATGAGGGAGGAGTTCCCACACTAGGATCATGTCAAGACTCAACACTTGACCCCGGCCCTGGGCAGAGGAGACTAATGGTGGCTGATCACTCACACAGACTTACAGCCGGGAGGAAAAGCACAGCACAAAGCAGGGTGCACCCAGGAGCAGAGTGAACAAGCAGGGCCTGTGGGAAGCAGGCTTTATAAGAAGGAAAGTTTGAAGTAGTGAATTTCTTTTTTTTCCAGGTTGAGATTCTTTATTCCGGAGGTAGGAGGGGATCAGCATGCTCAGGTGGGGAGAGTCCAGCCCAGCTCCTCCAGCCCCTCAGTGCATGCCCAGCCCCAATAAGTTACCCAGTTACTCAGCTGCCCTCCCTCTTGAGTCCTTCTGTCCTTCTACCCCACCCTAGACAGGGCTGACCTGGCTCAATACAAGGGCTGCTTGTCCCCAGCCTGTAGGCAGTGCCACATGGCAGGCCGGGGGAGGGGCAAAGCAGCAGGGCCATGCCGTGGACCTGGAGGGGCAGAGGGGCCACTTCTGGCTCCCAAGGGTCAGGACTTGGAAAGCCACATCCTGGGCAGGCCCGGGGCCCTGCTAATAAAGCCATACCTGAGACTGAGTAATTTATAAAGGAAAGAGGTTTAATAGACTCACAGTTCATATGGCTGGGGAGGCCTCACTGTCATAGTAGAAGGCGAATAGGGAGCAAAGTCACGTTGTACACGGTGGTAGGCAAGACAGCTTATGCGGGAAATTCCCCTTTATAAAACCATCACATCTCCTGAGACTTATTCACTATCATGAGAACAGCACAGAGAAACCCACCCAGCCATGTTTCAATTACCTCCAACTGGGCCCCTCCCATGACACATGGGGATTATGGGAGCTATAATTCAAGATGAGACTTGGGTGGAGACACAGCCAAACCATATCAAGTAGCTCTGGTTCCCAGGGGTGGATTCAGTCAGTTTGTTATTAAATTATTCTGCAGGCTGGCAGGGAACTGAGATGAAATACTAAGGGTTAGACAGGCCCTGTGCCCAGTCCCCATGATGAGAAGGGCTCTCAGGAGCCCTTCTAGGGGACTTATTCATGGGAGCAGATCAGTGAGGAGAACTGGCAGCTGGGCCAGTTGAGGCCCTTCCAACATCCACGGGTATGAAGGAACCAGTACCACTAAGTCTAATTTTAAGCCTTACACTATAACAGAGGACACATGGGACAGGTTTTTGGTTTTTTTTTTTTTTTTTTTTTTTTGGAGATGGAATCTCACTCTGTCACCAGGCTGAAGTGCAATGGCATGATCTCAGCTCACTGTAACCTCTGTCTCCCAGATTCAAGTGATTCTCCTGCCTCAGCCTCTTGAGTAGCTGGGATTACAGGTGCATGACACCACGCCCAGCTAATTTTTGTATTTTTAGTAGAGATAGGGTTTCACCATGTTGGCCAGGCTGGTCTCAATCTCCTGACCTTGTGATCCGCACCCCTCAGCCTCCCAAAGTGCTGGATTATAGGTGTGAGCCACCGCGCCCGACAGGGACAGTGTTTTTATATTTGTTGTTTGTTTATTCTGCTGTTCCTTCTTTACTGGGTGACCCATAGGGTGACAGTCCCTAAGGAGCAGTGAAGGGACCCATGCCAGTGACTTCTGCTGACTGCAGCTCTAGTAGACAAGGAGCCACAGCTCACATCCCAGGTGATGGAAGGGACCTCATCGACTTTCCCTCTCAGTGCTTCTGTCTATCAACGTCCTTCCTTTACACTCTGACAACACATCTGTAAATATGATGCAGCTTTCGAAGAGGTGGGTCTCCATAGCCTGTCCTTGCTTTTGTTTAAATGCTAAATTTGTGAGTATGGAGGTCTCCAGCTGCATTATCACACACCCCACCTGTAAAGACAGGCGTGACCGTGTTGAGCATTCCCAGATATCTGTGAAATAAACTATTGTTCTCTTCTGGAGAGGCCTCTGGATGGATAGCTACACTGTGACCTAGCAGGCTGGAGGGGAAAGTGGAACACAACAGTTTTGTTCTTCCAGATGCAGTTAAAGTATCACCCCTAATGACAGTGATGATCCCTAGGCATCACATATTCTATGCTGGAGAAAGTGGCATGAATTCATTCATATGGGGAGCTTCCATATGGCAGAGCTGTGGGTCTGGGCAGCTTTCAAAGATCCTAGAGAAGAGCCAAGGCCAAAACTGTGGGGTGAGCGCCTCACTGCCACCTCCCTGTGGAGGGGAACGGACTCTGCCGAGAACTGACTGCAGAACCAACCTCCATGTCCACTTCTAAACTTGCCCTTTAAATAACAAAGTCACCGTCTTGCTCTATTGGGTATTACCTCCATTATTATTTATTTAATATATTTTCTTCAAATGACTCATTTTCAAAGATACATCTATTTTAAGGAGATAGTGTATGTCACGACTATGTGTGGAGGCCAGTATCAAACACTGCAAATTAAATTACTGATAAGTGAAAACATGATCAATGCCATGTTGTTATAATCTAGCCAAATAGTAGGCTTTTCCTGTTCACAAATTAACGAGTGTTAGGAAGGAGATGATGCACGCCTTTAGGTGGCCCGTACGTTACTCCATGGAAATGAGCCATTATATTGTTCAGCTTTTAGCTGATAGAATCTATGGGTAGGACAAATGGTTTATAACCGTTATTAAAAGTTAAGATGTCCCACACTTAGGCCAGGTGAGGTGGCTCATTCCTGTCACCCCAGTACTTTGGGAGGCTGAGGCAGGAGGATTGCTTGAATCCAGAAGTTGAAGACAAGCCTGGGCAGCATAGCAAAACCCTGTCTCTACAAGAAAATTTTGTTAAAAGCTGGACACGGTGGCACACACCTGTAGTATCAGCTACTCATGAGGCTGAGGTAGGAGAATCTCATAAACCCAGAAGTCTGAGGCATCAGTGAACCATGATCATGCCACTGCACTCCAGCCTGGGTGTCAGCACAAGACCTTGTTGAAAAAATAAAAATTTAAAAAAAATGGTGTTCCAAACTTAGGTGCATGTACATAGCCCAAGTGAGGAAATGTGTCACATCTGAAGCAGCGGGGTCTATAGCAGAATGGAGAGGAGGAGGCCTTTCTAAGGGCTGTGAGCTTGTAGAATTTCAATCAGTCAGCCTGGTGCCTCTGTCCTCCACCACGAAAGTGACTTAGCACTGAAATCAAGTTCGCAAATTCCAGTGCTCCATTCTTAGTGAAACCATCCTGTAAGTAAGGAGTCATGATAGCTGCTATTATTATTGTATTACTATATTATTACTATATCATTATATTGCATATGAAGGACCGGGGTTTTAGGGTTAGCACAGTAGGCTTGGAATGCAGCATGTGGGTAGATTCCCTTTCAGTACAAGTTGAGGAGGTGTAATTAATATGCAAGCTGTGAGTCTGGGTGTGTGCCTGCAATTCTTTGGGGGCACTCAGTATTGAAGAACTAAGGGGAAGGTTGTAAAGATCTAAGGAAATGATTTGCTCAGCCAAAGTCAAAATTGTGCCACAGAGTTTTTTTCGGTATAATGCATGATGAAAACTATTTAATTAATGTCTCATAAAAAGGGGGGAGGGCAAGCATTCACTGGCAATAAATATCCATTCTGGTTCTAGTGAAAAGCAGCTTGAGTCACAGCTTGGCAGGGAGATGGATTTATTTCTGTCCCCTCCTCTAAGCTACCTGTATCTCTTTATGCAGCTCTCTTTCTCTCTCTCTCTGAATAGATAAATATACAGACAGACAGGCAGGGAAATATGAATGTAAAGAGTGTGTACATATACACACATATATAGGTATGCAAATATGTATATACAGGTGTACATATAAATAGATATGCATGTGGACATACACACACATACACACACATATACAGAGGGAGAGAGAGAAAGAGAGAGAGGAGTGTGTGGGGTATATCTATAAAACATCGATCTCAAAGTGTAGCTTAGTCATTTATTCAAGGCCACTTTGAGAATTAATCCATGCAATTACAGTTGGGGTTTCCTGAAACTTCCATTTCTCATCTACAAAATGGGAATAAGCCCATCACATACATACTATTATAGCTAATTGCTATAATAAATAGAAAGGTGTTTAGTGCACTCACATATAAGAAGTAATCAATAAGCATCCGACTGTCAGTAGGATGTGT
The DNA here is from genome assembly GCA_028533165.1 of Leontopithecus rosalia. NCBI lineage: Eukaryota > Metazoa > Chordata > Mammalia > Primates > Cebidae > Leontopithecus > Leontopithecus rosalia. Next base: position 4,430,635 of record CM052656.1, on the reverse strand, counting down.
GCTGAAAGATGGTTTCCCTGACATTTCTCATGGGAGCTCCCTTGTGGGCGTTGACTTGAAAACTCAATGCCAGTCACTCTGCTCTAGGCCCCAGGAGGCTGACCTCAGGGGACTGTAATGTCTGCCCTATTTTGTCCTTTAAATCCTGGTTGGGTTGAGTGGGCCAGTAAAATGCTGAGATAATAAGTCGGATCAAGTTGGCAGCAACAGTCATCAGAAGCACATAGCTGTGCCCACAATTAATTTTCTTTTTCTTTTCCTTTGGAAGACAGTCTCGCACTGCTACCCAGGCTGGAGTGCAGTGGTGCGATCTTCACTCACTGCAACCTCTGCCTCCCAGGTTCAAGCAATTTTCCTGCCTCAGCCTCCTGAGTAGCTGGGTTTACAGGCCCCTGCCACCATGACTGGCTAATTTTTTTTGTATTTTTAGTAGAGACGGGGTTTCACTATGTTGGTTAGGATGGTCTCAAACTCCTAACCTTGTGATCCACCTGCCTCGGCCTCCCAAAGTGCTGGGATTACACGCTTGAGTCACCACACCTGGTCAAATAATTTCCTTTTTACCAAACTAAAAGAAGAAAGGAGAAAGTAAGACAAGCTGGCATTGGTGGACCAACTGCCTACCAAACAGACACTTTCTCCATAAATGTCTCATTATTTCTCAACAGACACAATGACTTTTTTTATTTTACAAATGAGAAAACTGAGGTTCAGAGACATTAAGACGCTTGCCCAAATGTACAAAAATATTAGTGGAGCCAAGATCCAAATTCAGCTGTATTTGACTTACAGCACCACCGTCTTTCAAATGTACAAATTTCAGTAGGCTTTGCACTACAAGTAAGAAGTAGTTACAGGGACGTCAGTTAAACTGTCCATTGTGAGAATTCGTGGGTTATCATTTTTTACTTTTAAAGTTTTATTTTTATTTTCTTACATTTATGTGCATTTTGTGCACTTTTTATATGTTTCATATATTAATCATGGGTTATCTAAGAATGGAAGAGTCAAGCAGAAACTTTTTTTCTTTTTGAGAAGGAGTCTCTATTGCCCAGGCTGGAGTGCAGTGGCTTTATCTTGGCTCACTGCAACCCCCGCCTCCTGGGTTCAAGTCATTTCCTGCCTTAGCCTCCAAAATACCTGGGATTATAGGCGTGCACCTCTGTGTCAGGCTAATTTGTATGTTTTTAGTAGAGATGTGGCTTCACCATGTTGGCCAGACTGGTCTCAAACTCCTGACATCAGGTGATCTGCCCTCCCGGCCTTCCAATGTGCTGGGATTACAGGCATGAGCCACTGCACCTGGCCATCGAGCAGACTCTAATTTGTCACTTGCCTATGTCAGCAGCATCCCATGATTGAAAGGATGATCACCAAGGTGATGGTGATGATGATGATGTTGAGGCTACACAGATAATACTGATGAGGGCCTCCACAGGACGGGTACCGCTTGCATACTCTACAAGGGACACTTCCTTAAACCTTCATAATCACTTTTCTTTGGTAGGTACTGCCAGTCTCCATATCTTACAGTGAATGAGCTGAGGAAACAGAGTTTATTACTCATCCCAGGTCAACCAGCAGTAAGACTGAAACACAGTTTTACCTTGCTCTAGAATTATGTTACGTAACTGTAACCTACTAATGTTTTCAGCAAAGCTGGATTGGTGCAAAATTCTCAAAAACATCTTTTTTTTATTGCTTTCACAGTTCGTGCTCCTATTAGGGTCTCTTGTAATTATGCATGACATTTTGGGGCATAAAATTTCAAAGAAGAAGAGACAGTGATAATTCTATTACATGACACGCAACAATTTTTAAAGTGAACACAATTAAAAATCATGTTTAAAATATGTGTAATTCCCAGCCAGGTTTGGTAGCTCACACCTGTAATTTCAGCATTTTGGGAGGCCAAGGTGGGCGGATCACCTGAGATCAGGAGTTCGAGATCACCCTGGTCAGCATGGCGAAATCCCATCTCTACTAAAAATACAAAAATTTACCAAGCATGGTGGTGCATACCTGTAATCCCAGCTACTTGGGAGGCTGAGGTGGGAGAATCACTTTAACTTGGGAGGTGGAGGTTGCAGTGAGCCAAGATCACACTATTGTACTCTAGCCTGGGTGACAGAGCAAGACTCTGTCTCGAAAAAAGAGAAACGTGTAATTCCAATATTTTTGAAAACAAACGAGTAAAGAAAAAAGGAAACTGGAAAGAAAAAGATAGATTGGACGCTCGTAACAGCACTGGATCAAAAAGGACTGGGCTGGTCCCTGGAACAGCATTTTCTACATTCCTATGCTGCCTTTAAGAAATGCACACCCAGAAGCTGGCAGCACCTCAGTCCTTTTATTTGTAAATGAATGTACCTGCCTTGTTATTAGGACAGTAACACCAAAGACACAAGATATGAATGCACTCACTGGCAAAAAAAAAAAGATAAGTTGGATAGTAAAATTTACACACAAAATTTTAATATGCTTTGACATGTGCAGTGAAAAATGAATTTGTGCAAAACCCTGGAGCTCATGAAAGCAGAGAAACAGGACTTCGGTGTTAGACTGGCAGGACAAGGCAGCAGAAAGGGGTGCCAGTTAGTGAGAGCTGCTGCTTCTGCTTAGCTCAAATCAAACTACCCAAGTATGCAGAGAAGGAGATCAGAAAGCAAATTTTGGCTTGAAGCCAAAAATTTAAATCCTAGGATTTAAATCCTAGCCCCGGCATAAAGGATACTTGCTTATTCAGATAACTCGGGGACCAGATGTCTCAGCAGGACAGTCTCTAATCCTTAGCCACAGGCTGGGAACCAGGGTAGCTGTCCTGCAAGAGCTGAGACTAAGTTTCTGCCGTCCTTGAGGAGTGGAAGCTCAGAAGGAACCAAAGACAAAATATACAATTAAAAATAAGATCGCTTTGGGAACTTTTCCTCAATCTGGGTGTAAAACCTGAGCTCCACACCCACCTTACATGAAGGTCTTGATGCCGTCCATGTTCTTTATGCCATTTGATGAAATAAGTTTTCTTAAGTATCTGAAATCATCTGTCCTTTGTTGCTGTGTCATGGTGCCTCAAGCTCTAGAGAAAATGAATTGGTTATTTTTAGCAGGAGAAAAAATCATGTCTTTCAACAAAATAAAGAAGAATCTGCATAAAACTAAATTATTTCTCTCATTGTCTTTTTTTCTTTATATCTGGTGAGCCTTTTAGAAAGTACTCTGTGATCTCCTTAAGTCCCAAAGCTGTGGCACTTCTTTGTAAAGCACACTCCAAGGCAGGGTCAAGTGGGGTGAAGATAACCGAGTTTTATTGTGATTATGATTGCTGCTTCCATAAAGTCAGGCAAAGCACCCCGTTCATTATAATTATAGTATGGTCATAAAAGAGCATCTTGAGTGAAGAAAACACTGTCACCCATTTAAGCTCAGATGAAATTTTATGTTGGAAATTAGCATCACCAGGATCTACCTCAAATCGAACTATAAAAGAGTCAAACATTCAAAGAGCAAACCCAACTATTCATCAGTGGAGATCCTTTGTTTTTTGTTTTGTTTTCTGAAAAAATGTTTCGTTTGAGTTGACAGGAGAAAAGAAGAGAAATAGAAACTCATCGGTATTTGCACCCTCAATTCATCACACAGGAAACATTGCAGGGAAGAAGATGGCTGTCGAGGATGCAGTAACAGTAGATATGAGTGCGGAGTGTGGCTTCTAAGTGATTGGAAGGACGTGCACCTGGCTGGAACACTGACAGCCAGAACCAGAGCATATTTTTTCTCTTTCTCTTTTCCTCTGCCATAGCCACCAGCAGTTTCCACATGGAGCTGCTGTTTCCACATCAGTGCAGGGCCCTGAGTGACGTAGCCAGCAGACCACAGATGACCCATGAGGACCCACGGTGGGATCAGTGAATAATTCTTGGAGGTTTAAGTCACTGAGATTCTGGGCTTCTTTGTTACCACAGCATTACTTAGTCACTGCTTCTCCAACTTAAACGTGCACAAGAATCATTTGAGGGCTTTCTAAAACCCATTGCAATATAGTAGGTCTTGTGGTGGGGTCCAAAATTTGCATTTCTTTTTTTTATTGCATTTTAGGTTTTGGGGTACATGTGCAGAACATGCAAGATAGTTGCAAAGGTACACACATGGCAGTGTGATCTGCTGCCTTCCTCCCCTTCACCCACATCTGGCATTTCTCCCCATGCTATCCCTCCCCAGCTCCCCCGCCACTGTCCCTGCCCTATTCCCCCCAATAGACCCCAGCATGTAGTGCTCCCCTCCCTGTGTCCATGTGTTCTCATTGTTCATCACCCGCCTCTGAGTGAGAACATGCGGTATTTCATTTTCTTTTCTCGCATCAGTTTGCTGAGAATGAAGTTCTCCAGATTCATCCATGTCCCTACAAAGGACACGAACTCATCATTTTTGATTGCTGCCTAATATTCCATGGTGTATATGTGCCACATTTTCCCAGTCCAGTCTATTTGCATTTCTAAGAGGATCCCATGCAATGCTGATGGTGCTGGCCATCTGAGCTTTCTTTGAAAAGCACTTATATGTCCTTTAAATTAGACACCCAGTCAATTGAAGCTTCTCTTATTACTGCCATCTTTCCTCTTATCACCACCATTGTCATCATCTCCTTCATCACCTGTGGTCTCTAGTTCTGGATGGAACCATCAGGGACATTGAAATGACTGTCGCCTTGATTTGCAAAAAAACAAATATTGGTTTAGTATTAACTTTTCTCTCTATTAACTTCAAAGCGGTCTCATAACCTGAATAAGAGATGTGCTGACAAGAAGGAAATAATACTAAGAGTAGTAGACTATGCTTAGTATTATTACTCAGCTTCTGTCAATGTCCTTTGAATAGTAATTAATTTAAATCCCGGAAGAAGTGAGAACCGCATTTGAGGAAGAGAAGCAGAAAAGCAAGTAACTAATTAAAATTAAAAATACATCTAAAAATAACACTAAAAATCCATCGAAAAATATTGAGTTAATGAGTCCTTAGTCCAGAAATTAGAGGGTATTATTTTAAGACAATTGATTTGCCCACATTTTTTTTTTCATAAAGGAAAAAGTACAGGCCGGGTGCAGTGGCTCAAGCTATAATCCCAGCACTTTGGGAGGCCAAAGTGGGTGGATCACCTGAGGTCAGGAGTTCAAGAGCAGCCTGACCAACATGTAGAAACCCCATCTCTAGTAAAAATGCAAAAATGAGCCAGGCATGGTAGCACATGCCTGTAATCCCAGCTATTCAGGAGGCCGAGGCAGGAGAATCGCTTGAACCAGGGAGGTGGAGGTTGTGGTGAGCCAAGATAGTGCCATTGCACTCCAGTCTGGGCAACAAGAGTGAAACTCCATCTCAAAAGGAAAAAAAGAGAGAGAAAGTTACACAAATCCAGTGAAAATATCAAACAATGCTCCTGGAAAACTAAGGAAAGCTGACAACCCGAGAGAATTCTCCTGAGGAGTGAAGACCCTCCAATAGTGTTTAACTCATAAAACATAAACCCAGCAACTCTCTCCCACACTGTATTAGTTCATTCTCACACTGCTACAAAGAAATACCCGAGACTGGGTGATTTATAAAGAAAAGAGGTTTGACTGACTCACAGTTCCGCATGGCTGGGGAGGCCTCAGGAAACTTACAATGATGGCAGAAGGCACCTCTTCACAGGGTGGCAAGAGAGAGAACCAGAGCCAAATGAAGGGGGAAGCCCTTATAAAACCATCGGATCTCGTGAGAACTCACTCACTGTCACGAGAAGAGCATGGGTAAACTGTCCCCCATGACTCGATTACCTCCCACCGGGTCCCTCCCAGGACATGTGAGGATTCCGGAAACAACAATTCAAGATGAGATTTGGATGGGGGCACAGCTAAACCATAGCACCCAACCCTTTTCTCTGCAATAGGCCTCCCTGCTTCCACATCTTCATTAAGACAGCTGCCTCCAGGGGTTGCAGGTAAGATCCCCATTGGCAGATTCAGTGATTCCATCAATGTCTCTGCAGCAATCAGAACTTCCTGGGCATTTCCACTTGCATTTTCTCACACCAGGATTTGAAGGATTAGAGGCTGAAGCTGTGAAAAGTGGGAAGGAAGAATAAAGTATATTATTTGGCCCTAAATTGCCCGTATTTTTCATATTATTTTTCTAGCATTGTTTTAGACATAAACAAACACACTACTATAATAATAAATATTAACCTTTAATAGCGTGGTATTTCTTTATACCTAAATCAATAATGTATCTACTTTCTATTACCTGTCTCTGCAGCTAAGAATCCTGGAAATCAGCTAATACGCATTGACACAGAGGATGGTACACAATCATTCAACAATTCTCAGACAGAGTACTTTACTCTGCATTTCCTGGGAAAAGGTTTTGGGGCCCAAAGTGTTGATTAACTTTTCCAGACTCACATGTCTAAGGGATCATAGAGACAAAGGCATTGCAGAGCTCAGAGTAACAAACTCATGGGCCTGAGTTTCCTGACAGGTTGGTTTCACTCCACACCTGAGACTCCCGTGTCAACTTTGCTCCGCTGCAGGGACCAGCTTATCCACATGTCCTAAGAGGGTTCTCTCAGTGATAGAATCAGCAAACCCCGAAAATCTGAAAGTCTGCCTTCAGAACTGACATGTGTGTGACCAGGTGTAATGGCTCATGTCTGTAATCTCAGCACTTTGGGACACTGAGGTAGGTGGATAACTTGAGGTCAGGAGTTCAAGACCAGCCTGGCCATCATGGTGAAATCCCGACTCTACTAAAAATATGAAAATTAGCTGGGTGTGGTGGCCTGCACCTGTAATCCCAGCTACGCAGAATGCTGAGGCAGGAGAATCACTTGAACCTGGGAGGCAGAGGTTGCAGTGAGCAGAGATTTCACAACTGTACCCAGCCTAGGTGACACAGTGAGACTGTCTCAAAAATAAAAAAAAAAGTACTGACCTGTGTGTAACCCACATTTTGCGTTCTATCTACAAACCAGGTCCTTTTCTATAATTAACTGTGTAACCAATGATTGGAAGAGAATCGGTGTCCTCAAAATTTTGAGAAAGGTAAACAAACCTTAAATAATAGATATATTCATTTAATTAGTTCATTCTTCTTCATGTTCAGTTGGGAAGCTAGAAGGCCAAATACAGTTAATTGTAAATGTGTGTTTGACAAATAACAGGCTGAGTGGTTAGTTAATTAAAATACCCAAGGACAAGCAGTGCTGAGCGTGGTGCTCCTCATGAAGGAAGCAGGGAGAGGCGGCAGGAGTGGGCAGTGCAGCCTCTGTGCTGCCTGGGATGAGGCGGCCACGTGGGTGCACCATGGGAACCTCTGTAGGTTTCTCTCCTGCATACTCGGTGATGGTGACTGATCAGAGTGGCAGAACCTCATATCCCAAAAGTCGTACAGTGTCTCAGCTAGCAGGGGCACAGGGTACCATCTCTGGAAGCTCCATTCGGGGTCAAAGGCTTAGAGAGGAAGCATGAACTCCCAAGGTCACCTGAAGACCCTGTGGCAAAGACAGACACAGAACCTAGGGTCAAGGGCTCCACAACCAGTTCCTCATCCGTCACTATTTATTAAGCACTTATAATGCACTTAGCATCTTGCAATGTTTCACACAAGGAAACGTGGTTGTTTCCCTTAGGAAGCAATTATTTATTCGTTTATTTAGCAAGCGCTTACTGAATTTCTACTGTGTGTGAAGTGTCAAAGGGCAGAAAGCCAGACGCTTCTTGAAAATGTGACACATAATTTGAGCTGGGCACAGTGGCCCACCCCTGTAATCCCAGCACTTTGGGACACCAAGGCGGGTGGATCATCTGAGGTCAGGAGTTCAAGACCAGCCTGGCCAACATAATAAAACCCTGTCTCTACTAAAAATACAAAAATTAGCCAGGTGTGGTGGCCCGTGTCTGTAATCCCAACTACTTAAGAGGCTGAAGCCAGAGAATTGCTTGAACCCAGGAGCAGGAGTTTGCAATGAGCCAAGATTGCATCTCTGCACTTCAGTCTGGGCAACAGAGTGAGACTCTGTCTCAAAAAAAAAAAATATTTTATATAGACAACTGCTGTAGGGGAGGGAGATTTCAGTATGAACCGAGTTCAACTTCAGTGTTACAAAAGGCAGGAGGTTTTTAAAATTCCAGGGTGTGCTAAGTGAAAAGGCTGAAGGCTGTCAAGGGGAGCACAGGACGTGCTTAGGCCACCCGTGTTTGCTAAATGGCACTTACCCGAATTCAGCTCTGACCCTCCCACAGGGCCCAGGAGAAAGAGGCTCTGTCTTTATGACTGTGTTTCAAAGGGATGGCTTCCAGGGCCAGGAGAAAGACGCTTCTAGGCTGAAAAAAACTGGGAGGCCAGGAGATTTGCATCCTTAAAAGAGCAGAGACAGAATTTACAATGGCAAGTTTTCTAAAGTGAATGCTTTGAAGAAAGAAAGGTGGGGCACACAGTCAGGACTTGGCTGGGACAAGCAGTAGGCTCTTTCAGCAGTCTTGGGCTTCCTCAGAGAAGAACTAGAGGGTGGGTGCTAGGCTCAGTGGCTCACACCTATAATCCTAGCACTTTGGGAGGCTGAGGTAAGCAGATTGCCTGAGCTCAGGAGTTCGAGACCAGCCTGGGGAACACAGTGAAACCCTGCCTCTACTAAAACACACAAAAAAATTAGCCAGGCATGGTGGTGTGTGCCTGCAATCCCAACTACTCGGGAAGCTGAGGCAGGAGAACTGCTTGAGCCCAGGAAGCAGAGGTTGCAGTGAGCCAAGATCATGCAACTGCACTCCAGCCTGGGTGACAGAGAAAGACTCCATATCTGAAAAAAAAAAAAAAGAGAGGATGGGGATTGTCATCCTAGACACCCAGCCTTGAGCTGATGGAAACTGTGCTGGTTTCAAGCCTCTTGGGGTGAGGATGGACAAAATTGCTCATGCTCAGAGTCTGTAATTCTGAGGCCTCGTCTAGAAGAGGGTCAGAGAAGCCTGATTAAAGTTCAGTCAGGGAGAGTCTTTGTCCTAAGAACTGTGTATAAAACCATGAAGGAAACAGAGAATCATGACTTCATAGCATTTAGATAATAATGATGTAGCTTATTACATTCAATTGAGTTTCATCACAGATAAATTTAACTTACTCAAATTCACCTTTGTGTATGTGTTGCACACGGAGAGAAGGAAATGGGGAGGTGGGGGGGAGAGAGAGAGAGAGAGAGAGAGAGAGAGAGAGAGAGCGAGAGAGCGAGATTCTGAGAGAAGGAGGAAACCAGCCAAATAGCTCTGGTAAATCAGTCAGCTGTTCTATTGAGTGCTTGCCTCCAAAGCCAAGTGGGAAAAGAAAGACTAAACTCCAGTTTTGATTGTTTGTTTCAGTGCAAAAATCTCAGCATCTGAGCATCTCATTCTACTGCCTGTGATTCTAGTATTTGAAGATTCATAGCTTTTTATAATCTGTCCCTTCAATGTAAGCCAATAGCTTTTCCTGGCATCCGTCACAAAGATGGCCATCTGTTCCCATGCTCGTGGGGTTGTCCATGGGGGATTTTCCAAGAGCCAGTACATAGGTCTTTAAAGTGGCTACTTCCTGTATCAATTTGGGCTCCGAGAAGACAGGATATCATTCACAAAAAGTGTAGTGAAAGTAATTTAACAAAAGGCTTATTTACAGAGAACCTGGGCATGGTTAGAAAAACAAGGACTGGCCGGGCACGGTGGCTCAAGCCTGTAATCCCAGCACTTTGGGAGGCCGAGGCGGGTGGATCACAAGGTCAACAGATCGAGACCATCCTGGTCAACATGGTGAAACCCCGTCTCTACTAAAAATACAAAAAATTAGCTGGGCATGTTGGCGCGTGTCTGTAATCCCAGCTGCTCGGGAGGCTGAGGCAGGAGAATTGCCTGAACCCAGGAGGTGGAGATTGCGGTGAGCCGAGATTGCGCCATTGCACTCCAGCCGGGGTAAGGAGAGTGAAACTCCGTCTCAAAAAAAAAAGAAAAAAAAGAAAAACAAGGACTGTCAGCCGGGCACGGTGGCTCATGCCTGTAATCCCAGAACTTTGGGAAGCTGAGGCAGGCAGATTATGAGGTCAGGAGTTCCAGACCAGCCTGGCCAACATGGTGAAACTTCGTCTCTACTAAAAATAGAGAAAACTTAGTGCACACCTGTAATCCCATCTACTCTGGAATCTGAGGCAGGAGAATCGCTTGAACCCAGGAGGCAGAGTTTGCAGTGAGCCTATATCGCACCAATGCACTCCAGTCCAAATGACAGGGTGAGACTCCATCTCAAAAAAAAAAAAGGAAAAGAAAAGAAAATCAAGGACTGTAAAGGCACCTAGGACCTGGCAGGAGTAGAAAGTCTCTATCATGCTCAGCACCAAGTGGAGGGATAAGGAATTTGTGAAGCAAGCACCTGCAAAGATGCTGCCCACCGTAACTGTGGCTGTGCAGAGCCACGGGCAGAACTCAGGTGAGACATAAAGGAAATGGGAGAATGAATTATCCAAATTCTCTTCCCAGCTAGTCAATCGCAATGACTAAAAAGCCTTGGGCCAGCTTAGGATGGAGAGACTGCTAGTCAGACATGCTGTCAGTATTCAGTCAGCCCACCCTGTCCTCACCACACGGATCTGATTTCCTCTTGACTGCTTTATTTTAGACAAGCTGGCTCCATGTGGAGACCTCTGTGTCCTATCAGCTTAACAACCACAGTGGAAGACAGGGAGTGGGAAAAGGGAGATGGAGGGGGAAAATGGGAGAGAGATTGATGTTGAGATTAAACCTCTTTCTCATCAGGTTTGGCAAAAGTCCAGGTTTGTATCGCACCAGAGGGACTTGGCCACATGTCCCTTTCTGTCACAGTCCCCTGCTAACTGGCTGAACCTGGAGACTGTGTCGTTCTCCGGAGGGAGGTCTGAGTCTAGGTAATTGAATGTCTGGGGTTGGAGGCTCATTGCAATCAGGGTGCTGCCTGGAGGAAAGTGGTGCTGGGGCTATGCAGGAAAAATGAAAGATGAAAACCAACTCTCCCTCGGATCCTGCAAATCCGCGGCAGCTTGGGTCTCTACATTCATTCATGTAACTGCTGCACGTGACGTTTGTATCCCAGGAATGTGGGGAGACTCTTCATGACAGTTTTGGAATCCCACCTGGATGAATTCCGTCTGCATTAGGATTTGTCCCCCAGTGTAGGTGGTTTTAATGACTGTCATTCCCCAAATGGGGAATGTGGTATGGTTTCTGGAACATAGCAGCATGCAATTACTCACAGATAATGTTGAATCAATGAGCAAATACGCTACAAAACATCTTTCTTCTACTCTGCTCATGTTTAATAACCTGAATTCATCAGCAGGAAACTCACAAAAAAACTAACTTCTTCTTGTGAAGGATCATGAAAGCTTTGAGCATTTCATAGAACGCAGATATTTAACATCCTCTCTCTAACTTGTACTCAAGAAAGATTTATAGATTGTGAGATAAGGTGGTTAAGATGGCAGTGTTTTTTTTACTAGACACAGCAATGCCTAAAGCTTAAATCCAAGATATTTCTCTTAATATTTTTGCCTCCATATAATCCACCTCCTTTATGTATTAATAAATACTTTAAGAGGGAAGGAGGGAGGGAGAAAAAGAAGGAAGGAGAGAAAAAGAGAAGTTGTGGGAAAAGGTGTAATCATGACTCTCATACAGCTATAAAATGAACATATTTCAATTCTATCATTTAAATCACTAATTAATGGGAAAGCCAGTGCAACGCAGTAACTCGTTCACAGGAGAATCAGAAGACACAGACAAACCCATCAACAATGATAAAATAAATATGCTTAATAGGTAAAAAGAAAACTGTCAAAACCAGTCACTATCTATGTAATAATCAACTGACTCTCCTAAAGACAAAAGTTGCATTTTTATGGACAAGAATAATTTGCATTACCCTATAAAATATTCTACAGTTTCAGAGCTATAAATTAGCTCAGAAACAATGAAAGGGAGCAAGACCACTGATACGATTTGGGTCTGTGTCCCCACCCAAATCTCATGTCAAATTGTGAACCCCAGCATTGGAGGTGAGGCCAGGTGCCAGGTGATTGGCTCATGGGGGGTTGGTTCTCGTGAGTAGTGTAGCACCGTGTCCCTTGGTGCTGTTCTCCTGACAGACTTCTCATGAGATCTGGTTGTTTCCTGAGGCCTTCCCAGAGGCAGAAGCTGCTATGCTTCCTCTACAGCCTGCAGAACCATGAGACAAATAAATACCTTGTCTTATCAATTACCCAATCTCAGAATCAAATAACTCAACATTACCTAGTCTCTCACCAAAGGTATCCAGTAATCCATTTTATCTTTTTCAAAGTCACTCACAATTTTTCCCCAGTTCAATTATTTTTTTTAATGCACAAAATATAGAATTAAGATGATAGCAGTACCTTTCTTATAAGATTGCCGAGGTGATTAAATAAGAGAAAGCAAGTAAAATCCTTAGCCTGGGGCCTGGCATCTCATAAGCTCCCAATCGTGATTATTATTTATGATAGTTCTTTTTAAGTCAAATAATGATCATGACATTCTTTAGGTGTTTTTTTAAGAATTGCCATAAACTTTTGAAATTACAACTTCACATAACAAAGATATCTTAAAATATGAAAAATTATTTTCTGAGAATGACAGATGTAGATCAGTATAACTATTCATTCTGAGAAATTAGAGAGAAATTTTTCATGGCATGTTCCTAAAAGAGTCTATAAGGTGGAGAGAGAAATCCCAGCATGAACTGGCCAGGGGGGGTTGGGCCTATGTAGTGGGAATTAAGCAGAGATGTAAATGCAAATAGAATTCACAAAAAACAAGGACATGAGAATAAAGACTATCAGGAGATCTAAACATGGGTAGGTCAGATATTTATATTTCTGGAACCTTTACTTCACCAAGGGAGCCTGGCTGTATTCAATCTACATTCAAACATGATGACGTTGACTAAGGCTCAGGACCCAAGGATGCCCTGAAGTTACTTACCTGGTTTGGGAAGATATTTGAGTTCTCCACCCCCGGGTAAGATACTCGGATATCAAGAGTGGGTAGTTAAGTTATATGGTGAAAGGTAAACTCAGAAATCAGGCTTGGCACGTTAGTTGGAGAAGAGGATTTCCCTGACCAAGACCTTCCTGAACTTCTCAACAGACCCCCTACCTAACTTCACAGTGGAACAGTAGTTCATCCTAACTGTCATCAACTGCTTGGGCTCAGAGGCTAAGGCTGATCTGCGTGACTGACTCCTCCCCTTGATGCTCTGTGGTAATTGATTATCACCAAGCAGCAGCTTGCATCAAGTACTCACATGTTCTTTTTCCTAACAGTAATAATCACGTATCTTTACGACACATTTTGGCAAACTCTTTACCTAGCCGTGTGTGAAAGAGAAAATCATTAAGCACCCTCTGATTATTGTCATGTACTATTTAATTTAACAACAACATGTTTTTTTTCCATGAATTAGTTAATACAAGGAGGCACGCAAGGCACATTATTTTTAGAAATCAATTTTTTAGGAGGAAGTTTACCTTATACTGCTTCACTCGGCTCTTCCACACTTTCTATTTTATTGTAAACTAGAAAAATAGGTGTTTTTTTGTATCCAACAGACAGAGGATGCTTTTTCCAAAGTCCATGTAGATAAAATGCCTTATGAGAAAATGTGAAGTATTTATTCAGAATCTAGTGGGAAATTTAACTCAGGCTTGTCATAAAATTGAGTTTAGATATCTACTGGAAAACTTGGCTGAATGCTATTCGGAATGCATCAAATATTATCCCTGTGGTTTACAGTATTTTATTGTGTACTTAAATGTTTGATAATAGAGTAGATCTCATGTTATGTGTTTTCGCCAGAAGAAAATAAAATTTAAAAACATCCATTGTGTGCCTACTGTGTGTCAGACACTCTGGATCCGAGTGGTACAGAACAACGTAGGAAAACCCCTGCTCTTAACTGATAATTGCCTACGTTGAGCCACAGTCAAACACACAGGCAAGTTAAACGAAAGTGTGATCAGTTTTGTGGGAGAGTCAAGAAACTCAGGAATTACAACAGCGGCAAAAAAAAACAGAATGTCCTGGGAGTAAATTTAGAGTAAAATTAGAATTTAATCTGAAGTCTCAGGGAAATTCAAAGCAGGCCACGCCAAGGAAGTAGAGGGAGGTTTTCAGGCAGATGCAGGCATATGTAGCAGATGTTTCCGAGGCTGTCCCTGCCCTGTGCAGTGTGCTCTGGCCACCTTGGCTGACAGCACTCTCAGTTCGCTGCCTCTTCCTGCTCCTCTCAAGCTCCTGAAAGCTGCCCACCCACAGGGCAGGCCAGAAGCGCAGAGGAATTATTGCCTCCCTGCTCCTTCCTAACCCTCAACCAATGACTTTTTGAGAATCTAATTTCTAAACTTTTTACATCCCTGGACTGTAGTGTGACCTTGTGTCCTGCTTTGGTCTACAGAATAAAGTGGACATGACAATGCACCCTTAATGCACCCAGGTGTCAGGAGGTCTTGAATGTTTTTGCTTCCCCTCTCATAGTATTCAGCCTCCAGCATGAAACTAGGCCTGGGCCGGGCAAGTCTGGATGCAAGACCATGGGCAGCAGAGCTGGAATTCCCAGCTGAGGTCCTACTATGTCAGCCAACCATTCAATAAATCCCTGCCAGACACGTGAATGGGACTCAGACAAGATCAGAAAAACCATTATGCTAACCCCAGCCAAGATAGGCAAAACTCAATTTGGGAGTCATTTGTTACTCAGCGTTACTGTGGTGACTGCTAGCTCATACAAAGCATTTCATGATTTTCATCAGCCTTGCTGAACATTTGGGGATTGTGGCAATGAACTATATGCTGCACATTCTGGAGCCAACTACGTGACCTAACTTTCCTTTCTCCACTCATTCTTTCCCCTTCTTGCTGCCCCTGTTAAATGACTTCTCTCTCACCTCTTGATTGGTTAATCAGAGAACGTATTTGGACTATGCATACTTCCCAAATGATACAGATGCTAAAATAACTGACAGTATATGGGACTGTCAAATAGACAGTACCCTGTGAAAGTGTACTTCATGTTTTCTTAGAAGAACCCACACAGTGATTGTTAAGACCCCCATTACAGAGACCGTACTTAACATGTACAGAATCTGCTGTCATGGGCTTATGCAGTGTATCATGTAGTCACCAAATAGTTTTCAATATGTTGATTGAAGCAATCCATCTAGCAGGGCTCCTGCATTAACACAACAGTGCATACGTTCAAAATTGAGATGCAGCTGTTTCTATAAACTGGTCAGTAATCCAGACTGCCTTTCTTCCATTGCCCTGAGTTTGTTGTTTCACCATTTATCTTGGCTAATCTTTAAATGACTGCTTTGTTCTCCTCTCTCATATGTCTAAAGGACTCAGATGATATTCAGAAGAAGGAAGCCAGCGCCATTTATATATAATGTTTATCATGGGTTGGAACAAATTATGTAGCTGCACTTCATCAGTAAACAATGTTCTTATTCATCCGGAGAAAATCTTAACCAGCCTGAGCAAAAGTCTTATTTTCTTATTATACTTCACTGCGCCTTTTTAACAAGTGACATCAATTAAGCTCAGATTTCTCTCTGAAGAACTGCTTGGATTTTTATTTTGTTTGGTTTTGTTTCCGTTTTAGTCCTCAACAACAACAACAACAAAAAAAAAAAAACAGCCTTCCTTGGTGATTAAGAGTGAGATGGTTAACACTCCAAACCCACAGTACCTTCCAACCAGCTTTTTTCCATGTTTATTCTGTTTGGGCTTTTCTTCGGGCTGTGATATGGGATTGAGGAAGAAACTGGTACGTCCTTAAACACAGCCACCCTAGAAAGGCCTAGAACAAGGCGGGCTGGAGCGTCTACTCTCTGTTGTTTCATGCCAAGAGTCCAAAATGAGCAGCTCATAGAGCTCATCTGATTTTCTTTCTTTCTTCTCTCTGTTGGTTCAAAGATCTCACAAGGGACTGGACTGGCTGCTGGTTCTATGGAAGAGTCAAAGAGGAATAAGAAACCCCTCTTGGTGGGGACTCATGGTAGAAAATAAAGCTACCAACTGAAATGAAAATCAGATGATCCGGCCAAGTGTATAGGCTCACATCTGTAATCCCAGCACTTCGAGAGGCCAAGGTCAGATCCCCTGAGGTCAGGAGTTTGATACCAGTCTGGTCAATATCACAAAACCCCATCTCTACTAAAAATATAAAAATTAGCCAGGTGTGGTGGCATGTGCCCGTAGTCCCAGCTACTTGGGAGACTGAGGCAGAAGAACACTTGAACCCAGAAGGTAGACATTGCTTTGGAAGGCCAAGGCAGTCAGATCACCTGAGGTCAGGAGTTTGATACCAGCCTGGCCAATATGGCAAAACCCCATCTCTACTAAAAATACAAAAATTAGCCAGGTATGATGGCATGTGCTTATAGTCACAGCTACTTGGGAGACTGAGGCAGAAGAATCACTTGAACCCAGGAGGCAGAGATTGCAGTGAGCTGAGCTCGTGTCACTGCCCTCCAGCCTGAGCAACAGGGCAAGACTCTGTCTAACAACAAGAAAAAAAAATCAGAGGATCTGTATTTCCTACATTCACCCACATTCTGTGTCCTTTCGTGCACGGCTCTTCCCCAGGGACAATCACACATGTTCAACCTGTTGAATGCAAGCATGTGCGAGCTCCTGTATATAAAACATGAACCTCAGTAACCTGGGTCACTTCCACCAGAACCTCTGAGAAATAAATTGTGTTTTCCCATGTCCTCTTTTTTATCTGGCATGACGCGCAGAAAGCATCCAGGTAGTGACAGCACGGTTATCCTGGGTCCCAGAAAGAAAGAGATGTTAAGTGAAGCCACAGTCATTCACAGTGGACATGCAGTGAGAGGAGTAATTAAGCTTTCCTACTGTAAATGTGTCGGACTTGTGGGAAATTTGTTGTACAGCAAAACCTGGCTTATCCTGACGGAAATAATGGATAAACGTGTGAAGAATGGACAATTTTAATTCTATCTAGTCAACATTTTGTGCTGTGAACTTTTTGACCCCATCTCTTTCCCCAATGCTTTGTGTTCTGCCTCTATGATTTTACGCCTACAGCTGCATCTATCCGCTATATATGTTGATACATATACTTAATAGATGTGCAAATAGAGAAATGCAAATCAAAACAGTGAGATATCATCTCACCACAGTTAAAATGGCTTATATCCAAAAGACAGGCAATAACAAAGGCTGGCAAGGACAGAGAGAAAAGGGAAGCCTCTTACACTGGTGGTGGAAATGTAACAGCACAACCTCTAGGAGAACAGTTTGGAGGTTCCTCAAAAAACTGCAGATAGAGCTACCATGTGACCCAGCAATCCCACTGCTGGATATATACCTGAGAAAGGAGATCAGTATATTGAAGAGCTATCTGCACTCCCAGTTTGTGGCAGCACTGTTCACAGCTAAGATTTGGAAGCAACCTAAGTGTCCACCAGCAGGTGAATGGATAAAGACAATGTGGAACATGTAATACACCATGAAGTACTACTTAGCCATAAAAAAGAATGAGATGCTGTCATTTGCAGCAACATGGATGGAACTGAAGATCACTACAGGAACTGAAAGAAGCCAGGTGCAGAAAGACAAACATGGTACGCACTCATTAACTTGCAGGATCTAAGTATAAAAACAATGAACTCATGGACATGGAGAGTAGAAGGATGGTCAACAGAGGTGAAGGATTGGGGGGTTGGAGGAAGGAGAGGGTGGTTACTGGGGACAAAATAGAAAGAATGAGTAAATCCTACTATTTGATAGCTCAACAGGGTGACCATACTCTATCATAACTTAATTGTACATTTTAAAATAACAAAGAGTATAATTGGATTGTTTGTAACACAAAGGATAAATGCTTGAGGGGATGGACACCCCTTTGTCTACAGTGTGATCATTATGTATTGCTTGCCTGTGTCAAAACACCTCATGTGCCCTATAAATATATACACCTACTACATACCACAAAAATTTAAAATTTAAAAAGTATATTTGCAAATACATAGTTGTATATATGCAAATATGTGTGTGTGTATTTATATGTATCGGTGTGCATGTGTGTAAATGTATTAGGATGGCACAAAAGCAATTGCACAGTTTTTGCTATGAAAAGTAATTAAGAGTAATGGCAAAATCTGCGATTATTTTGTGCCAACCTAATAAGATACGTAGATGTTGGCAGAGAGATGAGCTATGATTCAGGTGTAGGTGTAAGTGTACCACAGTTAGGTGGGTAACTTTGCAGAAAGATGTGGCTGTAGTAGGTAGAGATGCCTTACTCACTCTGCACCCACAGATTCCATCCACACACCTCATGCCTGTTGGCTTTCAGTAAAATCTGGTGGAACAAACAGATGAACACTGGACTGTTGAGCTGTACCAGGACCTAGAGCCACTTACGCATGCATGAGAGGGAGCGTGCTCCAGGAAGCATGTTCTTCTTCCTAACGCATCACCTGATGACCCTGGAAACTTATTAATGTTTGATGAGTATGTATAAAAACTGCCAATTCAATTAAAATATAAAAGCCCTGAGCTAAATTAACTGAGGTGAGACTAAAAAAAGCTCACTTGCATCCTGGAAGATAACAAATGAGGAGCGGAGGTTGTCTTTGCACTGAAGAATTTTCAGAGCCACAGAAAACTCTTCAGCCGTTAAGGATTTAGGGAACTTAAAAGCATCGCTAAACCAACAGGCTTTGAAAACAGTTTCCACCTTGGCTCCCTTGGCTGAGTCATCAGGGACTGGGACAGGGTTTAAATGAGCAGCCTTACAGGGCCTTGTTGAACAGACTGCTGTTTTCCCAGATGCCACAGGGTCATCCCATTGGCACACAGGGAGCCACCTTGGCCTTTACTCAATTCCCTTGAAACACGGTGTGCACAAGGAACCTCATTCTCTGACCTCATGGTATCACATCATTTTAACTCCAGCACAGAATGCAACACCTACCACCAACTTACCTCTTCAAACATCTGTTGTTGACGGAAAACAAGAGGCAAGTATTCATAAAGGAAGGATGACTGGATTATTTTGGAAGAAGACTTTTTTTCCCCAACATCCTGTGGCTGTTATGTTGATTATCTTGATTAAAATATTTCTCCGTGTTGTGAAAGCTGAATTGTGAAAATGAGTAACTCAGAAAGGAAGAGGAAGCTGCAGGTGCCATTGGGACAGATGGGGTGTGGAGCTCAAGACTGCAGAATTGTGTTTTGCAAGAGACTAAGTCTGTCCTGGTTTGGGGCAAATGGAGGAATGCGAAAGCAGCTCCACACGGGCACATTAGGAACAAGTGGAGTTCTATCAGGTCCTTTTCAAACAAAAGCTGCCATCCGCTGAAGGGAATTTCAACAAGATTTGTGAAGTGTCTGATTGATTCTGAGTGGACAGTGCAGAGCTCTCAGCCAAGGTCCAGTTATAGAAACCAGCTCCCAAAGCACATACTAGGCACTAGGGAAAGAGCTGAGTGCTAAAGAGAGATCTCTATACAAAGAGAATTAGTCCCTACAGAGCCAATTCAAGACCCCACACAGTCAAGACCACAGGCATAAGGAAATTCTGACTTGATGACTGGTCACTGCATCTATGTAATACAAATAAAACCAGCAATTATATCTTTCTTTTCTATGGGGATGATGAGCCAGTCTAACTTTGTTTTGCTGTTGCTGTTGAGATGGAGTCTCACTCTGTGGCCCAGGCTGGAGTGCAGTGGCGCAATCTCAGCTCACTGCAACCCCTGCCTCCTGGGTGAGTCTGTGGACTGCTAGAGGGTAGAGGGAGAGGGCAGTGAGTTAAAAACCTACTTATCAGGTACGGCGCTCACTACTTGCATGATGAGATCCTCCTCCAAACCTCAGCATATCACAATATTACCCCCTGTATCTAAAATAAAAGTGAAACAAATGAACGAAAAACCTGAGTTGAATCGTCACATAAGTTGAGTGAACATATAATTGATGATCCAGGAAGGACTCCTTGAAAGCAAAAGGAGTCACTCCTATTAGTACATTGGGAAAACAGGCCCCTGTAATGTAACTGTACCTAATAAACTGGAATATATGGTCACCTTATGTTATTCAATCTACCATTGATGGGCACGTGGGTTGATTCCATGTCTCCGCTATAGTGAAGAACACAAACACAGAATGAACATGGGGAGGCATGTGTCTGTTGTTCATGTATTTATGCCCACTACCTGCATGTGTCTTTGGAGGAAGGACTTATTTTCTTTTGGTTATATACCCAGTAATGAGACTGCTCAATTTCTAAGCAAATTAACTCAGGAACTTATAAGTGAACACTCAGTATTTGGTTTTCTGTTCCTGGGTTAATTTGCTTAGAATTACGGTTTCCAGCTCCATCCAGCCACTGTGAAAAGCAGTCTGGAGATTTCTTAAAGAGCTTAAAACAGACCTACCATCCAATTGAGCAGTCCCATTACTGGACATCTACCCAAAAGAAAGTAAGTCATTTCTCCAAAAAGACACGTGCATTCCACGTTCACTGCTGTGTTATTCACAGTGACAGAGACATGGAATCAATCCACATGCCCATTAATGGTAGATCGAGTAAAGAAAAGTGGTATGTATACACTATGGAATACTACACAGCCATAAAAAAGAATGAACTCTTGCTCTTTGTGGCTAATTCAGTTTTCAAAAAGGGGAAAGGGGAGGGATAATAGAGTCACTGTGAACTATCTCTGGTGCTGCCTTACAGCCACATGTTCTGAAGCTTCCTAAGGATTCTCTAAATTACAAAGGTTTCCGTTACCACTGCCCATTAGGAAACATTTAGCTTGAGTTTGTGGGCGTCTTTCCTTGCTCTAAGCAATGTAAAAGGGAGTTGAAGGAAACAGGTTTACACCATGTTCCTCCAACTCCAGCTGTTACATTCATAATTTTGGCCTTATCCCTGCACTTCCTTAAACCACCTTTATGAATTTTGCAATATTTATAAAACACCTGTCCTATTCATGAGATATTTTTAAATGGATCCACATGAATTGTTTTCAAGATATTTTATATTACTTTATGAATAGGAAATTAGAATTGCTTATCATAAACCAAAGTTAAGAGGAACTTCAACCCCGGGAAAACATGGTGACATTATTAAATCACGTCCTGACACTGATCCATGTCAATGACTCTTGAAGTGAGACAGGCTGTAGTCCTGATAAAAGAGGGATTATACCATATTCAACTGATGCTAACAACAATCTTTCTAAGGTGAAGCTGTTTGAATACTCTGCACTGAAAAAGCAATGGGGACTGCTGTATGATTCAATGTTATTCGATGACATAATCATGGACCAATAATTACCTCAAATGAAACCAGTGATTAAAACCTACATTTTGGGTAAGACTGAGTTAGGCTACCATAGTCTTAAATACTGAAATCTACAAATAAGTATCTTGCTGAGTACTTTTATAATTTAAATGAAATAAGAATAGCTCAATCGCTTGCCTGGTCTGTGGTATCTAATAGGTGCAATGTAAAGTTCATAATTGAAATACAAACCATCTTTGTGATTATAAGAGAGAGTTTGAGAGGGCTGAGCCATGTCTCTAGCCTAGACTCCATACCTGAAACGAATGTGACCTTAAAAGGTGAGCTGCATGTTTGTGCTTCATTTTTTCCTTTGTAAACTTCAGATGGATTAGGGAGCAATTGCCAATCTTGGCTCCCAAACCTAGAGTTAATCAAATGTGCAGAGAGGTCTTATTTGGGGTGGGGGCTTTGAGCTGACCACTTTCAGGCCTCCCCTGTCATTCTCATCAGAGCATTTCTGTGTTTAATGATTTCATAGAGGGAAGTATGCCCAAGAAGGTACTTCGCAAAGAACATTTCAGGGCCCTTTCCTGCCTTCAAGCTGTACCGAGCCAAGGTGTTAACAGGCCACATGTAGGGCTCCTAGGTTCCTACTTGCGTCCTCTCTCATAGCTCCTCACCCAAAGCACCCCAGACCCCTCGACAGAGTGATCTGTAGGGACCGAGTGGTCTGTAGAGGACGTGGGGTATGCAGAACTGGACCAGGAAATTTCAGTGTTCCCATTCAGCAACTTTCAGAAATGACACTTTTAGGGGAGTCTCATTCCATTTCCACAAAGTGAGGTTTCATGATTTAAGGTTTAGTGAAACATAGGACTGGGGAGCCCACCTCAGTCAGCCAAAGGGCAGTATCACCTGTGAGGTCGTGTCCATGGCTTCCCCCGTGTTCCAGACCATCATCATCTCCACGGCCTTCGAACTCGAGCTTCCTGTAGTCCATCATCCATGCACCAGGCAGGATAATCTTCACACAACCCAGACCGTGTCATGGCACTCCAATTTTCAAAGTGGAAGGGGCCTCACTTGACACTGAAAATATGCCCAGCTCTCTGCTGTGGCCCATGTGGCTACTGCTGTTCCCCAAGTGCATTTCTTGATCTCACATTCTCATGCTAATCTATGGTAATAGTGACCCAACTCCGGACCCCACAATACAGGACATCTGTGCCCACCCCAGGGCCTTTGTATGTGCTGTTAGCGACACCTGGAATGAACTTGCGTCTGTATTTTCCAGCACAAATTCCTTCTTCAGAGACCTTCTTTAGCCCCTAGTATCCAAAGCAGCCACTTGTAATAGTCCATTCTTACACCATTAAACACACCTGAGACTGGGTATTGCATAAACAAGGGAGGTTTAATTGGTTCATGCTTCTGCAGGCTGTATGAGAAGCATAGCTAGGGAGGCCTCAGGAAACTTTTCATTATGGTGTAAGGCGAAGGGGAAGCAGGCTCATGGTTCATGGTCAGAGCCAAAGGAAGAGAGAAGGGGGAGATGCTACAGGCTTTTAAATGGCCAGATCTGGTACAACTCGCTATAGCTACATCATCCCTAAGGGGAATTGTGTTCAGCCATGAGAAACCGCCCCCCAGGATCCAATCACCTCCCACCAGGCCCCACATCCAGCACGTGGACTACAACTGAACATGAGATTTGGGTGGGGACATAGTAGCAAACCGTATCACCACCCTCACCCCAATATCACTCTCCCTCACTGACCTAATGTTCTTCATAACACTTATCCCTACCTACAATCAATCTGTGAATGTCTGATTCATTGATTACCTCCCCGTCTATAAGCTCCATCATAATAGAGATGTTATGTAACTGAAACACTTCAACACACATGAGTCTTGTATGAAGACAGTGTGTTGGGCTTGGCACATCACTGGTGTTCAAATTATATTATAAGATAAATAAGTAAATTTCAAGACAGTATTCATAGCTGGCTCCAGGTATTTCAGAAACCACATTTTCTTTTCTTTTCTTTCTTTTTTTTTTTTTTTTTTTTGGAGACAGAGATTCACTCTTGTTGCCGAGGCTGGAGTGAAATGATGCAATCTCGGCTCACTGCAACCTCTGTCTCTCAGGTTCAAGCGATTCCCGTGCCTCAGCCTCCTAAGTATCTGGGATTACATGTGCGCACCACCATGTCTGGCTAATTTTTGTATTTTTAATAGAGACAGGTTTCACTATGTTGGCCAGGCTGGCCCCAAATACCTGGCCTCAGGTGATCCACGCGCCTCAGCCTCCCAAAGTGCTGGGGTTATAGGCGTGAGCCACTGAGCCTGACCAGAAAACATATTTTCTATTCATAGGGAAGATTCATATATTTGTTTTTTTTATCAAATAACTGTTGAGGGATGCCTATATGCCAGACACAATCCTACACCTTATGAAAAGATGAAGTAAAATAAAATATACTTTCCATGACTGAACTTACTTTCTGGTGTCAGAAACAGATGCTGATTCAAAAATATTCAAAATAAATTGCATAATTATAAACCTGAATAATTTAAGCAGTAAAGGTATGTGGTGGCATGAGAGTTTTAAAGACTAACTTTCTGATGTGTGGAATATTAAAGAGGGATACCTTGAAGAATTTTTAAAATAAAATATGAAAAATTATTAGAAACCTTCTGTCATGCGTTAGATTGTTTTTCAAAAATATTTATTTCTCCTCAATCATGTCTTTCAACTGACTGATACTAGGGTGAGTAAGAATAGTGTTTGTTGTTTCCAGTTATTGAGTTGTGTTACACAGCATTACTTCATCAAGACCTGACTAACACAGATATGCTTCCGTTTTCCTCCCCCCCGGAGGTGCTTGTCTCTTAGCAATCCACTGTCCACTGAGTAGGACCATCTGTCTCATCTCCAGGCTGGAGCGCCTCTTGAGAAACTGCTGTTTCACCAAGATGTGCACATTTTCACTACTAAAGGTCCAACCTTGGAAGTTACCTGCAGACTTCCTCAATAGATAGAAGAATGGGAATTCAACACTCCTGTCTCAATGTAGCAATCCCAACCCAAATAAGCAACCCCCACATAAACTGTGAAAAGATTACGCTCTTCCCTGGAGAATATCACAAAACCCTGGGAGGCGGTGATACGGGAAAGTGGAGTGGAGTGGGTTGATGAGGAGTGAGCCTCTATTCTTTCAATAGTTCAACACTGTTTGTTGATTATCTGCTCTGCACCGACTTGTACCCTGGGTCACAGTAGTAAACCAGACGGAAGAATCCCCTGGCCATAGAAAGCTTAATATTCGGGCCTAAGGATAAAGAGTTCTTTGGGAGCACGGCCCTACCCAGGATAGCCCATTTCTTCACACACACATTTTTTTGTCTTTATTGACTGATACCTAAATTGCTCAAATCAGTTCTCATGATTCATAATTACAAAATCTAAGAAGGAATATTAAATGAGGAAAAGGGAACACCATATTAGTGACTAGACCAGAAGTCAAACCCAGATGCTTTATCTGCACAAACGGACGTGTCTCAGGGATTCCTATTTAAGACCCCAAATAAAAACGTGTCGATTTGGAAGTCTCGTGGGGATTTTTTGTGTGTGTATGTTTTGTTTTGGTTTTGTTTTATGAATGGCTGTGACCTTACGTACAAATGGGGAGCCAATTAGAGTAAAATTTAGACTACATAGTTATGACTATGAATGAAGGTCTCCATAAAATATTTAGGAATGTGTAGGTGTTTCTTTCACCTTTAAGTGAAAGCAACAGCAAAGAATATGGAAGCTTTAAATGTCATGAGGATGTAATCACTAGAAAAGTCCCTATAGACCGTCTTTGATAAGTACATAAAAATGCTGGGTAGCTACTTGTAATTGACACTAAATGGCTGCTTCCAAAATGTTCCCAGAAGGTATATAGTGCTTGGAGGTGGTCTAAACAATTTCCTGAAATCTTATTTACTCCCCACATTGCTTGACTCAATCTACCTCTGTAGAGCAGCCCAAGCACCTGTGTCCTGGCTGTTGAGGGTTCCACTGGCCTGGGTTCCTGGTGCCTCCTCTATGAGTCACAGGAGGAAAGGTGAAAGTGAGCCTCAATTTCTTCTCCGTATTTGCATTTTTAAGAGACTGCTCACGTCTTCAGGGTCTCCATGATCCAGTGAAAGCAAATCCACTTTTTTTTCTTGGAGACAAAGCCCCACTCTGTCACCCAGGCTGGAGTGCAGTGGTGCGACCTCGGCTCACTGCAACTTCCGCCTCCCGGAAAACCTATTCTTACTCCTACCACCCCTTCATGGCGATTGTAATGCTCAGGGTGGGGATGCCCCTTCCTGCATATCTCAGTGTGTGGGGCTGCCTTACCGGGACTGGGGACTGAGACCCATGTCATGGGCACCCTGGGTTTGCTCATGGGGCTGGCACCAAAGCCCCCACCTGGAAAGCTTCATCTTACCCTTCAGTGAACAAAGGGCCTCGTGTTTTGAATTTGAATTATTTGTTTTCATTGAGTCTGAGCCTTCATATTCATAGAAAATTCACCCTTTTGATGCAACATTTGAGTATAATTACAAGGCACAAAACCCAATGAATGAATCATAGCAATACTTTAAATTAAATATGACCAGGTCTAGACACATGAGAGGATTTTCATTATTCAGGGACACAAATGGGCAGAGATTTCAATTATTTCTAACAATATCTTCTACTTTTGACACGAAATTAAAATGAAATTTACCTTATTGATGTAATTTTGAGAACGATTCATCTGCTTATTGTATCCAGTAGAATTTTATTGTTAGAAGTCAATTAAAAGTATTAAAAGACTTAAAACTTATAGGTAACACAACCCAGCCATGGTAGAAGAATGTATTCAATCACAAAAAGAGGAAAAGTTTTTTTTGTTTTGTTTTTTTGTTGTTTTTTTTTATATGACTAGCCAGCTATTAAAGGATAATTTTTGATCAGTGAAAGAGGAAAAGTTGCTTAAAAACTGAATGTCAAAATAAATGAAAAATATAGAGCCACACAAAAACTTTACATGGATTTCATAGCGGTAATATTTGTAACAGTCAAAAAGTGAAAGCCACCTTCATGTCCATCCGCAGGTGAATGGATAAACAAAAGGCCACGTATTGATACAATGGAATATCACCTAGCACCCGAAACGTACAGCAGCAAAGGTACCTCCGTGCTTGTCAGGAAATGGAGTCAGGAGGGACTTGGTATGTGAGGAATATAATCAGTGTGGGGATCTTTTTTTTGAGGTGATAAATGTCCTAAAATTAGATTGTAGTCTTATTTGTACAGCTTTTTAAATTTACTAAAAACATCTAATTTAGCACTGGGGGCTGCAGTGAGCAGTGATCACACCACTGCACTCTAGCCGGGTTGACAAAATGAGATTCTGTCTCAAAAAAGTAGAGAAAAAAACGTCGGACATGATGGCTCATGCCTGTAATCCCAGCACTTGGGAAGGCTGAGGTGGGTGGATCACCTGAGGTCAGAAGTTTGAGGCCAGCCTGGCCAACATGGTGAAACCCTGCCTCTACTAAAAATACAAACAAAATAGCCAGGCATGGTGGCAAGTGACTATATTCTCAGCTATCAATGAGGCTGAGGCAGGAGAATCACTTGGACCCAGGAGGCAGAGGTTGCAGTGAGCCAAGATTGCACCACTGCACTCTAGCCTGGGCAAGAAAAGCAAAACTCTGCCTCAAAACAACAAGAAGAAAACCACGATGGCCTCTCCATTCATTCAGTCCCCTAAGAATCTGTGTTTGCACCTCCAAGATGCATCTTTTCCCACTGGCTAAACTTTTAAGATCAATAATCTAACCAACCGAATGAAGGTTTTGCCTAATTTCTTTCCTGTGTGCTGATTCTAGCTGCCATTTCCTCCCTCGAGGTTTATTTGTTGTGTTAGGAGGCTGTTACCAGGATTTCCCGGGTAAGTGACAGTGCTGGGTCACATTTCTTCTCAGAGGGTTATTTTAATAGCAAGAGGAAGAATAATACGACTTCGGAGGTGCCCCACCCGCTGCCTGCCACACAGTGAGTCTCAGCTTTTCTCCTCTTTTCTCTTCCCACTCTCAGTGTCAGTTGATGAGCAGTGCGACTACGCACTCTGCGTGTTTTGGGTCACTTAACTCTTCCCCAAAACCTGTGAGATACATTCTAATTATCCCCACATTTTACAGATGAAAAGACTGAGGCTCTGAGTGATTTTCCTGAGGTTATGGCACTACCGGAGGGAGAGATCAGAATTCGACCCCGGAAGTGACTCTCTCCAATACAGACCGAACGTTTGTGCCTCCTCCAAACTCAAAGGTTGAAATACTAACCTCCCAGCCATGATATTGCAAGGTGGGGCCTTTAGGAGGTCATTGGGTCATGAAGGTTGACGGAATTCCCATGGAACTCGTGCCCTATTCTTCCTGGAAAAGGAGCAGGATCCAGACCCCAAAGAGCGTTCTTGGATCTCGCACAAGAAAGAATTCCAAGTGAGTCCACAGAGTAAAGTGAAAGCAAGTTTATTAAGAAAGTAAAAGAACAGAGAATGGCTACTCCACAGACGGTGCAGCCCCAAGGGCTGTGGGTTGCTCATTTTTGTGGTTATTTCTTGATTATTTGCCAAACAGAAGGTGAATTATTCCTGCCTCCCCTTTGTAGATTCTGTAGGGTAACTTCCTGATGTTGCCATGGCATTTGTAAACTGTTACAGCGCTGGTGGGAGTGCAGCAGTGAGGACCACCAGAGAGGTCACTCTCATCGCCATGTTGGTTTTCGTGGGTTTTAACCAGCTTCTCGACGGCAACGTGTTTTTATCAGCAAGGTCTTTGTGACCTGTATCTTGTGTGGGCCTCCTATCTCATCCTGTGACTTAGAATGTCTTTACCATCTGGGAATGCAGCCCAGTAGGTCTTGGCCTCATTTTATCCAGTCCCTCGTCAAGATGGAGTTCCTCTGGTTCAAATGCCTCTGACGCTATCTATAGAGAAGACTCCAGGGAACTCTGCAGTGCTCCGTCAGCCATGCAAGGACACAGGGAGACTGCTGTGTGCAGCCCCCGTAGGGCTCGCTCCAGGACCCGACCATCCCAACCCTAACTCAAACTTCAGCCTCCAGAACTGTGAAAAACACATTTCTGTTTTTTATAAGTCATAGTCTGCGGTAATTTGTTCCAGCAGCCTGAACTAAGACATTCTCCAAAGCCCAAGCTTTTAACCACTAAGTCTCCCCCATTCCTATTAACTTACACATCTAATGCTGTGGCCAGTCCTGTTGCACACTCAACTGCCAGCCCCCCTCTACTTTTCTGGAAGATTCCTTTTTCCACTATAGAAGGCTATAGAAAATGTAACTGCCACAGGGCATGGTGGCTCACGCCTATAATCCCAGCACTTTGGGAGGTAAACGCAGGTGGATCACCTGAGGTCAGGAGTTCAAGACCAGCCTGGCCAATATGATGAAACCCCATCCCTACTAAAAATAAAATAAAATTAGCCAGGCGTGGTGGCAGACACCTGTAGTCTCAGCTTCTTGAGAGGCTGAGGCAAGAGAATCACTTGAACCCAGGAGGTGGAGATTGCAGTGAGCCAAAGTTGCACCACTGTACTCAAGCCTGGGCAACATGAGCAAAACTCCATCTCAAAAAAGAAAAAGAAAATGTAACTGCCTGAAGTGTTCTTTCTGCTCACTGAAAAAACAAAATCAATTCACAGAGTCTTGGCATTGCAGTAAAGAAAGAGTTTAATTGATGTGAGGTTGGCCGTGCCATGCAGGAGACAGAGTTATTACTCAAATCAATTTCCCCAAGCATTTGGGGGCTAGGAGTTTTCAAAGTTAGTTTGGGGAAGAGGCAGGGGTGGCTAGGCAGTGGATGCTTGGGGCTGATTGGTTGTGGTGCAATCATAGGGGTGTGGGAAATTGTCCTGTGACCTGGTTTGCTTCTGGGTGATATCACAGGAGCAGTTGGGAGGTCCAGGTGGAGTCATCTATGTTAGACATGCGAAAAACCTATAAAGGTATCTCAAAAGGCCAATCCTAGCTCTCCAGCAGGGATGTTATCTGCAGGAGTAATTGGGAATTTGCACATCTTGTGACCTCTGGAATAAGGGTTGACAATTGTTTATGACTTCACCTTAGCAGAATTCAGCCTCCTCTATCCTCCCAGCCTGGTGGCCTCTCATTAGCTTTATACAAGCAGTTGAGTTTGGGGAAGTGCTATTACCATGTGAACTATAAACTAAATGTCTCCCGAAATTAGTTTGGCTTAAGCCCAGGAATAATTAAGGGCAGCTTGAAGGCTAAAGGCCAGAGCAGCGCTGGCTAGATCAGATCTCCCACAAGGCCATAATTTTCTCCCGAACATAATTTTTACAAAGGTGATTTCAAAGACATGGCAGACATGCCCTTTCCAACCTCCCTGGCAGTTTGGGCTTCGGCATGTCACCCAACAGCAGCCTGTGGGATGTGAGGGGACCTCTTCCGACAGTGTGAGGATTTCTTCTTCTTGTGCATTAAAGATACAGAGACAAAAAAAAGGACCACACCTCCCATCTCCACCCACTGCCCTTCTAGATGCTGCTACTGTTGTGTAAAAATACCACCATCAAACTGCCAAAACCATCTTTCAGTCAGATGTGGGTGAGTAACACTGCAGGAACAAACAGCCCTCTGGCCTCCATGGTTTAAATGACATTTGCCCCATTGGTGGTACCATTTGTCAGGCCTCCATGTGCAAGCCTGGATCCAGAAAGCTCTGAAGTCCTGCCTGCCTCAGCTGATTGCCCCCCCACCCACCATCTGTGTTTGCCATTATCCCTGACCCCCCAGCAGAGCTTCCCCCAGACTTTAAGCTTCTCTCCCCACCCTGCCATCTTAACTGTTATTATGATAATGTGAATACTCCTCACCCCCCCCTGCCATCTTAACTGTTCTTGCTCTGTGAATATCCCTCTGCCCCACCCTACCATTTTAACTTCTCTTCTGCCTTAGCCCACCAGCCATTGTAACTGATCTTACTCTGTAACTTTCCACTGCCCACCCCAAGCCTATAAAACCAACTCCTAGCCCACCACCCTTCACTGACACCCTTTTTGGCCTCAGTCCACCTGCGCCCAGGTGAATAAACTTTGTGCTGTTCACACAAAGCCTGTTTGGAAGCTCTCTTTATTAAATGCCTTTAATATTCTGTACTATTGTACGAGAATAACACTATTTGTCCACTCAGATTGGCTGGAACATTTCTGGCCACCGTTTTCACTCAGATCCAGCCTGCTAGAGCAGCTGCTATCTCCAGTGTTGTTTTATTGTTGATATTTTTAGGCCAGTGGACAGAGAGAGCCTCAGAAGTTTTTTCTTAAATTTCCTTTTTTTTTACATTGGCAGATAAAATCGTATGCCTAACTCTGTACGACATGATGTTTTGAAGTATATTTATGCTGCAGAATGACTAAATCTAGCTTATGAACACATATGTGCAATTTTATAGATACACAAAAGTAGATACCATTAGAAACGACTGGCTTCAATTCTCCCTTTTTGTATTTTTGAATATTTGAAATTTTCATTATAAAAAACTGGCATAAACAAATAAATAACATTTAAGGAATTTTTTATCAGGCATAGCCACACCTTTCTGGTAGTATAAATCACCCAAGAGCATTTGTTATCCAGGTATGCACATACACAAACCGCTCTGAAAATGTGTGTTCAAGTTTACTTTCCTAACTATGGGTCTACATTTCCTCATCATTTTGTGTGATGTCTCTAACAGTACTTAGTTCTTGTTCTGAAACTATCTGAATCATTTCTTTCTTAACGTGAACAACATGCACTTATTAACAGTGAAATCTAGCTTCTGTTTTTTTAATCTATGCATCTTTTCAGAACATCTTTACCTCATCAATTTCTCTTGATAATTTCAACTCAGAACAGCTAAGCGTCATCTGCAGACTTAATGATTCCATTGAAAAAAATAATTCCTCCTCCAGATCATGTATTGTAAAATATTAAATAACACCAATCCAGAGGCACGTCTGTAACCACCCAAGGGTTCACCTTGCCCACTGCCTAAACAGAGCTGATTAATCAAGACAGGGGAATTGTAATAGAGAAAGAGTAATCTATGCAGAGCCGGCTGTGTGGGAGACCGGAGTTTTATTATTACTCAAATCAGTCTCCCCGAGCATTTGGGGGGAGCAGAGTTTTTAAGGATAACTTGGTGGGTGGGGGAAGCCGGTGAGCCAGGAGAGATGAAGTCATAGGGAGTTGAAGCTGTCTTCTTACACTGAGTCAGTTCCGGGTGAGGGCTACAAAATCAGATGAGCCAGTTTATTAATCTGGGTAGTGCCTGCTGATCCATCAAATTCAGGGTCTGCAAAATATCTCAATCACTGATGTTAGGAGGAGTTTAGGGAGGATCAGAATCTTTTTTTTTATTTTTTATTTATTTATTTTTTTTTTTGAGAGGGAGTTTCGCTCTTGTTACCCAGGCTGGAGTGCAATGACGCGATCTCGGCTCACCGCAACCTCCGCCTCCTGGGTTCAGGCAATTCTCCTGCCTCAGCCTCCTGAGTAGCTGGGATTACAGGCACGTGCCACCATGCCCAGCTAATTTTTTGTATTTTTAGTAGAGACGGGGTTTCACCATGTTGACCAGGATGGTCTCGATCTCTTGACCTCGTGATCCACCCGCCTCGGCCTCCC
>CM052656.1:4379345-4398434 GCA_028533165.1 Leontopithecus rosalia | reverse complement strand
CAGCCACCGCACCTGGCCAGGGAGGATCAGAATCTTGTAGCCTCCAGCTGCATGACTCCTAAACCATCATTTCTAATGCTGTGGCTGTTAGTCTAGTCTCCAGGCAAGAAGGAGGTCTGCTTTGGGAAAGGGCGAATACTCTCTTTGTTTAAACTAAAAACTACAAACTAAGTTTCTCCCAAAGTTGTTAGTTCAGCCTATGCCCAGGAATGAACAAAATCAGCTTGGAGGTTAGAAGCAAAAGGGAGTCAGTTGAATTAGATCGCTTCCACTGCTTCAGTCATCATTTTGCAAAGGCAGTATCATGTCTGCCTGCCATCCATTATTCAGAGGCATTCCCCTTGCTTCCTGCTAAAAAATGAAATATATCCTGCTGATAAAACACTGGGCCTGAGCCCAGGATGGTTAATGGATTAAACACGTTTCGGTGTTAATCATTGTCAGGGGTTTTGAATAAAAGCTAAATTAATTGGCTGCATATATCCTATATGCATATGTAGCCAATATAGCATATATACATACTATATATATATCTCTATATATAGATAGATATATAGATATAGATAGATATATCTATAGATAGATAGATAGATATCTAGATATATATCTATAGCTATATATAGAGATATATATATAGTATATATATAGTATATATATATCTAGTATATCTATATATATAGTATATATATATATATACACACACACCAATATATGTACCCTAACTATAAATATATATATATGTCCGTATATATAATATATATAAAACCAATATATGCACCCTAACTATCCCTCTAGCTGCCCAATTGGTTATGTCGGCTGATGGGACAGATGGCAATGCTGACAGCACATTAATGAAGTGCTGTTTGCCTTTATTAAATACCACAAGCAAATTGTTTCCTTATTCTAGAAAAAAAGGTATGTGGAAAATGTAGAGTGAATGTAGCCAATTAATTTAGCTTTTATTCAAAAACCTCCTGACAGTGATTGACACCCACACACGCTTAATCCATTAACCATCCTGGGCTCAGGCTCAATGTGATGTCAGCAGGAAATACTTCATCTTTGAGCAGGAGGCAAAGGGCGTGCCTCTGAATAATGGATTGCAGACAGACGTGCCTCTGGATTGGCCTTATTTAACATTTCACCTGTCTGAGAAGGGAGCCTTTGCTGTCTTAAGTAACCACCATGGCTGAGTGCCTGGAGAGGCACCAGGGCTCAGCAGTGCTGTGAGACACACAGGATGAAGGAGTTAAGATGGCTTTTAGAATACTGTTGATGCTGCCACATTTCCAGCTTGGTGACGTTAAACAAGTCACTTAACTTCTCTGAGACTGAGTTTGTCTCTGATATGAGCAAATCTTACTGGATTTTTTTTTTTTTTCTGAGATGGAGTCTTGCCCTGTTGCCCAGACTGGAGTGCAGTGGTGCAATCTGGCTGCAAACTCCACCTCCTGGTTCAAGTGATTCTCCTGCCTTAGCCTCCTTGAGTAGTTGAGACTAGAGGCATGCACCACTATGCCTGGCTAGGTTTGTATTTTTAGTGGAGACAGGTTTTCGGCATGTTGGCCAGGCTGGTCTTGAACTCCTAACCTCAATTGATCCACCTGCTTTGGCCTCCCAAAGTGCTGGGACTACATGTGTGAGCCACCACGCCTGGCCTAATACATTACCGATTCACCCCCACCCCTGCAACAGCTGTCTCTAACCCCTGGTGAGCACTAATTTGCCCTCCACTTCCTTAGATTTATTCTCTCCTTCTTTCCTTCCTTCCCTCCCTCCCTGAGGATATGAGGAGAGTGAAGATAGGGATTACAGATAAAAGAAAACTCAGTGTGCTTACATTAGCATTATCTTATATAAGTGTTGAATTAAAGATGCCTTATCATCGCATTTAAAATTCACAAAACACACCCTCCTGTAGGTGTAATCAGGTTCCAAAGATAAGAAGGACTTCTCAAAATCTATGCATGTTCAAGAGCTGCAGAAGATTGCAGCTATTTCACCATGGCGTGGGCCAAGCTCACTTCTGCTACATAATCAGTCTCAAGTGGTTCATCCTTAGTGTATTTAACAGGATGTCTTCAGGAATCACTTCACTTTATAGCCCCCAAAACCACACTCATACTTAGCCTGCCTAGAGGGCTGTGGGCGAATGTTTTGATCTGGGAGAACGCAGGCTACATAAGCTTGGGGTGTGTGCGTGTGTGTGTGTGTGTCTCTGTGTGTGTGTGTGTGCATGCTTATGTTCATGGATGTACAAAAGTATCCCAAATTGTCATAAAGTTTCTGACACACACTAGGTGTTACACAAATACTTACGAAAGAAGTGAGTGCATACGTGGAGATTTCAATGACAATCACAAAAAATTCCTATGAAATATCACATTTAGATGCCAGTGATGCTCAATATATTTTAAAGCAGCCAATAGAAAGGAGAACGCCCTTCTAATTATTACTTTCTGTTGGTTGGGAAAATTCTATTTAGGAGAGAGCCAAGTCACTGAACCAAGAAATCTGAGATCTGACTGCTGGCGTTGCGGGTGCTCATGCTGGGGAGGGGGAACGTCTTCCAGATATGCTGTTTCCCTATTTGTGCTTGGTGCTGTTTTTTACCGTGTAATCATGTGTTTTTCCCCAACCTTTCTTTCATGCCGTGACTTTCTTCCTCAGTGTCTCAGTCTTTCACCAAAACCTCAGGTAAGGGACAACTCATCAGAAAGTAAGAATCAAAAGCTTTATTTTGAATGTCCAAAGCCTTAGTCCTAAGGTGGCTGGGGCTGGGGAGGGAGATTGTGAGCAACACCCGTGCCGTATTTTTTTAGAAAATCCAGGAGAATTAGAGGGGAAATCTCTGTGTACATGCTTACATGCCCACATTTCTGGAAAATGCAAATGATTGCAGGGGCAGGACTAGGTACACACAGAGACACACTCTCACTCTCAGGAGGGGGAGGAAGCAGGTGGAGAAGCAAGACTAAAGTCAACGGTGGATTCCAGAGAAATGGCAACTTGGCCTGACAGCAAGAGGGAAAAAGCCTAGATAACGTTTAGAGCATTGAGTGCAGAAGGCTCAGCTCCATTTTCCAAGATGGAACTCAGGGAGGCAAAAAACCCCTAGTGAAGGAGTGGGTGCACCAAGCCCCGTGCCCCCATCACAGCTGTGCGAGTGAGGAAGGGTCTCCTGCATGGGATGGGGCAGGCTTAGAAAGAGAGAGCTGGACCTGAAGGAGCCATGTGTCCTAGAACTATGAGGAATCAGCAGTGGATCTAAGGCACTTCTCTGGCACAGGAGCATAAGATCCATGCTGCCACCAGCCCCAGAAGGCCCCAACCCTCAATACACTGGGTGCAAATAAGCTCCTCCCGCATGGAATTTAGAGAAAGGGAATCACCCCAAAAGTGACTGAGATTGTTATATCCCTAACCCTTTAGGGATATTAGAAAAAAATATTTCTAAATATTAGAAAAGATATTTCTATATCTAAATAGATATAGAAAACAGAGTCCCGTAAGGGGATAACTATCTCTATCTCAACAGAGATACTTACAGAAATTAAAGTAGGTCACATTTCTGGTATAATTGAGCTGGGTGGTAGCCTAAATTTTTTTTAGGTAGCACATTTTTCTTGTAAATTCATAAATATAAGTTTATGTGCCTAATTATTTCTCTTTCTCTCCCTCTAAGTCAGGCGATATAGAGCAACTGGCATCTCTAGCTCACCATACACAAAGCCTCCTGGAAAACACGTGGCCACATTAGGGTTGACAGTTCAGGTGGTGGAGTTGGCTTCTATGCTATGTGGGGAGGGACAAAGAAACCACAGGCGACCGCAACAGGAGGAGGAGCTTTCTCTGAAGTACTTGATGATGATAACATGTGTTTATCTGCCCAAGAGTCAGAGACCTTTTGTTGTGGCCACTGTTGTTTAAAGCTGGGACACTGGCTTCCATGCTTGACTTTCTGGGACCACCCTCCCTTCTGCAGCACATGGAGATGCTCCATGAAGAATGTGAAGTAAGGCCAGCATCCGTCCCCTCTGTGACACCCAGAGATGCTCCATGAAGGATGTGGCACCAGGCCTTTTGAGCCACGCACCCCTGACTCAGCTGTCTCTATACTTAGGGAAGTGAGGTGGCCCAGAGAGACCGCCGAGGCCAAAGACCAGAGCTACTCTGAAGTGCCACCTTGTAATGCACAATTATTTGTTTGTGGCAATAAAATAAGTGAGAAAGATTGACATTTAACTAGAAAATCGAGGCTCTGGCCTATATACCATGCCTATAAACTCCATCTACTTAAACCATTTTGGGGTCTATTTCATCCTTTACCACCCTGGCTGCTCAGTGAAGTCACCTTAGAAACTTAAACAAAGCCAATGCTCAGGACCTACCCCCAGAAACAGTGACTCAAGTTTTCTGGGATGAGACCCAGCTGTAAGTATATTTTAAAAACAAAACAAACGTACGCAAACTTCTCAGATGATTCAAATGTGCCACCAGGAATAAGACTCGCAGACTCACTTTTGGAATATTTGCAAAGCAAGATTTTTAAAAATATGAATTAGCATCTATATTAGGGCAGCCTCGTGCCCCAACAGGATATAAAGGACTTCTCCCACGATCAAGGGGGATACCAAGGAGATGACTCTTTCCGGAGGAAGCAAACACACAAATTCACGGCGCACTGCGCAGGGGCCATTTGTCATAGGCACCAGCCCACACCCCGTCTGTATGATGATAAGTGGCTTTAGTTGTGCAAGTTTTCTTGCCCTTCTCAGTTGGGATCTGGGGGTTTGTGCTACTGATGATGAAGAATGGTTCTAAGGCACTTCTCTGGCACAGGAGCATAAGTTATGGCTCTGGGTGAAGTATAACTCCAGATAAAATAAGGCAGAAGTGATGCCGGATGGTGGAAGGTTTGTTATTCCAGACCTAAGGCAGAGCAACTGTGGCCTGTCTCAGTCTTCTGACCTTGTACAGGGGTGATGTGCAGAAGTGAAGGACAACGTCATGATCTTCAAGAAAAAATAGTGAATCAGATTTTTCAAAGACGTGCAATATGGTGTTTTGATATACATAGTAAAATAATTACTACTGTTAAGCAATTTAACATATCCATTTCCTAATTTATTTGTTTATTTTTGGTAAGAGTTTTTGAAATCTACTTTTTTTTTTAATGGAGTCTTGCTCTGTCCCCCAGGCTAGAATGCAGTGGCGCAATCTCAGCTCACTGCAACCTCCGCCTCCCAGGCTCAAAAGATTCTCTTGTTTCCACCTCCCAGGTTCAAGAAATTTTCCTGCCTCAGTCTCCTGAGTAGCTGGGATTATACCCAGCTAATTTTTGTATTTTTAGTAGAGACAGGATTTCACAGTGTTGGCCAGGCTGGTCTTGAACTCCTGACCTTGTGATCCGCCTGCCTTGGCCTCCCAAAGTGCTAGGATTACAGGCATGAGCCACCGTGCCTGACCTGAAATCTACTCTTTTAACAAGTTTCCAGGATACCATACAGTGTTGTTCATTACAGCCGCCGTGCCATACATTAGATCTATAGACTTACTCATCCTGCATAACTGAAATGTTGTACCCTTTGACAAATATCTTCTCATTTTGTCCCTCTCCCAGCCCCTGATAACCACTGCTCTACTCTCAGCTTCTGCGTATTTGACATTTTAACATTCTGCATAGACGTGAGTTGACACAGTATTGTGCTTTCTGTGTCTGACTTATTTCACTTGGCATAACGTCCTCCTGGGTTATCAATGTTGTTACAACGACCTTATTTTAAGACTGAATAATATTTCATCGTGTATGTGTGTGTATTACATACAGTATTAGTCCATTCCCACGCTGCTCATGAAGATATATCCGGAACTAGGTAATTTATAAAGCAAAGAGGTTTAATAGACTCACAGTTCCACATGGCTGGGAAAGCCTCACAATCATGGAGAAGGCAAATGAGGAGCAAAGTTTTGTCTTACATGGTGTCAGACAAGAGAGCTTGTATAGGCAAACTCCCCTTTATAAAACCATCAGATCTCGTGAGACTTACCACTATCGTAAGAACAGCATGGGAAAGACCTGTTCTCAATATTCATTTACCTCTCACTGGGTCTGTCCCACAACATGGTGGGAATTATGGGAGCTACAATTCAAGATGAAATGTGGGTGGGAACACAAGTAAACTATATTATATACATATGTATGTGTGTGTGTGTGTGTATATATATACATATGTGTGTATACATAAACGTTTCCTTTAATATTCACCTGCTGATGGACACTTAGAGTATTTCCATATCTTGGTTACTATGAATAGGGCTGCAATGAACATAGGAGCATAGATATTTCTCTGACATACCGTTTTTATATCCTTGAATATATACCTAGAAGAGGGGTTGCTGGATTATATGGTAGTTGTATTCTTAGGATTTTGAGGCACCTTCATATGCTTTTTTGAAAATTATTTTAGTTTAGTTTTTGAGATGGAGTTTCACTCTTATTGCTCAGTGTGGAGTCCAATGGCACAATTTATCTCACTGCAACCTCCACCGCCTGGGTTCAAGTGATTCTCCTGTCTCAGCCTCCCCAGTAGCTGGGATTACAGGTGCCTGCCACCACGGCCAGCTAATTTTTGTGTTATTAGTAGTGATGCAGTTTCATCATATTGGTCAGGCTGGTCTCGGACTCCTGACCTCAGGTGATCCACCCACCTCAGCCTCCCAAAGTGCTGGGATTACAGGTGTGAGTCACGACACCCAGTCATACTCTTTTATAATAACTGTACCAGCCTACAGTCCTAGTAACAGTGTACAAGAGCTCCCATTTCCTCACAACCTCACCAACACTTGACTTCTTGTTAATAGCCATCTAAACAAATGTGAGGCCATAGCCTATCGATGCTTTCATTTCCATTTCCTGGATGCCTGGCAATGCTGAGCACCTTTTCATCCATTTACTAACGTTGCCCTTTGATAAAACTGGTAAGAGATGCCTTTAGTTATACATATTCACCTTTACTGCCTTGTTCAGCATCTTCGAGCTTTTGTGTAGGAAGCAAACTTCATTAGGCAACTATTAGGAAAAGCTGCTAATTCATTAGGAAAGTTGATCGCCATCATATCCATTACATATCCATAGTATTCATGTCCAGTGAGAGTGATTTGGCAATTCTGTGAATGCCTGTAATTCAAGCAGTTGGCTTCATGGGAACTGGGTACCAGACATAACAAATTCACCCCCTTGCCCACTAATAGTTTAGAGTGACCAACAACCCAGATTTAAATTTATTTTGAAAATAAAAAGATCCCCAGGATGCAGGATTTTCAATACCACTCACAAAAACACCAGCACAATTGGTACCCCAGATACTACGGTGAAACATTCATTTTTCTGAATAATCCCACAGATGGTAAGTACCTTACCCTCCATGAATCATGTGCAGACTTAACTCGTGAGTTCAAGCCCTAGAGACAGGAAGCCTGCTGCAGAGAAGAAAGAGGTGAATTCTGGATTTGTCCAGCCGATGTAAAAAGGCACCTCCTGCCTGTAGTGTACATTTTTGCAGGTTGAATTCCTTAATTCATTTTTCTAGAACCTACTCAGAGAAAAGCAGCCTATACCATGTATTTTAAAACTGGCAACGACGGGTTGCTCTGGTGTTCATGGCTGTCATTCAGAGACTGGTCTAAGATAAGTGTTGAACACACAGCAGAATCATTCCTTGGCCCTTTGATAAAACAGGTGAAGAGATGCCTTTAAGTTAGACAGATTGGACTTCGCTTTCTTTTTCAGCACCTTTGAGCTTTTGTGCCGGAAGCAAACTTCGTAAGGTGGTCATTAGCAAAACCTGCGAATTCACTAAGCAAGTTGATCGCCATTCTACACATTATATACCCACACTATCCTTATTCAACATGTATCTTCTAATGTGAATAATCACCACTTTGACACCGTTTTATTGGTGCAGGCAGAAAAAGTCAGGGGAGTACTTTTATAGGGTTTATGGCCTAGGCAGGGTCATTTTTAAGATAGGTCTTGCAAGGCAGGAAGCTAATTGGGATTAATTGTGGATTGGTAGATACAGGGAGGTAAAGGTCTCAAATAGACTCTTGATGAGAAACACGTAAATCGTGATAAGTAATTTTAGTTGTCTACAGCTTTAATTTCAGGATCTAGTATTCTCTGGAGCAAGCAGACAGTGTTTGTTCTGAGTATTATTAAATACAGGAAAAAACATGCCCATTCTCCACCCTGCTCAACACAGGTGAGGAAGGAGACCACTAATCACCTTCAACCTCCTACATTGCATCTCAAATAGAGAAGTTAGAAGTCAGCCAGAGGAGTGGCACTGCCAGCCCGGTTAAGGGTAAGACTCCTACTGCTAAGCAGAAGCCCATCTATAGATCATGGATATGGTACGGAGGAGTCTTTCCGAAAGCACTGTTCCTACTTAAACAGGATCAAACCCCCACCCCACGCCTACGTCATGGCCCAAGCCCCTTTCACATGTAACTTCTAGAGTTGTAAGCCTTTAAAAGGGCAGGGACTTTCTTTGTTAGGTGAGCTCAGCTGTTAGGCAAATATGCCTTTGCTGCGCAGCCGAATAACTCACCCCTTCCTTTCATGTTCACGGTTTCAGAGGCTTGTCATGCGGCTTTTCTTGCTTTACAAGACTAGGACATTATGATGAATTTGGTTCTCAAAAAAATGTTAATATCACAGTTATCTGGTATTTGCTGGGGGAGAGCAGACCTTTGTTTTGCTTTGTTTTCGAGATGGAGTCTCGCTCTGTCACCGGGTTAAAGTGCCTCCCAAGCAGCTGGGACTACGTGCATGCGCCATCATACTGGGCTAATTTTTGTATTTTCAGTAGAGATGAGGTTTCACCATGTTGACCAGGCTGGTTTTGAACTCCTGGACTCCTCTCCTCTTGGCCTCTCAAAGTGCTAAGATTATAGGCCTGAGCCACAGCGCCCAGCCAGAACCTTTGCTTTTCTCTGGGGTGTTATGCTCCCCCATCGTGTTAAGTCTTGCTGGGGCCATCAGCATAGGTAACTCGTTGCCCACACAAGCGGCATGGGTCTGACTCTGGCTAAGCCGGTAAACTTCTCCTGGAATTTTATTTGCAAGCAGAAGGGCACAAAAATTAAGAATGATGACAGTTGATTTTTCCAGCTATATCACCTTGATAATTTAATTAATTAATTCCCGCAAACTGTTTTTCCCAAATTACCTTGTACCCTGTGTTTTCTGAGCATGTCTCGGGTTTCCCATCAATCTCTAAGCATTTATCGCATTTTAATATTCTTTTGCAGTTGTTGGAGTGAGCCACAGTTTGCTTCAGTTAGATTCAACCAAAGAAGACATACTTGTTGATACATATGACAATTATTATAAAAACACTTTCTTCTGGGCAGCCCGTGCCTGGTCCCAACAAATCAATGCATCAGAAAACGACCCTGAGAGGTAGTTACTTAGACTCCCTGGACGATACCTCCCCGGACCTCAGAGGTGGAAGGCAAGGTGCTTTTCATTCCGAAACTCTTTTTTTATTTTATCTATTCTTCGACAATTTGAATTTTTCTCTTGTGCCCAGCAACTGTTCTAGGCACTCGGAGTAGCATGGTAAAGAAGTCCCGGGCCGGGCGCGGTGGCTCACGCCTGTAATCCCAGCACTTTGGGAGGCCGAGGCGGGTGGATCACGAGGTCAAGAGATCGAGACCATCCTGGTCAACATGGTGAAACCCTGTCTCTACTCAAAATACAAAAAATTAGCTCGGCCTGGTGGCGCGTGCCTGTAATCCCAGCTACTCAGGAGGCTGAGGCAGGAGAATTGCCTGAACCCAGGAGGCGGAGGTTGCGGTGAGCCGAGATCGCACCATTGCACTCCTGCCTGGGTAACAAGAGCGAAACTCCGTCTCAAAAAAAAAAAAAAAAAAAAGAAGTCCTTTGCCTTCATGGAATGTGTCTTGTAGTTACTGTAAAATTGCAATAAATAAGTACATACAGTACATGCCCAGAGGCAATGCTTATTTTAAATAATAAAAAAAGATGAAGTGTGATAGAGAGAAAAGTTGCTATTCTGCTAACGCTCCGTCGGGGAAGGCCTCGGTGAGAAGCTGCTGGGATTCACTCAGGGTGGATGGCAAAATATTGAGGGAAGTGTTAGCAAAGTTACGAGTCTCAAACCTTTTGGAAGGCCGAAAGGTTTTAATGAGACTGGCTGAAAGCAGCCAATTCTTCCGTAAGAGCATTTATCACAGGGGGAAGATCAAGGATAATAAAACTTTCCCAGTTAAGACTGTTTACACAGCATTCCTTTGTCCCTACTCTAAGTTTACTCATTTAAACTTTGTGCTGGATGGTTTTGTCAAGGGGAGGTCAAAGGGAAATTACCCATTAATGGTGTTTACTCTGGGTCCTGAAACCAAAAGCTTTTATCATTCTTAAAGCCACTCTTTTAACCATGTTAATCATTCACAAGCATGATGACTTAAAACCTCTGTTATTGAATCTATACTGAATAAATACGAGGAGAAACAGGGAGTGGTGGTTGGTCATGCAGTCGCCCTCTGAAAGCAGCTGATGACCATCCCTGGCCACTTGGTTCACTGTATTCTGGTGTGTGTGAGCGCATTTATTCATCTGTCACTGAGTCAGAGTCTGCAGGACAGACCGTCTCAGGTGGTGATCAGCATCTCAGGTGGTGACCCCAACATGACCAACGCCACAGCTGTTGGTCACATCAGGGACAAAAAGTGGCATTTGAACAAAGACCTGAAGGTTGTGAGGGGCCATGAGGCTCTCTGGGGATCCAGGCAGAGAGAGGGGTATGTGCAACTCTGGGACAGGGCTGCAGCTTCAGGGTTTGGGGACCAGCAGGGCCAGCATGGCTGGAGCCCAGAGATCACAGGAGGGCTGGTAAGAGTTGAGCTCAGAGAGGAAATGGACAGGTGTGCTCAGGCAGGTCTTCCAGACTCGCAGGTCGTTATAAAAACTTTGTCTTTTTTCCCGGTAAAATTATAGTCACTGCAGGATTTTAAGTAGATGAGTAACAGGACTGATCTGTATTTTAATAACATTAATCTGGTTGGTACATTAAGTGAGAAGTGAAGCAGGAGTAAGGATTAAAATTTTAAAAAAAGGAAAATAGAGAAGAAAAGAAAGAAGGAAGGAACAATGAACCAGGCCACAGTGTGTGTATAACCAGCTCCCTAGAATTCAGTGTCATCAGCGTTGTGAGTTGCCCAACTCAAACTTATTTGTTCATCTCTAGAAAAAATAATCTGTAAACATTCAAGGAGCTGGGCATAGCCTTGAAACTCTGCAAGGTACTTTGGATAAGACTGACAACCTTAATTGGGAAATATCAATGTTTATCTCCGAGTTTCCCTAACAATCTCTATTCTACCAAATCGGTTTCAGTTCTGCTTTTGTTGTTGATATATTAGGTAATAACGCTCATTGCTAAAAAAGTGCCAACATACTGTGCTTGTTCCTAAGAAAATGAGGAAAAATGGCAGCATCTG
Source organism: Leontopithecus rosalia (assembly GCA_028533165.1). Lineage (NCBI taxonomy): Eukaryota > Metazoa > Chordata > Mammalia > Primates > Cebidae > Leontopithecus > Leontopithecus rosalia. The sequence goes on along the minus strand of CM052656.1, from coordinate 4,386,905 downwards.
AGAGACAAATCAGCCCTCTGGCACCAAACCCAGCCTCTGAAAAACACTCAGACATCCAGAGGCACCCATATGTAAACAAAACTGCCACCAAATGGTTTTTAAAACATGAAAAATAAAATTGCTTTAGCCTTGGGAGATGCGTCCCAATCGCAGACACAGCCAAATTAGTGCTGGGCTGCAGGCAATGGTTTTTACAGGGGATTCTGACTACATGCAAACTTCAGAGTGTCTTTTTTTCTGGTCATGGAATCTCTTATATAGATGAGTTCCAAAAGGCTTTAGGCACCATACACAGATGTACAAATTGTATATAAACTGTCTGTCATGGTTTGACTGTGCCCCACCCAAATCTCACCTGGAATTCCCATAAGTTGTGGGAGGAACCCAATGGGAGGTAATTGAATCATAGGAGCAGACCTTTCCTGTGCTGTTCTGGTAGATGGTGAATAAGTCTCATGAGAACTGATGGTTTTATAAGGGAGAGTCTCCTGGCACAAGTTCTCTCTTCCCTTTTCTGCTGCCATGTGAGACGTGCCTTTCACCTTCCGCCATGATTGTGAGGCCTCCCCAGCCACGTGGAACTGTAAGTCCAATAAACCTCTTTCTTTTGTAAATTGCCCAGTCTCAGATATGTCTTTCTCAGCAGCATAAAAACAGACTAATATACTATCTTATATCAAACAAAACACACTAGTTGTAGCAGCAACAATAACAACTGTTTGTGAAAGAAAAATATTTTGGGACCCCAAAATCACTAAGTTTAAGAAAGTCAAACTGGGAAACCTCTTAGAGCAAACCTGCCTCTCATTCTATTCAAAGTCATCCCTCTGCTTAATGAGATAAATGCATATCTGATTGCATCCTTTAGAGAGGCAAACCAGAAACTTCAAAGAATGCAGCCATTTGTCTCTTAACCACCTATGACCTGGAAGTCCCCTCCCTACCTAGAGTTTTTCCACCTTTCTAGACCAAACCAGTGTTCATCTTACATATGTTGATTGATGTCTCATGTCTCCTTAAAATGTATAAAGACAAACTGTTCTCTAACCACCTTGGGCATATGTTGTCAGGATCTCCTGAACCTGCATTATGGACAGATGTCCTCAAATTTAGCAAATTAAACTTTCTAAATTAACTAATACCTGTCTCGGATTTTCAGGGTTCACATACTCCTGAATGACTTACTTAGCCCTGTAATTTCAACTTATGATTCTTGAAGTAAAAGCAGGGGCATTTTCCAATATCGGCAACATTCCCAGGAAGGAAATCAACTAAAGTAAATTTGGCAAGTGGATAATCAATCAGTTACATAATTAGCCAGACTTCTAACCCTTTCTTTGTACCCCAACCTATGTTAGATGCCCTTGGAGGATGCTAACATAAAGGAGTCACAGGGAATGCAGTTGAGGAGACAGGACCTAGAGGCACCCTGCTGTGAGGAGTTAGTTGCATTGGGGAAATGAATGAGGTAAGGGAGAGGTGTCTTTCTAGGGAGATGCTCCACCATCCTTGAGACTGAGACTGGGTGGAAAAGAAGGTGGAAAAAAGAACAGAGATACCAAGACTTAAGAGAGAGAAGCCTATGTCACAGAAGAGGAGAAAACCCACCTAAAAACAAGCTGAGAGCATCCAGGGCAGAGCGGAGAACCAGGGAATCAAACAGTGATTAACAGCTGGTTTCTTAAATACTGTCCTGTGTGTGATTGTTTTGTAATCCTTTTAGAAATTTTGCAATCTACCCATCTGACAAAGGTCTAATATCCAGAATCTACAAGGAATTTAAACAAATTTACAAAAAAAAAATCCCATTAAAAAGTGGCCAATGGATATGAACAGATACTTTGCAAAAGAAGACATTTTTGTGGCCAAAAAACACATGAAAAAAAGCTCATTAACTCGTCATTAGAGAAATGCAAATCAAAACCACAGTGAGATACCATCTCATGGAAGTCAAATGGTGATTATTAAAGTGTCAGGAAGCCACAGATGCTGGTGAGGCTGTGTAGAAATAAGAATGCTTTTACACAGTTGGTGGGAGTGTAAATTAGTTCAACCATTGTGGAAGACAGCGTGGTGATTTCTCAAGGATCTAGAACCAGAAATATCATTTGACCCAGCAATCCCATTACTGGGTGTATACCCAAAAGATTAGAAATCATTCTGCTATAAAGATGCATGCAGACATATGTTTATAACAGCACTATTTACAATAGCAAAGACTTGAAACCGATCCAAATGCCCATCAATGATAGACTCGATAAAGAAGATGTGGCACATATACATCATGGAATACTATGTAGTCATAGAAAAGAATGAGTGCATGTCCTTTGCAGGGACATGGATGAAGCTGGAAACCATCATTCTCAGCAAACTAACACAGGAACAGAAAACCAAACACTCCATGTTCTTATTCATAAGTGGGAGTTGAACAATGAGAACACATGGACACGGGGAGGGGAACATCACATACCGGGACCTGTTGGGGGCTGGGGGTAAAGGGGAGGGAGAGCATTAGGACAAATGTCTAATGCACGCAGGGCTTAAATCCTAGATGATGGGTTGACAGGTGCAGCAAACCACCATGACATATATATATATATATATGTAACAAACCTCCATGTTCTGCACATGTATCCCAGAACGTAAAGTAAAATTAAAAAATAATAATAACAATCAAGGTCAGTTGCTGTGTGTCGGTTATGGAAAGATGTACAAGATAAACACTTAAGTAAAAGACACCAGACATGTAAGGTTGATCTTATAGGAGACTAGTTTCCAAAAAGTATGTGAGTCTTTCCTTGGACACAGTTGAGAATCACCCTGGACCAGGGGAAGAAGATTGGTAGAGTCAGTGTATTCACCCCCAGGTGTGTCTGGCCACAAAGTCTGTGTTCCTACCCACTCACAGCCTCTTTATGTTTATATATTTGATCTTTTGAAAACAACAACAAGACCACCTTTAGCCTGTAGAAGGGTTTCTTCTGCATAGAAAAAATATAGCTAATAACGCAGAAAAAAAATAGTAGAACTAGAAAATCATAATTCCAAAAGCCAGAATAAAATTGCTCCTAGGTCAGTAGCTCCCAGACCAGGAGCACCAAAGTACGCAAAGGCCGTTTTTTGAAAGAGGACGGAAGTTGTCACCATGAGACCCTGCAGACCAACCATAACATCTGCCTCCACATACGATGTAGCAGGACGTTCAAACCCAGCCAACGAATTATTTTTGCCAAATCTAATGAACACTGTAGATCTGTTTACCAATTGACAGATGACATGTGGTACAGAGATGAATATGTTAAATAAAAGTTCTAGGACACAAGCAGCCAATCACAATGTGAGAAAAAACAGGGAAAACAAATCTGCCTTTTCATTGCAGAGAGGATGGGTCGGTGGTAGTGGGGAGGGAAACGTTTTTCAGGTAAGAGATTTACTGACTAAATGTGGTGTGAATATTTCTTTTTTGCACTCTAACAAACTGGCTATAATAAAAGACATTTTGAGGTTATCAGCAAATTGTTAAAATAATACTGGTTGAGTATTAGATAGGGGTCTAATTTTGTAAAATTTGTAAAGTTTTGAGTACCTACATGACACCACAAGTGAAAACTTAATATGTGAGCTCATATCCAAAACCTTTCTTTCATGCACAAAATTACTGAAAATATAAAATTATCTTCAGGCTACATATATAAGGTGCGTATGAAGGACAAATAAATTTTATGGACCTAGATCCCAACCCCAGGATATCTCATTATGTACATGCAAATATCCTCAAATCCCCACAAATCTGAAACCTGAAACAATTCTGATTCCAAACATTTTAGACAAGGGGTCAACCTGTCATATTAAGTCATTATCATGAATGTTTTAGTGGCCATAATTGCATTTCATTTGTGTCAAAAAGTCATTATTTGTTAGATGCATATGCTAGAACATGTATTATTTAAAATACAATGGTGTCTGTAAAAAATACACCAGAAAATGAATGTGTGCATCTGTAGATTAAACAAGAAGATAATTAAAGAAGTAATTAGCATATGGGAATTTGTTATACTTTTATCTCAACTTGTAACATTTTTATAATAAATGTTTTAAAATGCATAGACAAGATATAAAATATTCCATTTCTATTCTTGTTTTCTATCCATCTCTGGGATTACTTTTCTTCCAGTCACGTCTCCCTTCCTGCTGTATAACTGTTTTTGTTTGTTGGTTTGTTTGTATATTTTTCTCCATAATGTAAGCTCAGGGAGACTAGTGTGTGTCTGATGTTCTCACTGTTGAATCAATCTTCAGTACCAAGGCCAGTTCCTGGAGCATATAGGGGCTTGCTGAATGTTGTCATTTATTTATTTACTTATTTAATTAATTTATTTATTTGAGACGTCTCACTATCGCCCAGGCTGGAGTGCAGTGGTGCAATTTTGACTCACTGCTATCTATGCCTCCTGGGTTCAAATGATTCTTGTGCCTCAGCCTCCCGTGTAGCTGGGATTTCAGGTGTGTGCCACCACTTCCAGCTGATTTTTGTTTTTTAGTAGAGACAGGGTTTCATCTTGTTGGCCAAACTGGTCTCCAGCTCCTGACATCAAGTGATCTACCTGTCTTGGCCTCTAAAAATTCTGGGATTACAGGTTTGAGCCAAGGTGCCTGACCTGCCATTGTTTATTTTAGTGAGTACTCAGGTTCTAGTCCAACTCCATGAGATGGTCTCCAGGTAGTCAACAACTTCAGAGAACCCTACACTTCGCCCCTTCCTCATAAACACTCACAAAGCATGTTAATATAGTAATGTCTCCTTGAAACATCATGTTAAATTAAAAAAAAAACTTGCTTATTTGTGAGGAATCTGTTTCTTCTACCAGAAAACTAATGTTTTGCAGTGTTTGTCTTCACAGGAGACACTGTGGGGGACGCTGGCTTCCAGCATGAACAGGGCACTGTGAAAAGTCAAGCAGCAGGATCCAGCTGAGCTGTGGAGGGGGTGGGTAGGGAGCCAAGCATCGGGATCGAGGCTAAGCAGCTATAGAGGGTGTGGGTGGGGAGCTAGGGAAGTGGCGCTTCAGTAAAGTGAGCCTGACTCCACTCTCGAATGTGCGGGTGACACTCCAGTGAAACCCCAGTGCCATCTGCCTTCCGGGAGAGACTGGAGGCAATATGTGGGACACAAGTGCTGGGAAGAGAACCCCCCAAGGATATGGAGGTCCCTGTCGAGGAAGCCCAGCTAGTGCTCTCACGGAAGCATTTTCATACTGAATTCTGCCTGCCTGGACATGGATTCCAGAGAGGCCATTTTAAAGTCCACCAGACCTGGAAGATCATCTCTTTGAAGCTTACACAGAGAGTGAGATCAAAGGACTCTTTGTCCTGTGTTTCTAGCTCCCCCTGAAATATCTAGAAGTGTTTCCAAAAATGCCTGAATTTGGAAGCTTTTCCATTTACCCTGTGTCTCTGACATCTAGAGAACTCATCTGGAGAAGCCAAAAAAAAAGGAAGAAAAACCCAAAAGTCCAAATAAACAACCACAACAAGCAAAATCTTTAACAGCTGATCTGGTCTCTCTCAAAATAATAATTTAAACATTTAATTGGTTTATTTTATTATCTGCTAGTTCCCTTTTTAATATGTTGGAGGGAGAACTCTGCTCAGAAAAACTTTACAGAAATCTAAATTTTCACTCCTGAAGATATTAAATGGAATCACCCCAATGCGTGGGGTGAATCCAAGCCATCGCACCGTTATGTAATATGCAGGAAGGACCACAGAAAAGCAGCAGCTCCATCTCCATGGTTTCAACCCACGGCTGCAGAATGTCACTTTCCATTTGCAGGAGCTGGAGCACTCAGTGCTCCCTACAACTTGGCAGGGGATGGGTGGGTGGGGGAATGATACCAAACAGTCCCAAACCAGGGGCCCCTGTCACCTTGTCCAATGCCTTTCTGAGATGACTCACCACCTGTGAGCAAGAACATGTGGTTAGAAACCAGGCAGCACCCACCCCACCCGCTGCCTCTCTCATTAAGCACCCTTGTCCTTGGCTCACCTTCAAAGCCCCGGCTCCTTCTATCCTGGGTGGTTGGCAGGACCCCCTTATTTCTTCCTGGGAAACAAGCTTAATTGATATATTTCCCAGTGTGTAGACTCAGTCCTGCAGGAACCCATGGTACTAAATTAAAAGCTATGTTTCACATTTCGGATGAGATGTTAGTCGTGTCTGTATTAAAATTAATGAGAGCAGCCGCTCAAGCTGCAAACTTCAATTTCTTCAAGGCAGCCTGAACATCCTGTCCAAAGGTCCAAGGGAGAAAATGCTGTTTGAGTCAATGACAGTATTTTAAACTTTAATAACATTTTGTTTGAAAATAAATAACACAGGTCCTATATGATTTGAATCTTTATATGACATTTTTTCGTTTTGAAAATTATTATCCTGTAATAGCTAATAGCTAACCTCACATAGCGCTTATGCTTTGCCAAGTGCCCCCTAAGGAATTTACAGTCATCAAGGTATTTAATTCCCTGAACTGCCCTGTGAGGTAAGTGCTATGTTCATCCCTCTTTTACAAACAAGGAAACTGAGGCCACGCATGTTAAGCAACTTGGCCAGTGTTCCACAGTCAATAAGAGGCTTATCCAGGATGCACACGAGGGCAGATTTGCTTAAGTCCAATTTAACTTTACAGCAATGACCCTCAGTTGGCTACAGGTTTCAGGAGACACCTAGAACACCTATTAAAAACACCTACATTGAGGCTGACTCCAGAACCATTGTGTAAGGACTTTCAGACCAGGCTCTCACTCTCCAACTCCGGGGTGGGAGTGGGAGTAAGAGTATTTGGGGAAAGCATTTAGCCTCTCTAACCCTCAGTGGCCTCATCTATAAAATGGGTTAGTACTGGCTAATGATAAGCATTAAATGTGGGGCATTCATCTGTCCTAGTTTACTAAACTGAGTGGGTTCCTGGGACCTGGGACCTCCAGTGCTTAAACTAAGTCTGTTAGGGACAAATTGGGACTGTTTGGGAACCTTAATTAGATGATCTGATGCCATCATATCAATGTACACTTTACCTAGCATGCATAAGCCTAGGGTCAGCACTTGCAATCTGACTAATGTTTTACACACTTCCATATTTCTTTAAAGCCACCCTTCATGCATGTAAGGGTTCTTAAGGGAGGAATGAGCAGGCATGCTTGAAAGTCAGAAGAAGGCAGTACGGGCAGAGCACGTACAACAGGAAGTCAATCTCAGTAGTAAGAAGGCAATAAAAAGCCAGAAAACAATGTGCAGTGATGGGGGTCTAGTCTGGTCGCATTACCTGCACCACAGCACTGGCGAGTTTGAGACAGGAAGTGGTCAAAATCGTTACCACAGTGCAGCCAGTACAAACCACAGGTGGGAGTCCCACTAATGACACCGCTTAGGAGGAAATAGACTCAGAGTACAGTGCTCAGCACACAGAAAGATAGTCCTAATCTGCACTGGCTGCAGTTCTGTTCAAATTTAATGAACACAGTCATAGAAGAGGGGGTGCAAAGACAAGGTCGGTATTAGAG
>CM052656.1:4361682-4379245 GCA_028533165.1 Leontopithecus rosalia | reverse complement strand
TTTAGTAGAGGCGGAGTTTCACCATGTTGACCAGGATCGTCTTGATCTCTTGACCTCATGATCCACCCGCCTCGGCCTCCCAAAGTGCTGGGATTACAGGAGTGAGCCACCACGCCTGGCCCGGGGCTGGGATATTTCTAAAGAATGATAGGACTGTTACTTGTTTGTTTCATATCTTATAGGTCGAAATTCTCAGGGCCAAAGTCCAAAACCAACAAACAGAAATACTTACCTTTTGCTCAGGGCTTTTGTTTTATTTGTTTTGTATTTTCTTTTACGAATTTATCTGTCACATTAAATACTAATTAAGTATATTTGAAACAAACGTTGTAACATGGAAATTCTGGCAGACAGCTAATTTCTCATGCATTGAAAAGCCTGTGAATACCGAGGGCTTTGTGAAGCAGCAACCTGGAAGCAATGCAGGACGCCTTCACTCCCAGAGGTCTTTGCCTCTTGCATGTCTACTCTTTTCCATTGACCTGAAATTGCAAAACCCAAACCTTTCATTGACCTGGCAGGTAATAGACATGAGCAACACAGGCTTGGACCAGGACAACTTAGCATGCAGATGAAACCATGAAGGGCCGGTTACACTCTCGTGAGTGTTAGAACCAGGGGAGGGAGGCTGTCTAGTCGCAATGTAGCTCAGAATCCAGAACTGTCAGCCTGGTCTCCCCTCCAGCGGCCTCACATCCCTCTCAGAGTAAAGCCCAAAGATTTTATGGCTGTGAATGACCTCACCTCCCTTCCCTGCTGCCCAGAATTTCCTCCATTCTTTTTAGATCTCTGCTACTGTTTCCTGTGCTCCAGCCAAGCTGGACTCCAAGTGGAGCTTCGGAGATACCAGGGGGATTGCAGCCTCAGGACCTTTGCACGTGCTATTCCCAGAGAATCATGTCACTGAATCCATCACTTTCTTCAGATCTTCACTGAAGTGTGAGTTTCTCAGTGAGATTTTCCTTGGCCATTCTCCTGAAGATTGCATCTTTTCTCTCCTGCACTGCTGCCTTGTTTGGTTTTTTCTTCTTAGCACTTGCCATCACCTGACACAGAACGTATGTCATATTTTATTTGCTGTCTCCCCATTCAAAAATATAAACTCCATAAGGGCAGGGATTCTTATCTGTTATTTTATGCACATATTAAGTGTATATATATTGCAAAGTTTCCATCACCATTTCATTTAGTCAATTTACTTTTTCTCTTTTCTTTCTTTTTTTTTTTGAGATGGAATCTTGCTCTGTCACTCAGGCTGGAGTGCAGTGGCACCATCTCAGCTCACTGCAACCTCCGCCTCCTGGGTTCAAGTGACTTTTCTGCCTCAGCCTCCTGAGTAGCTGGGATTGCAGGTGTCCGCCACTACACCTGGCTAATTTGCAGTTTTAGTAGAGATGGGGTTTTGCCATGTTGGCCAGGCTGGTCTTGAACGCCTGACTTCAGGTGACCACCGCCTTGGACTCCTAAAGTGCTGGGATTACAGGTGTGAGCCACCGTGCCTGGGTGCCTGGCCCAATTTATGTTTTTATTAGCACTCAGGACCTTTCTGTACCTTGTCATGGATAGAAGTGGTGGAGAAGTAGAGACAGGAAATAAAGGCAAAGGTGAGGAAAGAGAAAGACACTCAGGACACTTAGACTAAGTCAGGCACGATGACACAGTGCTCCAAAGAAGACTAGTTGGCATCAAGGAACAACTTTAGTGGCCTATATAGAATTCAAACAAAAATAAAAACATCTTGAAAATAAGGACACTTCAAATTCAAACAGAGGTGTCTGGCTTCCCTAAACCGATCGGAGACCTGTCAATACAGACCCTGCATTTCTGCAGGACAGGGATTGGCCAGCCCTGAGAGACACCTGTTCCATTTACTTTCCATTCTTTGTGGATGCCCTGGAGGCCCTGAAGCTCAGCTGTAGCGTTAGCACATGCAGATGAGGGGAAATAAGGGCCAGGGTGGTCTGCAGAGGTCAGGGAAGGCTGCCTGGAGGAGGAGAAAGTGGGGGAAGCAGAACTGAGCCTGGAGGCATGAGGGATGCTCTCTTCAAAGCATCCTTTGGCTATAGGGATCCTGTCCTTCAACCAGTAACAAAGCTGGAATTTTATTTCATGCTTTTCTCATGAATTGAAAAAATATATATACATGAGGAGGGCTTTTGGAAACAGCAACCTGGAAGTAATACAGGACGCCTTCACTCCCAGATGCCTTTGTAGGTAACTGAAGTTTTCATTAATTTGAATTTACTTATAATTTACTTTAAAATTGCAAGTGGCATTGTAGGAAAATGATAATTCATTTCAACTATATACTGTGCATGATCTTTTATTAAATTAATTTGCTTTTCTGTTTTCACTTATTCCGAGGACTTGATTGTGGAAAATATAATTATTCTTGGACCTTAAGAATCCATGTTCAAACATTTACCAGTCGAGACCAGAGGCTGTATCCTAGTGTCAGTGCCGTCCAGCCAAAGCCAGAATAAAACACCTGAAGTTGAAGGTGTTGCGTTTTTATCTCTTTGCACATCATGGGAAACTGAGGGGCTTTCTTACTTAGAGAGTGTTAGAAAGAGTCTACTCTAGGATTCAGAGACAAGTGTCCGGTGATTTGAGAGGGTTCAAAGAAGCAGGGGCTTAAAAAAATGTGTTGATACATAGTAGGTGTATAAGTTTATGAGGTACATGAGATATTTTTTTTTTCTTTTAAGACGGAGTTTTGCTCTTGTTACCCAAGCTGGAGTGCAATGGCGCCATCTCGGCTCACAGCAACCTCCGCCTCCTGGGCTCAGGCAATTCTCCTGCCTCAGCCTCCTGAGTAGCTGGGATTACAGGCACGCGCCACCACACCCAGCTAATTTTGTTTTTTTGTATTTTTAATAGAGACGGGGTTTCACCATGTTGACCAGGTTGGTCTCGATCTCTTGACCTCGTGATCCACCCGCCTCGGCCTCCCAAAGTGCTGGGATTACAGGCGTGAGCCACTGCGCCCGGCCCTGAGATGTTTTTATACAGACATGCAATGTGAGATCATCGCATTGTGGAGAATGGGGTAGCCACTCCCCCAGGCATTGTCCTTTGTGTTACACACAATTCAATTAGACTCTTTTAGTGATTTTTAAATGTACAGTTCAGTTATTACTGAGCACAGTCACCCTGCTGTGCTATCAAATAGTAGCTCTTAGTCACTCATTTTTTTTCACCCATTAGAAGTAAGAATTTAAGCTTCAGTCACTCATATTACCTGGGGCAAGAAAATGTTTGCCATTTTGTATTTTGGCAAATGTTTGTGTCCCGTCTGTGTTCAGACAAGATTGGGATGATCTTCCAGTTGTCTTAATCCATCATTGTCACAAAGTGGGCTTCTGTGATATCAATGTCCTGTGAAAATATTCCTATTTAATAAGAGAACAGCAAGGGCTAGCCTATCTCAGACATCAAGGGCAACTTTTCTTCTTTCTCAATGGGTTACTACAAAATAAACAAACGTCTGGGCTTACCTTCCCTGAGCTTACAATCAGGAAACACGGAGAGGGATAAGCAAAAAGTTGTCATATAATTAGTTAATTTCTTAACCTTGTCATAAGATCGGGGAAGAATAAATTCAACAAACGTCTGTCCATTAGACTCGGCAAGCTTATTGTGAGAGAAAGGAGTGGGGTGGGATAATGAACCCCAGAGAACACAGGCTTTTCAGGGGTTGAGAAGTATCTATGCCCACGCGTACTTTATTTGTATACGGAAAAATATAGCAAGCATACATACATTTGTGTATTTTAATGCTTACAATTAAAACACCAATTACACACTCAGGTATAAGGACAGATTTTGAGATAAAGATGCATGTTCACGTTCGAAGCCAGAGATCAAACGGTCCTTAGCCACCCTCTTCTGCTGCTAATCTCATAATATCCCCAGAACACTTCAGTGGGAAGTGGCTGTCCACTCAGAAGACTTTCAGTGAAAAGGGAATATAAAAGAAATAAGTCATTGTTAAACTAAACACTGGCATCTCCATCTTCATCCAGAAAGTGAAGGGCTAACCAGAATCAGAAGGGAGGCTTTCTTTTTTTTTTTTTTTTTTTTTGAGACAGAGTTTCGCTCTTGTTACCCAGGCTGGAGTGCAATGGCGCGATCTTGGCTCACCGCAACCTCCGCCTCCTGGGTTCAGGCAATTCTCCTGCCTCAGCCTCCCGAGTAGCTGGGATTACAGGTACGTGCCACCATGCCCAGCTAATTTTTGTATTTTTAGTAGAGACGGGGTTTCACCATGTTGACCAGGATGGTCTCGATCTGTTGACCTCGTGATCCACCCGCCTCGGCCTCCCAAAGTGCTGGATTACAGGCTTGAGCCACCGCGCCCGGCCAGGCTTTCATTTCTTTGTGAGTCTTCTGAGAATTTACAAGGGGTTCTGGAGTGCGGGTGTCTTGAGGAGCCAGAAGAGTTAAAGTCTGCAGGGGATCGAATCTGCTGACAACTTCAGAGGAAAGACTGCAGTAATTTGGGATGTGGAAGTCTGTCATGAACCCCAAGAGATAAAGTGAGGAGCAGAGTTGAGGAGAGGATGCTTTTTTCTCCTAAAGAAGAAAACGCTGTTAACTACTCTAACCCACCAAAGACTGGTGACTTTGACATTATTACGAGATGGCATCACTGATGTGGAATTTGCGGTTCTTTCCACGGGGCCTTAGCAGGGGTAGTGATGGGGCTCTGCTGGGTGACTGTTCAGGTGTCAGACCTGGGGGATCTAGAGGCAGAACCTGGCCATGAATAAGGGCTAGCAAGTTGGTGTGTAGGTACCAGGGAGGCTTCTACTCAGGATTCTACATAAGACTAACAATAAACAAAACAAACAAAAAGGAAGACACTTTGGGGACAGCTGAGTTCTTTTAGTAAGTAGAGAGCTAGAAATCGTGAAGCTTATGAATAAACAATGCTGTAACCTAAATTTGTCACAATTTAGTGGAAAGGGAAAATCAGTACCTGTGTGGGTCCGTGTGTGTGCGTGCGCATAGTAAAACTCACCTGTTTCCTACTTTGCAGATGAATGGTGTAAAGGAAATACTTAAAAAGTTTTTACTTTCAGTGGTTATTTCTGGGAGGTGGGGTGATGGGCAATTCCTCTTTTCTCATTTACATGTTTCTTAAATAAGGTACCTTGAAAACTGAGTTTGTAAGAAGTTAAAGACGAACACTTTTTCAAAGAATCAGCAGAAGAACATAGCGTAAAGAATAGTGTCTTGTGTGAGATCAGATCCTGGCTCTGCCCCTTGCCATTATAAACATTTGTTCTATTTTTAAAGATATTATACTTTAAAAGACAAGTGTAATTTAAGATGTCATTTTGTATTTGATAGAGATGTTTTTGTCTGCAACAGAAACATCTTGACCAAATTAGCTTACAGATTACAATTAACTAATGAAAAACTTGACCAAATTATCTTAAACAAATCAAGGTATTTTTGAAAATATAACATACATTCCAGGAGTCAATGATTTGGACAATCGGTTTAGAAGATCGGTGCTGTCTGGGCCAAGGGCTTTGGCTTTTCTGGGTTGCTTCCTCATAGTCACCAGATGGCTGCAGTAGCTCCAGCCATCACAGCTTTGTTCAAAGAATACAGTGAGAAAGAGGCTGGGAGCAGTGGCTCATACCTATAATCCAAGCACTTTGGAAGGCTGAGGCAGGCAGATTGCCTGAGCTCAGGAGTTTGAGATCATCCTGGGCAACATAGTGAAACCCCATCTCTACTAAAAATAAAAATATATATATTTTTAAAGTACGGGGCCATGGTGAAGCATGCCTGTAGCCCCAGCTACTCGGGAGGCTGAGGCAGGATAATCTCTTGGACCTGGGAGTTGGAGGTTACAGTGAGCTGAGATCGTGCCATTGCACTGCATGAGGTGACAGAGCAATACCCTGTCTCAAAAAATAAATAAATAAAAACAAAAATAAATTTAAAATGAGGAGAAAAGTAGAGAAGTTGGTGTATTTGAAAAGAAAATGTTATTTCTCCAATCCCGCGGCTGACTTCTGCTTCCATCTCCCTGGCTGGCATGTGGCAGTGGCATCTGGAAGGCAGCCAGAAAAAGTGTGGTTAGAGGATGCACATCAGGTCGTCCAAGCAGCGTGTCATCATCGGAGCCCTGTGCCTGGCACACGACGGGCAATATATAATGCTGCTCTTATTCTCATCACAGTTTTACAGAAACGACCTTTTTTCTTTTTCACAAAGTTTCCTGGAAGTGCCATGCACATCCCTAGGGCACACTTGTTCCATCTGTCCTTTCCCAGTTGTAATACACAACGATGAGTAGATTCACTTGCAACCTGCTCACACAGCCACTTTTATCAGCTGAAGCCATTTTCCCCAGTCTTGTCTGGCAGCACTGGACATTACTTGGGTCTAAATTGTTATCAAGGGCTCCCCAGAGAGACACATCCTAGAAAAGCTTCCCTAAGCCCAGAGGACTGGCTGACCTATGAACAGCGGCTCTAACAGATCCCAGAGGGATGGGAACTGCCTGGAGACTCACCTTCAGCCACTCTGAAATTACACTGCCCTTCAAAGGCTGAAATCCGGCACTTTCCACACCAAGGACAGAAATCCCTGGCAGTTTTGCTTTCTTATTATCTGTTTAATTTATACTTTTTTCTGTTCTTGCCCTCAAGCATGCATGATTAGAAAACTCAAAGAATCAAAGAATGCTGGTTTTGTTTATTTGTTTGCCTTTTTTTTTTTTTTGAGGCGGAGTTTTGCTCTTGTTACCAGGCTGGAGTGCAATGATGTGATCTGGGCTCACCACAACCTCTGCCTCCTGGGTTCAAGCAATTGCCTCAGCCTCCTGAGTATCTGGAACTACAGGAGTGCACCACCATGCTCAGCTAATTTTGTAGTTTTAGTAGAGACAGGGTTTCTCCGTGTTGGTCAGGCTGATCTTGAACTCCCGACCTCAGATGATCCACCTCGGCCTCCCAAAGTTCTGGGATTACAGATGTGAGCCACTGCACCCAGCCAGAACACTCTACTTTTATCCCCACTTACAAATGAGGAGACTGACCTCTGTGAAAGGAAACAATAGGTCCATTTCCACGCATTGAGAAAGAGATGGAGCTGTGCTTTTTAATTCACGAATGTTCTCTGCTTCTCACCACCAGGCCATATTCTGATTGGCCTGTGCCCATCTTGTAAGCGTCTCCTGTATCAGCCTCTTATTAAACCCATTAAAAATATTACATTTGCCACATTTCCCTAAGGGTCCAATAAAATTTTTATTAATTCTTATTTAACACCATGCAGCATTTGGCTCAATTCAAGCTCTATGTTCCAATTCTTTCAACCTGGAGAAATGACTGCAAAACTCAAATGCTTCCCTCTCTGTATTATCATCTGGGAGTTTAGCCAAATAATGTCTTTGGAGCTGAGGGAGATGTGAATCCAAAAACATTTGTTGCTTTGTTTATACAGAAGACTCTGTTTGTTCAAGAAAGGTGTTCACCACTGAGGAAAGAAAGGAAAGGGGATTTGAGACAGAGAAAGAGAGAAGAGAAATGAGAGACAGAGGCAAGAGAGCTGGGGGAAAAGGGAGAGAGAGAGGGAGAAGAGAGAGAAGACGAAGAGAAGAAGAGGAGGAAAGAAGGAATGGGTCAAACATCACAATGGAAAGGACACCACCACCTGTGTATTTCACAAATCTTTATCATTAGACACCCCAACCCAGGGACATTAAGGAAGAAGAAAAACATCAGCGTCTGCAAAGCACATGCAGATAAGGAGGAGCTAATTTGAGGAGACACTTTGCCATGTACCTCCCCCCTCGCCATCTCTTTTTTTTTTGTTTTATTGCATTTTAGGTTTTGGAGTATATGTGAAGAACATGCAAGAGAGTTGCATAGGTACACACGTGGCAGTGTGATTTGCTGCCTTCCTCCCCTTCACCTATATCTGGCATTTCTCCCCATGCTATCCCTCCTCAACTCCCCAACCCCCACTGTCCCTGGGTCTGCAACTCAGCAGGATGGAAAGTGGCCGAGTTGGCCCATGGCGCCAGGCTAACCATGGCAGAACATCAGGTACGCTCCAGTTGAGGGATCTTCACAACTTCCCAAGTCTCCAAAAACAAAGTCTGAGAAACTCACAGATGAAGGGAATTGACGAAGACAGGATGACTAAATGTAATGTGGCCTCCTGGACCCTGGAACAGAAGGACATTAAGCACAAAGTAATGACGTCAGAATAATGAGTGCACTTTAGTTAATAATGATATATCAACATTAGCTCAGTAATTGGGCCATGCACGGTGGCTCACAGCTCTAATCCCAGCACTTTGGGAAACTGAGGCAGGAGAATTGCTTGAGGCCAGCAGCTCAAGACCAGCTGGGCACCACACTGGGACCCCATCTCTACAAAAATCAAACAAATAAAAATTAGCTAGGCATGATGGTGTGGGCCAACAGTATCGACTACTCAGGGAGTTCAGCTGGGAGAATCTCTTGAGCCAGAAAGGTCAAGGCTGCAATGAGCTATGGCTGCACCACTATACTCCAGCCTGGGGCACAAAGTGAGACTCTGCCTTCAAGACAAGTAAATAAACAATATTCGTTCAGTAATTGTAACAAATGTACTGTGCTAGTGTAAGATGTTAATAATAGGGGCAAACAAGTGCATGGGTATCTTCTAAATTTTTCTATACATCTAAAAGTGTTCTAAAAATAAAATATAGGCCGGGCGTGGTGGCTCACGCCTGTAATCCAAGCACTTTGGAGGCCAAAGTGGGCAGATCACCTGAGGTCAGGAGTTCAAGACCAGCCTGACCAACATGGTGAAACCCCATCTTTATTTAAAAAATTAAAATAAAATATATTATTGGAGGAAAAAAGAAAGCTAGACCAATTGGGTCCTGCCTGGGGTTTTATCCTATCTGGGCACTGAAATATTAGAAATATGATGTGAGGTACTTCCGATTTTAAACACCTGCTGGGGAATGTAAATGACTTCCGTTCCCATCAGAGCAGACAGAGCCCTCCAGTGGACGCTAAAGACGTCCTCCAGCAGCACTGTCTATTCATCTGTGTTTCTGTGACACTCACCCACATATTGACTGGAGCAAATACACCCACAGACACATGAATCCGGCCAGCTGGCCGTCACCTGCAGCAAACGTCAACCATCTAATCATCCAAAACCCAACAATGACGTGTGGTTTAACAGGAATGAGTTGTTCGTTTTACATAATGTCTCCATCTTAGACAGGCTTTAAATCTTCCCTTGTTGAATTCTTTGTCAGATTCTACTACTTACAGCTTAAATATAGATGTAGATGGTCCAGTCTCACCATGTCACTCAGCACCAACCTGGTCCACACCACCATCTATCTCCTCCCATCTGGACAACTGCAAGTGTTCCCAATTGTCCCCGGATCCTCTCGTGCCTCTGCCAGAGTAATCCCGTTACAGAATAAATCAGAGCTTGCCCCTCCACTTGAAAGTCTTTGACAACACCCATTGCATCGGGAATACAATTTGCAAATAAATAATCCCCAGTGTGTGATGGACCCCACCTCACACACCACCTCCACCCTCCATCTCCTGTCCCTTCCTCCTGCTCACTGTGCACAGTCTCAGGGTTCCTCACTGGCAACAAAGCACCAGTCAGCCTTCAGAAAAGGGGACCTCACTTCAGACACCTTCACGTAAGAAGGTCCAAAATCCTAGCTGAGCTCACAGGCTGGATTAGCTTTGCTGACTGACTCTGACAAGAAAGCAAAATTTGAGAGGAAAGCTTGTTTTTGGCCATTTCAGGAAGACACGTGTGGGTCACAGGTAGGACAGTGGTGGCAGGTGCCAGCGCACGCGGTGTAAGAGCCACCGAGCTGTGACGCTCTTGAGCAATTCATCAACCCTGGCAGCAGGACGTTGATGTTGATGAAGCAGCCAGCACGGGGGAAGAATGAAAAATGCTCCCACACCTCCACCCTGGTGCCGTCTTCCCTCCAGACGCTGGGGCAGGGGAGCATCTGCCTCCTCAGGTGACATGGACGCTGCTCCCTGGCTGAGAGATGAAATTATAAACAGGTTGGAGACACTCCCTTTAGGGGCGATGCTCTTCCTCACCCCCACCCATAATGCAAAATTTAATATGAGGAGGGATGAATGCAAATCTCTCTTCACATGAAGCGGGAAAGGAGCTTTTTAAATAACAGTCATCTGGGAAGGAAGCATTGCATCACGTGGAGTTGCTTAATAAACCTCAAGCAAAGCTCCCGAGAGCAGAAAGGAGCACTTGGTAGGGCCCCTGGTGACTCACGGATGTCCAGGAACAGCCTCCATTGGCTGCCCTTTCGCGAGCACTGGGGCTTACCGGCCGAGGAGGGCCTAGATGATGAGCAGGGACGGCCTCTTCCTTCATTCTTCAGACTCCCTCTGCCCTTTGCCAACACCAGGAGGCCTTTGTACCATGTGGCCTCTGCCTGGAACACTGTCCCCTGAGAATTTCAGGCTCACTCCTTCACATTCTTCTGTTCTTTCTAAATGCCAGCTTCTCATAATACCTGATGCTGATTTGTTACTGTAATACTGATGAATTATTATACTGATTTTTTTGTCCCTGCAAATTGCTTCGGGATTTTCAAATAATACAATTAGATGGGTCATCTAGCATTTATAATATAATCAGATAAAAATTAAAAGAAGTAAATAATAAAAATAAACTCATTTATGGCTATAAGAAAACATGCCCCCAATATTTAATGGTTTTGAACTGCTTGACATATGAGATTCTTGTTTTAGGATTGGAGTTTACAAAACTCCCAAGACTCATTTGTAGGCCAATGTAAATATCAGTATAAATAGTTCTCAAGTAAAGTTTCCAAAAATCCCCTTAAAATAAGTAAGTGTTCTCACTAAATTGTATACTTATCTTTTATTTCCACCGTTTAAAAACAACAAAGTGGGCTGGGTCAAGGGCTCATGGCTGTAATCTCAACACTTTGGAAGGCCAAGGCAGGTGGATCTCTGGAGCTCAGGAGTTCAACACCAGCCTGGGCAACACAGTGAAACCCTGTCTCTACAAAAACTACAAAAATTAACCCAGCCTGGTGGCACACACTTGTAGACCCAGCTACTCTTGGGAGGCTGAGGTGGGAAGATCACTTGAGCCCAGGAGGCAGAGGTTTCAGTGAGCCAAGATCACACCACTGCACTTCAGCCTGGACAACAGAGCAAGACCTTGTCTCAAAGAAAAAAAAAACCTTCTAACAATAGCTTATATAATACTGAGTATGAACTTACTGTACCAGGCACTCTATTGAGCATCTTGCATGTATGAGTCCATTCAGTTTTCACAATTTAAGATAAGGCGTAGCTTCATCTAACACTGAAATCAAGCAGACAAGCTAATGAATCGGTTGGCACCCTCTCCTCCCTGCACCTTGCTCTCCACCCACAACATGTATCTATTGATGTTTTTCACAGCAAACACCTCCAAAGAGCCACCTGTGATCCTCTTTGATGGCTTCGTCTCTTATTGCCATAAAGATCAGAGTCTTGTAATTTTTCCAGAGTCACCAAAATAATCAGTGCCAGAGCTCAAAACTGAGGCTGTCTTCTAAGTAAGCAAGCAATTCATTGAAATCCAACTGTGAATATTAAACACACACATACACACAGGAAAGCTAAAGTGTTCTCTTTGGTACATATCTTAAGACATCAGGCTGTAAACAATAAATAAATGCCACTTTTATTTGTCGATTGGAGAATGAACTTCTTCTTCATGATTACCCTGGGTTAACCTGTACTGTCATCAATTTGGCATATTACATAGATATCAATATAGGTACAGATACGCACACATATATGCACATGTATGTTTGCGCACTTATACGTGCATGCCCACATATATCTAAAAAAATGGCTTTGGCTTGTGATTTTTTAATGTTATGCATTGTATCTACCTATTGCTTATTTAACAGTGCATGTCTTTGCCATATAGCCTAATATTTAACATAGACCTAATTCACCCTTTGGGCTTTCTGAGAGTGTTGCTATAGAATGCCTAGGCCATAAGATTATTTAATTGGTAGTTATTTTGTTTCTAAAAGTTCCGTTTATTACTGCAATTAACATCTTTTTACAGAGGTGCCTTGGCGTGTGTGTCCTCAGCTCACATTTAGTACGTGCTGGGGAAGATACATTTTATATCCTTATATAATTTTCAAACCGCCCTTTGAGGAGGTGGATAATCTGGACTCATATCCAGTCCGTGGTTCCAGAGTGGGGATGCTGCCCCCCTGCTGGGATGTCCCTATTCACGAGTGAGGGGTTTGCCAGGCATCATGCTTCTCTTTCTATCTTTAAGTTCTCCAAATTTTCTGTCAAATATGGATCAACTATTCTGGGTGTAAATGATGCACACAGGTGCACAAGCAGAGATGAGCTTCATGCAAATGAGTGTACGAGCAAGAAACCCTAAGGCGACTATGGCTACAACAATTAAAAGCAAATTCGGGAGAACAGAAAATAGAAGAGCCCTATGGAGCCTAATCCTTAAGGATCTCACACTCCACAACTGCTTTCCAGCATTCCGAGGTGTTTGAGAAAATTCTAATCAGCCCATTTCATGGGCAAGAATGCCTAAAAAAAACTTCCATTGTTCTGAGATTTCTCTTTTTTTGCCTCTTTCTCAACTCTTCCTATTGCTCTGAGACTCAAGGGACATTTTTAATCACACGCGACATGGCCTCTATGTGCTGGCTTGCCTTTCCGCAAAATGTCGATCAAAAGGATGGATGATTCAGATACACCCCGTGTTAATACATGCATTAATAGATCTAAATGCAGATTTCCTTTTTATTTGGGTTGATGCGTCGGCAGTTAAACACTATGCCTCACCAAGAACAAAATAATTATTTTTACTTTTGACACAATCAGGATACATATTTCAATTTATTCACTTATGCAATCACTTTTACCATCAGCCCACTCAGCCAGAGAAACTCATAAAACACAGTTTGATTTTTCTTTTTTCAAACGGTGCACGCAGCCAAGCTTCATGTCCTCAGTTACCTTATTTTATATTCTTGCACTCCAGCATGGGAGGCTGAGCAGAGCGCCTCTCCCCTGGCCAGGATCCCTGGACTTTCTACCCTCCCCAGCCCCTGCCTGTGCCTGGCATACAAATGTGTTTCTACTTCATGCTTTTGTTCTTCTGATTCTGCCTGAATCCAGTAATAGATCCGAAGTGTGTGCCCCATTTATTTGTCTGAATACAATTATGAATAGATTTCCATTGCCAGAGTGAGGGTCCCTTCCCCTCTGGGTGCATATGTGAATCTCACAATGCCCAGACCATTTCACTCAATAAAGTGGTAAATTCGCATGTGGCTTTGTCGTTGCCAGAAGAGACCATGAATTGTCTCAGTTGGAAAGAAAGTATGGTGGACCCACTGGAATAGTGCCCTCTTCTCACCCCACGTTCGGCTGCAGAAATGTTAAGATTGGCTGATATCTCTTTCTGAAGATAGGCACAGAAACATCCAATTTTCATGCTCCACAAGGTATCATTTGAGCTGGGATAGATATTTTGTCTTTGGGATCCATCAATCTGCTTGTGTGTCTCCCATTCGCTGAAGATTCCCTGAAGCTCCTGAATATCATCCCTTGAGGTCAAGGAGACACATTTTCAATTTCCACCTGCAAATTAGACTGGGGTATACTTTTCTGGAAATATTAGAGAGAAGAAAATGTAAAACTCTGGTCTTAATTTTTTTTTCACACCAGAGATGGGGAAGAAATGCTTTTTTAAAGACAAAAGCTCAGTGAATTTTGTAAACCTTAGGAAGGATATATTTAAAGCGTACTTTGGAGCCTTGCTGGGTAAGAGAGAGCGATCCCAGCAAGCTACCCTAGGGCTGCTGAGATCAACAGCAAACTTTATTCTTGGCCATATTGGAGCTGACTTCTGTTTCTCTCATGCCTCAACTCACTGTATCCCAAATCAATCAATAGATGAGTACCGTGCACCTGCTCCCTACTAGCATGTACTAGTACTGCAGGGACCGTAAGAAACATATCACATGCCAAACTTCCCTCTAGGAGCTCACCATCTAACTAGGAGAATGACTGGTTAGAGTTCAAGTCGTATTCAGGTGTAAGTAATACACAACCTGAAAAAGAAGAGCAATGAACAAGTAAGAGCACACACACGACCTCAGGACTTAGACTGTCTATGGATAGCATCATGATCCGCCATTGCCAAGAGAGATTCATGCTCCTCCCAGCATCCTGCTCTGCCAACTTACCCATATGGTTTTACCTCCCCACGATCACAAAATGACAGCTTCACCTCCTGTATCACATGCACATTCCAAAATTAAGAATCGGATGGACAAAGCAAAAAGACAGACCCAACTGAGACAATTACCTTACAGAGGCTTCCTGGAAGCTCCTCCTGGCAACTTCTATTAATATCTTTAGGGTCAGTACGGTGACTCATGGCCTCCTCCAGCTGCAGGTAGCCTAGTGGAAAATAGTGTATTTCCTCAACATGAAAATAAAATCTAAGTTATTAAAGAAGAAAGGTGAATCAGGTATGAGTACACCAAAGGTCCTTGTCAGGGGCAGAAAGCACAGGTGGAAAGGTGATTGTTAATGGAGGGCGGTAGGTAGAAAGGTGTTTGTTAGGAGTTCAGGAAGGTGGCTCACAGGAATACTCAGAGGGGAACCCCGTCCCACAGGAATCCTAGTCCTCATCAGGATCACGAGTCACACACTGACGGTAATACAGACTTATGTTTCCGGGAAGGTTCCCTGCCATGAGTGTCTTACCTTGAGTAGTGGGAAATGGGTGTGAATGGGTGGCATTCAGAAGCTGGTAGTCAATCACCAGGTGTAGTTCCTGGAAGAATGCAAAGCAAGAGGAGGGCTGTTCTAAGTAACCCCTGTGATCTGGTTCTGTCCTCTCTCATAAAGCACGAAGGTCTTGTTATCTCATACTCGGTTTCCCTCTGACACTCCCTACATCTATCTCTGCAGACCCTTCATTTTAGGTTAGCTGTTCTGAACCCATGCTACACATTAGAATAATGTGAATAACTTAAAAATACAAATGTGCGGGCTCCACCCCAGAGAAATTAAATCAGGATCTCTAGAGCGTGGGGAGAGAGAATATTTTTCAAATTACTAGATTTAATTTTAGAGCAGTTTTAGTTTTATAGAAAAATTGAACAGAAAGTACAGAGAATTCCCACATACCTCCTTCCCCCAAAATAAAACCACTCTTCCTGGTATCCACATCTTGCATTGCTGTGCTATGATGGTTAGGTTGATGAGCCAATACTAATATTGACACATTATTAGCTAAAGTCCATAGTTTTCATTAGGGTTCCCTGTTTGTGTTGCAATGTTCTGTAGGTTTTGACAAATGCATTCACCATTTCAAGAGTTTTCAGAAAGTCCCATATCCACCGTTTCAGTATGAAATGGAATAATCTCATGTCCCCAAAATCCTCCATGTTCCACCTATCCATCTCTCTCTCTCCCCTAATTCCTGGTAACCACTGATCTTTTTTTTGTCTCTATTTTTTTGCCTTTCCAAGAATATGACATAGTTACAAAATCAGGTATATAGTTACAGCAAAAATCAGTATCTTTTGAAGGTCTCCAGGAAATTCTAATATGCAGCAGCATTGAAAACCACTAGGCTACCATACAGAATGATGTTCAATTGATTTATCTGAAAGGTTCTTTAACATACTCAAAGTGCAATGCCCCCATTTCATGGATGAAATGTATGTTCTGAAAGCAGAAGTGACTTGGCCAGGGTCATGTGTCAGTATGAAGACCTCCAGGTCAGGAAGTCTTCTGCGCGTACCACGTTATCGTTCTGAGACTAACTGGCTAATGCAGATTGAAGCCTTTCCTCTCTTAGGGTTGCCTTTCCTCTCACATCCATGCATTGTACAGATACTTACTGAGAATCATTCCCGAGTCAAGCAGTATCCCTGGTGCAGTAGATACAACCATGTATCTGAAACCGCTGTTGATCCCACAAGCCTCAGTTTAGCGGAGGTTACAGACAAGTGGACAGCTGTGTGAGGTAGAGTGGTGATATAATGGCATCACCTGAATGCCATTCTAGGTCCTTTACAGCATTCACTCCCTTCATCCTCACAAGCGCCCCTTGACGTCGGTATCATTACAACCTCATTTTAGAGATGAGGGTACAGAAACGGAGGCACAGATGATGCTCTGTCTAGGGTGACATAAAGTATAGATGGCAGAGCCAAACTTTAAGCGCAGGAGGGACTGCCCCCTGCATTAGACGGTCCACTGAGAATTCTTCCCGTGTTCTGCTGTATTTTACACTTTCATGGCATGGGCACAGGGTTCTGAGTCTCCTTGTGAGACTGTGACACATGACTCTGGAGGTGACTGATGGAGCAGAGCACATTCCATATGGCACTTCGATGTGAAAGCTGACAGTGTTCACCTGGCCAGTATCCGAACATCTCCAAAATCCCATTCCTTACAACAAAAGGTGTGAACATTGTCACAGTCAATTGTCTCTCCAGAATGACTAATACCAACCGCCATGCCTCAGAGTCGGGGGCTTAAGATTACTTCATTTGTGGAGCTTATCTGCTGCTCTGTATTTACTGTTACTGAATCATGTCACACTGATGAGGGAAATGGCTCTCTTAACTAGGTCATCTCTTACTGGCATGGACAAGTTTTAAATCTAAAATCCAACCATATGTCATTGCAAATATCACCCAGAATGGCAGTTACTATGAGGATGTGTTAGTAACAACTAATTGTGGTAGTTTTATTTTATTTCCTTTTATATTTTATTTTATTAGGTGTTACCAGTACATACTAATGCATACATGCATATGTGGTACATATTAGTAATTACTAATAGTATTAGAAATAAGTCTTACTAAATTACTAACAATATATTAGAAATACTAATATACTATCACTATGTTATTACTAAAAGCATACATAAAAGCAGTATTTATTTCATTGAATCTGATAAATAATACAAAGTGGTAAAAAGAAAGCAAACTCAGGCAGGAAAATCTGGTATGCCAACCACCCATCAAAAGCCACTCCAGAGCTTAACAAAGTAGAAGACTCCAAAGGTACCTATAAATACTCTAGGGACAACACTAGCAAATACCGTGAACAGGAGCATGAAAGAAACCCTTGGGCATAACTGAACAGAGATGCCAGCTCACAGTTTGCTACTCATGATTTGCCTAGCCATAATCTTTCAGTAGAAGATGCTGTTGGCCGGGCGCGGTGGCTCAAGCCTGTAATCCCAGCACTTTGGGAGGCCGAGGCGGGTGGATCACGAGGTCATGAAATCGAGACCATCCTGGTCAACATGGTGAAACCCCGTCTCTACTAAAGATACAAAAAATTAGCTGGGCATGGTGGCGCGTGCCTGTAATCCCAGCTACTCAGGAGGCTGAGGCAGGAGAATTGCCTGAACCCAGGAGGCGGAGGTTGCGGTGAGCCGAGATCACGCCATTGCACTCCAGCCTGGGTAACAAGAGCGAAAC
>CM052656.1:4323291-4361582 GCA_028533165.1 Leontopithecus rosalia | reverse complement strand
TCGGCCCCATGCTCACACCTGGCTTCCAGTCGATCCTGACTCCCAATCCTGCCTGACCATCCTCTCACTCATGGTAGTCCAAGTCCGCAATGATAAGTAAAAATAAAATATAAAATGAAACTACGACAACCAAAGCAATTAAAGGCTAAATTTAAAAAGCGATTGAAGGCTAAATCTTGAGTGCTATGTGCAAGTTTAGCTGCCACCACACAACCTGACTCAGCACGTCTTTGTAGGAGGCTTTTGAGAAAGGGGCTGAGAGATGGAGAAATACAGAGGGTCTTTCAAAGCCAAAACATAGCTGAACAGCATCTCTCCTACGTTAGGAGAGCGACGTTTCTGAGTGGGGTTTCTCCCATGACTACCTCTATTTCTCAACTTCCTGAAAGCCCTGAACTATTTGGAGACCGTCTTCTGTGTATGTAGGGTCCCCATGTCCAGATTCGACATCCAGCCACCTTGTGAAGAGCCGGAGTTGGGCTTTTATCTCTCAGTCATTTTTAAAGTATTTTGACTTAATATTTAATTTAATTATTATTATTAGAGACCCAGTCTTGCTCTGTCACCAGGCTGGAGTACAGTGGCCCTGTCTTGATTTACTGCAACTTCCACCTCCAGGTTTAAGTGATTCTCCTGTTTCAGCCTCCCAAGTAGCTGGGATCACGGACACCTGCCACCACGCCCAGCTAATTTATTTGTGTTTTTAGAAGAGATGGGCTTTACCATGTTGGTCAGGCTGGTTTGAAGTCCTGACTTCAATTGATCCCCCTGCCTCAGCCTCCCAAAGTGCTGGGATTCCAAGCATGAGCCACTATGCCCAGCCTAATTTTACTTTTTAATTGACAAATAATAATTGTACGTATTTGAGGGGCACATGGTCATGTTTCAATAGATAACATGAATAATGATCATATCAGAGTAATTAGCATGTTCATTATCTCCAACATTTACCATTTCTTTGTGTTGGAAACATTCAATAATCTCCTTCCAGCTATTGGAACTAATAACATGTTATTGTTAACTGTAATTCTACAGCATCACAGAACACTAGCTTGCTTACTCCTCTACCTAGCTGTGATTTTGTATCTTTTAACAAATCTCCCTTTCTCCAGCTTTTCCCAGCCTCTAGTATACTGTCCTCTATGTTTTACTTCTGTGAGATCAACATGTTCAGGCTTCTGCACAAGAGTGAATTAAAAACACGAGTTTTTAACTTTCTGTGTTTGCACAGGTGCCTGAAGACGGGATGGGATGGTCAGGTCAGAATTTGTCAACAGACAATGAAAAATGTCCATGGACTGGTTGTGATTATCTCTAGCTCAGTATTTGGCTGATACACAGAGAGAACAAGAAAGGCTTTCAATAACTGTCACCATTATTTCTTTTCCTCCCTCGTGGGTTCTTCCAGACCCTTCTTTGCTCTTTTTAACTCTTCCAGTGATTCAGGATCATATCAGAGGTAAACACACGAGCTCCTGATTGAGTCCGGACAGACCCACTTCTCTTTGCTTAATAAATATATGAATCTGTTGTGAAAAAATGCCATGGTCCTAGGGAGATCCCTCTCTGGGTCTGGGCTTTCAGCCACACCCTCGACCACACTGTGTGGGATTTGTTGATGCCGTTGAGGTCAGCATTGCAGCACCAGTGATAGAAATGGACATTTAACCTCCTGACCCTGGGAGGAGAAGATACCTGGTATATTAATATACTAGAGTATTCCGTGAGTGGGGAAGTCACACCAGACCTAAGCCTCTGAATTCAAGCCCCAGCAACCTGCTCTTGCTGTATGTCCCCTGGTCTCTCTCGACCTCACTCTTTGCGGTTGGATTTTCCGATAGGACACCTGCACAAATGAATAAGCATATATGCAGCATCAATATTGCAGGAAGTCTCTTCCTCACCTGATTTTCAAGAGAAATATGCTGGGGACACACACGGAACTTGAGCAGCAAGAACAGGTGAGATGCGCAGATGGGAGATGCTGCGCTCTGGGGTTTATGAGTCTCGATGACAAACCAGGACACATTATTAAGGGGCGTATATTCAAGAAGGCTCCCTGGGCAGGACGTTTAACCTTCTAAATGTCATTATTCTCATCTACAAGTTGGAGATTAATATGAGGGGTCTCGTAGGTTGAGAGAGAACTTGAGGAGGGCTGGAAGCCCTACTTCCAGAAGGAGCATGGTAATGAGTCCAACAAGAGGCAGGACGCAAGAGCCAGAGGCCAGAAGACTTGGAGGTGGAGGGTTCTGTGATAGCTCAGTGACTGCTATTCCAGTTGCACAGCTTAGGATCCCCACGTCTGGGGAGACAAGGTCCCCAGAGAACTGACTGGGGAGTGGAAGTGTCTCTGCAATCCAAGAGGCTCCTTCCTCCGCTGAAGCAGCAGCGGAGGGAAAGCAGCCTGCCACACAGGGCCCACAGCTCCAGGTCTGCCTCCCAGATGGGGATGTGTCCAGATCCTCCATATGCCATGGCTTACAGCAGAAGTGGAGAGACATCCAGAAACTCCCAATCATCCTATCTTTAGCTTTACGATGCAGCAGGACCCAGGGTGGGCATCTGAGTCATTTTCTTGGTACAGGCATGCAATGAATTCAAGATAACCTCACTCCAAATTCAAACAACATACACCAAAAATGAAAGAGAAAAACAAACCCTACAGCTGTCAATGTCACCATCTCTTTGATGGCTCCATCTTGAAGCCATCTATTGTCAAAGGCTCCCCCAGGCCCCTTTGGAGATAATTCTAGGTGGTGGAATACCTGGAGGGTCACCCCCAGAGGTACCCGGCAGAGTAGAGGCTGGTGGACCATGCACGGGCAGGAGCCCACACAACACAGCAGCACTCAAGCTCAGCACGTTTCACCCAGCTGTATGTGGGCAAAACCTCAGGCCATCTCAGAGCTTTTTCCTTTCTTTCAGTCACTGGAACAGTCTCAGTCCAGTAATACATCGTGTCATGCCAAGGAATGTCAAAACTCTGAAATGTATGCAAGTTAACGGCAGCAGCCTACTCCAGCGGGGGCGGCTTCTGGCTGAGAAACTGCAGCAAAGTTTACAAAGGCGGTGGGGATGGCTCATTCTCTCTGCTTTCACTCCCTCCCCAGTCTCTTCTGATGATGGCCCTAGAGTGAGAGGCAGAAGTAAAGGAGCAGAAGATATCTGATCTGGCAGATACAACTGGGCACTGACATCAACGTTCCCAGATGGAGCAGACACCCAAGTCTGGCTCTCCCTCCCGGGGCAGCATAATGTGTGTGGACTTTGTGAGGCCCGAGATGTGGATGTCACCTGCATTAGCTGGATCTGAATGACTTCATTTCCTGATTGTCGTGAACAGCTCTCCCGTTGATGCCTCGGCTTCAGGCAGTCCACTTTCTCCAGGCAGTTCCCTTTATAGGCTCCTTTTGAAGATCACCTTTGACCTGGCTTTCCTGCACAGTCCCAAGGAAGCATACAGCTCTTTGCCCTTGTGTTGGTGAAATCACAGAGTCTCTCCCAAAGCGTCTCTCGCTGTCTGTGTTCTGTCCCAGCCAGGCAGTCCTGACCCCAGCCTTTCACATTTAGAATTCACCTGGTTGGACTCAGAAATGAGTTCTTATGTCTATTCCATGCCAGAGGTTACAGGTCAAACTCTCCGTGTGATTTTTCTGAAGCTCAAATTTATCCAAGTCGGTGGCTCGATCCTGCCCCATCTCAAACCTGTGTCAGGCTTAGAAGTCGAAGTGAAGAAAGGAAACGTGACTAACTCTTTCTCTTTTGCTTCACTTCTTCTCTAGTTGCTAGTTACTAATCACCTCCTTCCTCGTGGTGCCATTAAGGCTGCATTCACGGGCTTAAGAGGTGAGAGATGCTAGCACACCGACGACTTCCCTCCGAGACATCTTCAGCACCTCTGATCCTGGCACGGGGAGGTGATCCGCTGCTGTAGGAGGGTCCATGTTCAGTCTTTAGCGTGTCCTGCCTGTGTGTTTTCTCTTTAGCCTCTGGGGAACACCTTGTACCTACTTCACAATTCTCATCTCCTGGTTATTAGAAAAATGTGTGGGCTTAATAGATGTTACATTTGATGTCTCCACTCCAATTCTGTTTTTCAAATTTTAGATTGAGGAAGTACAGGTGCAATTTGTTACATGGACATATTATGGTGATGAAGTCTGGGCTGTTATTGCAGCCATCCCCCAAAAGGTATACATTGTACCCAGTAATTAATGTCTCTTCCCTCGCCGCCCACACCCTCTCACCCTTCCAGACTCCAACATATTATTCCACATGCTATGTTCGTGTGTACACGTTACTGAGCTCCCGCTTGTAAATTAGAACAGGCAGCATTTGACTTCCCGTCTGAGTTATTTCATTTACCATAACCATCTCTAGTTCCATCCACATTGCTGCAAAAGACGTGATTCCATTCTTTTTCATGTCTGAGTAGTATTCCACGATGTGTCTGCGTGTGTGTGTGTGTGTGTGTATATATATATACATATATCTGCACATTTTCTTTACCCAATCACCCACCAATGGACACTTTAGTTGATTCCACATCTTTGCTATTGTGAACAGTGCTGTGATAAACATACCCGTATTCTTTTGGGTAAACACCCAGTAGTGGGATTGCTGAATTGAATGATAGTTCTATATTTGTCTTTTGAGAAATCTTCATAGCGTTTCCCATAGAGGCTGAATGACTTTACATTCCCACCAACATTGTCTAAGCATTCCCTTTGCTCTGCATTCTCACTAACGTCTGATATATTTGACTTTTTTTTTGAGACAGATTTTCGCTCTTGTTACCCAGGCTGCAGTGCAGTGGTGTGATCTCAGCTCACAGCAACCTCCACCTCCTGGGTTCAGGCAATTCTCCTGACTCAGCCTCCTGAGTAGCTGGGATTACAGGCGTGCACCACCATGCCCAGCTAATTTTTTTTTTGTATTTTTAGTAGAGATGGGGTTTCACCATGTTAACCAGAATGGTCTCAATCTCTTGACCTCATGATCCACCCACCTCAGCCTCCCAAAGTGCTGGGATTACAGGCGCGAGCCGTCGTGCCTGACGTATTTTGACTTTTTAATAACAGCCACTCTGACCGGCATAAGATGATACCTCATTGTGCTATTAGTTTGCCGCATTTACTCACATCTCTCTTTTCACTAATCCCTGAAGCCTTTTCTGTCTTCACTGTTCCTGTGACATAGTGTCTGCCCTGTCACATCCTGTCTTATCTTTCATAGTTTAAGAGCTTGACACTAATGAGCCTATGAATATTTTAAGAAAAATGTCTGCCATCCAATAGATATGGGAACCACACCATGCGTCAGGCACTGAGGCTTTCAGTGGGGATACAGCAGTGTCCGGATGCAGACGGTGTTGGCTCCTGGGGGATCCAGCTATGTCCAAATGCAGACGGTGTTGGCTCCTGGGGGATCCAGCAGTGTCCAGATGCAGACGGTGTTGGCTCCTGGGGGATCCAGCAGTGTCCAGATGCAGATGGTGTTAGCTCCTGGGGGATGCAGCAGTGTCCAGATGCAGACGGTGTTGGCTCCTGAGAAGTCTGCAGCCGTCATATCGTTTCTGAGAACATAGAATGCGCTCAGTAGATGTGATTGGTGATTAGTGGGTTATAGAAAAGGAAAATTGGATTGCAATTAGTGACAGGGTACCCTTAAAACACTGGCTGTAACGGGCCAGGCATGATGCTAGATGCCCCCCAGACCTTCCATGTCCCACTGGTTTACCTGTGCTGCAAGCACCTCCAACTTTTTCCAGTGCTGCAGCCTGATGCTTCAGTGACATCTATCTTTCCTTTGCTTCGTGTACAGTGGCTTTTACACAAAGCTTCCTTCCATTGATTGACTTTGTCAATTTCCTTTGTTTAATTCATCGGCTCTCCATCTCTTTATGGCTGAGTTTCATCAGGTAGAGGAGGGCAACTCTCTATTCTTGGCAATAATATCTGCCGCTTGAAAAGAACACTAAAGAAAACACAGAATAGCAATATATTTGCCAACAAGTAACTAAATATATTTTGAGCATGAGTAAGGCACTAGGATGTCAGAGGAGTGTCCTCTTCTTAGAGACTATGATATAATGGCCCTAGGAACAGCAGATCCCATGTGTGGATTTAATATGACATGTCTGGGATGTCAATTCTGTTCTTCAAACTTCCTTCAGATGCTGGCAAGCTCACAATATCATCCCAAAACTCTGGGATTAAAATACTGGTTCCTGCTTTGAACACTGCCTGGTGACTGACTCTGCCAGTGTAAAATCCCTCAGCCCGTTATCTATTGCCATCAAGACTCCAGCAGCTGCAGAGCAGGGACCATCTGCAGAGCTAATGACAGCTCCATCTCTGAACCTACTGGCACAAGAAGGAATTAGGAGACCATGGAGAGGTGCCTAGGTTAGTCCAGCTGCAGAGGGGGACAGCTTCTTGAGAAGGTGGCTTCTGCAGGCTGCTGTGTCCAGTCGTCACTCTGTCATTCCTTTCTGGGAATGACATTTCCCCAGAAAGGGAATGACATCCTGAAGAGCATCCTCTGTGTGAACCAATGGGCCACCCTGTCCTGTCAGAGAAGTCCCTCATGTCTTCCCTGATGCTCAGACCCTCCTGCACTACTGACCCTGCGCATCCGTGGCCTCCATGCCAGTCCGAGGAGCTCCATCTCTGCCATGTGCTCATTCAGGGTCCCTTTCAGAGGAATGAGAAGGCAGAAACCCTCCAGTTACAGAAAGTCCCTCTGGAAAACAGGTCCATTCCTATCACTCCTCTTCAAGTGTCTCTCAACGTCAACATCAAACTGTAGCCTATATGTGGTCATTTTAGTTCATGTTCAGAATTATGTTATCGTTTCTGATAGACGGTGGTTGACATTTAAAAACTAAAGAGAGTGATAAAATGAATGAATGCCTCTTTTATTCAGCATTGCTTTTCTTCGGTAAAAGTTCTCCCAGGACCATGAGGTAACGATGAGACCAGCTCATGCATCCACCTTTCAGCACTTGCACATTTTCTCTATTGTCTGAGAGGTACCAGCAGTCTGTGTAATTATTCTGTACATTCTACAGAGCATTAATTATCGAATTTGAGAATACTTGCCCCCCATTCAAAGCATCCTATCATATGGCTGCATAAAACAGAAAGCAAAAACCAAACATAAAAAGCACACATACGACTATT
Organism: Leontopithecus rosalia; assembly: GCA_028533165.1. Classification (NCBI taxonomy): domain Eukaryota; kingdom Metazoa; phylum Chordata; class Mammalia; order Primates; family Cebidae; genus Leontopithecus; species Leontopithecus rosalia. The sequence goes on along the minus strand of CM052656.1, from coordinate 4,354,395 downwards.
CATGAGCTCAGGCTGACATTCGTTTTTCCAGGTCTTATTAGTGAGATAAAATGACAACAGTAAACACAGGCCAATATCCTTTATTCCAAAGCACGGACTGTCCGCATGCAGCACGTGTGAGCATCTTTCAGGCTTGCACAGCCGGAGTGTCCTTATTTTCCACTTCAAGCCTTAGAAGCAGTGGAAAGGTTGAGCCGGGGAAACGCGGGGTTTACACTTCGGTAACGTGCACCTTTCCCCATATGGGTTGTCACACTCCTGGGAAATTCACTAGGACTGGTCTCTAGGAGCAAAGATGCGTGACCTTTAATTTGATTGTCTGAGAATAGACTGTCCTGAACCCATTCGCCAGTGAAGGAGTGAGTCTTTAAAGACAGGGTGAGCCCCGCCCCTCCCTCCCCCCTCCCTCCTCCTTCCTTGGGTCCTTCCCCGCCCTGCTGGAGGCTGCTCCGGACAGGGACTCAGAGTCCCCAGCCCGTCCCCCGCGATCTCCGTTTAGGTCTGGGCTCCGGCTTTTTACGCCCCACAGAAGAAGTTCGGCCCTGTGGTGGCCCCAAAGCCCAAAGTGAATCCCTTCCGGCCTGGGGCCCAGTGCGCACAGATGGGCCAGGTGAGCGGGATCCCCCCGCCGCCCCCGGAAGGCTTTCCCCTACCCCCACCTACCCTCGCTGGGGATGGCGACGATGCAGAGGGTGCTCCGGGAGGTGCCTTCCCGCCGCCCCCTCCCCCGACCGAGGAATCGTTTGCCCCTGCGCCTCTAGAGGAGGAGATCTTCCCTTCCCCGCCACCTCCTCTGGAGGAGGACGGTGGGCCTGAAGCCTCCATACCACTCCCACCACAGCCCAGGGAGAAGGTGAGCAGTATTGACCTGGAGATCGACTCTCTGTCCTCACTGCTGGATGACATGACCAAGAACGATCCTTTTAAAGCCCGGGTGTCATCTGGATATGTGCCTCCACCAGTGGCTACTCCATTCATTTCCAAGTCCAGTACTAAGCCTGCAGCCGGGTACACAGCACCCTTGCCTCCTTGGAATGCCCCTTCCAGCTCCCAGCCTCTGCCCCAGGCTCCCACTGCGAGCCAGACACAGTTCCCTGTCCAACCCCAGCCCCAGCCCCAGCCCCAGCCCCAGCCCCAGGCTAAGCCTCAGGACCAACTCCATATTCAGCCCCAACCCCAGCCTGTGTCTTTGGCTAACACCCAGCCCCGAGGTCCCCCAGCCCCATCTCCGGCACCAGTCCCTAAGTTTTCTCCAGTGACTCCTAAGTTTACTCCTGTGGCTTCCAAGTTTTGTGTCCTGGAGCCCCAGGTGGACCTGGGTCACAGCCAAATCAAAAGTTGGGGTACCCCGAAGCTATTTCCGCTGGCACAGGCACCCCTCAACCTCCCAGCTTCACCTATGCTCAGCAGAGGGAGAAGACCCGAGTGCAGGAGAAGCAGCACCCTGTGCCCCCACCGGCTCAGAACCAAAACCAGGTGTGCTCCCCGGGGGCCCCAGGGCCCCTGACTCTGAAAGAGGTGGAGGAGCTGGAGCAGCTGACTCAGCAGCTAATGCAGGACATGGAGCATTCTCAGAGGCAGACGGTGGCGCCAGTGAACTCTGCGGCCGATGCCATCAGCCCCTGGCCCCGGGCTCAGCCGGCCGTCCCTGCCCTGGGGCAGCTGTTACACATCGCCTGCTTCACCTGCCACCAGTGCGCGCAGCAGCTCCAGGGCCAGCAGTTCTACAGCCTAGAGGGGGCGCTGTGCGGCGAGGGCTGCAGCACTGACACCCTGAAGTGCAACACCTGCGGGCAGCGCATCACCGACCGCGTGCTGAGGGCAGAGGCAAAGCCTACCATCCGCAGTGCTTCACCTGTGTGGTCTGCGCCCGCCCCCTGGAGGGCACCTCCTTCATCGTGGACCAGGCCAACCGGCCCCACTGTGTCGCCGGCCACCACAAGCAGTACGCCCCGAGGTGCTCCGTCTGCCCGGAGCCCATCATGCCTGAGCCTGGCCTAGATGAGACCGTGCCAGTGGTCTCCCTGGACGAGAACTTCCACATGAAGTGTTACAAGTGAAGACTGAGGGAAGCCCCTGTCGATTGAGGCAGATGACAATGGACGGTCACGTGCTCCGTCGGAAGTGCCACATGGTTCGAGCCCAAACCAGAGTGAGGAATGGCCCTCTGCAGATGACAGCCCATGCCCACTGTGGACCACCCACACTGAGGCCACCTGCCCCCACCTCAGTTATTTTGATGTCTAGCCCCTCCCATTCCCAGCCCCACGCTAGCATCCTAGGTGCCCTGACCCTGGGCCGGGTGGCCTAGAGGTGCAGAGTTCCCCACCCTGGGGTGTAGTCCTCGCCCACCCCGCAGGGACTGCCCACGGTCCTCCAGGACCCCACCTGAGGGGCACCAGGTTTAGTGCTGCTGCTTTCACTGCTGCACCCACGCCCTCTGCCGGCCCCGGAGCAGCCTTTGTACCCCCTCCAGGATGTCCCCCCGCCCCTGTGCTGCCAGGTTGTAGCCATAGCTACAAATAAAAAAACCTTGTTTTTCAGAAAAATAAATAAATAAATAATAACACGGTGAGTTCTCTTGTATCCAACGGGGTAACCGCGCACAGGGGATTTTTGGATGTGATGCCCCAAATTGCCTTTTCTGATCATGTGATTTCCTCATGGGCTGGTAAATGCCCCCAGATACAATGAGCTTGAAATGACTGGAAAAGTGCAATTAGAACTGTGTTTCACAGCGTAGGGTAATTCTGACAGCTGAATCTCTGACTCATGAGAAAGAAGTAAAACTGAATGTCAAGAAGATGTAGAATAGGATAGACACTCAGCATTAAGGCAACTTAAAATGTGGAAAGCTGGAAAGAGCTTTTGCGCCCAACCTAACAATAGAGATAAGATGGATAGTCTATTACATTCCAGCTTTTATTGAACCCAGCAGTTCAAAAGGAACTGATTAGATGGAAAATTAAGGGATACGGCACCAATCAGAACAAACTTAGATACGTAAAAAGAAATAACTGTAAAAATGGTTCAAATGGAATCAAACATCAATGACTGTTTTGATCATTCTAAAACATAATTGCCTGAAGAAGAAAGGCCAGCATCATATTGTGTGTGTATGATGCATGTACATTTTCATATGTACTTATGTACAATACACATATGTATATGACATGTACAGGCATATGCACCATAGCATACGCTTAGATCATGTGTAAAACTAAACTGTGACAGTTCACAGAAGATGAGAGAATATAATTGGGAGTTTACTGTTTAAGATTCTTGCAATGCGTGAATCAGATAATAGTGATAAAATATTATCTGATGTTTGTCCTTGATTATTTAAAGATGTATATTGCAAAATGAGACAAAGTATAAGAATTATAAATAAAAAGTTAATATTGAAGATAAAAAATAATTTATAAAAATATACAGTTAGCTGGAAGTAGACAGAAGGGAGGAAAAAGAGGACAGGTAAGAAAAATAGAAGACAACTAAAATGGTAGATATAAATTCACACCTGTAATCCAAGCCCTTTGGAGGCCAAGGCGGGTGGATCACCTGTGGTTGGGAGTTCAAGAACAGCCTGACCAACATGGTGAAACCCCGTATTGAAAAAAATAAAAAGAAAAAGAAAAAAGAAAAAATTATTAATAAATTAAATACAAGCCGTCTAGATTACCAATTAAAAGACAGATTGTCAGACTGAATAGAAGACAAGAATCAACTATATGCTGCCTGTGAGTATCAAAATAAACAGACGGGCCTGGCACAGTGGCTCATGCCTGTAATCCCATTATCCCAGCAGTTTGGGAGGCTAAGGCAGGCTGATCATTTGAGGCCAGAAGTTCGAGACCAGCCTGGCCAACATCGTGTAATCCCATTGCTGCTAAAAATACAAAAATTAGCTGGGCGTGGTGGTGCAGGCCTATAGTCCCAGCTACTCGGGAGACTAAGGCAAGAGAACCGCTTGAACATAGGAGGCAGAGACTGCAGTGAGCAGAGATCACGTCACTGCAGTCCAGCCTCGGTAAGAACCACACTCCATTCCCTTCGCAAAAATAAAACATAAAAAATTAATAAAATTAAAATGTGCCATGTGAACACTAATTAAAAGAAAGCTGACTGACTATGATAATCATAGGCTTCAAAAGAAGGAATGCATCAGCAATAAAGAAGGAAATTACATAATGATAGCAGGATAAATTCTTCACAAGACCAAACATCCTCAATGTGCATATATCTATCAACAAAGTTGCAAAATATATGAAGAAAAACCAGCGAGAAATGATGAGAAACAGACAAATTCATAATTGCCATGGGAGACATAACACTCCCCTTTTACTAATAGCATCACAAAGATGCCAGATGCAGTGGCCCACACCTGCAATCCCAGCGCTTTGGGAATCCAAGACAGGTGGATCACTTGAGCTCAGGAGTTCCAGACCAGCCTGGCCAATGTGGTGAAAACCCATCTCTACAAAAAAAAAAAAAAAAAAAAAATCAGCTGAGCAAGGTGGCACACACCTGTAATCCCAGGACTTTGGGAGGTCGAGGCAGGTGGATCACTTGAACTCAGCAGGTCAAGACCAGCCTGGGCAACATGGTAAAACCCCATCTCTACATAAAATACAAAAACTAGGCTGGCAAGAGGGTGCCCACCTGTAGTCTTAGCTACTGAGGAGGCTGGGGTGGAAGGATGGCTTGAGCCAGGGAGGCAGAGGCTGCAGTGAGCCAAGATACCGCCACTGCACTCCAGCCTGGGTGACAGAGTGAGACCTTGTGTCAATAAAATAAAATAATAAAAAAACACACACACGACAACACAATGAGGAATAAAACATTTGAACATTAGTACATATATAGTAGACCTTAAAACTGCCTGTCAATGCACCAGTGCCAAGCGTTATTCATAAAACACTCTGCCTAACAGAAGAGCACACACATTTTCTTCAGTGTACTTAGAACATTCACCAAGATAGTTTATCTTCTTTTTTTTTTTTTTTTGAGATGGAGTTTTGCACGTTACCCAGGCTGGTGGTGTGCAATGGCGCAACCTCGGCTCACTGCAACCTCCACCTCCTGGGTTCAAGCAATTCTCCTGCCTCAGCCTCCTGAGTAGCTGAGATTACAGGCACGCACCACCATGCCCAGCTAATTTTTTGTATTTTTAGTAGAGATAGGGTTTCACCATGCTGACCAGGATGGTCTGGATCTCTTGACCTCGTGATCCACCCGCCTTGGCCTCCCAAAGTGCTGGGATTACAGGCTTGAGCCACCGCGCCCGGCCCAATAGTTTATCTTCTAATTCATAAACCAACCTTAATAAATTAAAGAAATATAAATCAAAATATGTTCTTGGACCACTGTGGAATTGAATGAGAAATCAGCCACAGCAAAAAATATATAAACAATATTAAACATTTGGAAATTTAAGGACACACTCAATTTATTATAGTATTAACTCCCATGAGTTAACATGTGTTCCATTTATCCACAGAGAAATTGCAAAACTTGTTTCGATAAGAAATATTTTGGGTGGAGTGAACAGTGTGAAGAACTGCATTAGAATGATGCTTTGAGATTTAATCCTACTCCACCATCTGACCCCAGGACAAAGAAGATAGAAATCTAAGAAACTGGAACATAATCTGGAAGGACACTTTAATATTTTGCTGGAGACCACAAATACTCACAAAGAATGAAAGCCTAAATCAGTAACAGTCTCCACACCAGTGGGCCAGAGAGGACAAATAGGACAGAGGGTAAATGTGGACTATCTGGGTAATGGACATTGTTTTATATTTATGTTTGCACTCATATGTGCTGATATTAGTTCTGAACGGTAGTTAAACTCTGTAGGTGAGTTGGACAGAATTGTTACAGGCTTTCCACATGTAACAAAGTTATACTATTAAAACCATTTTGCAACTCATAGTAGAGAGTATGAGTTATATAAATGTTACAAAAATGCACAGAAACTATTTCAATCATTTAAAAATTAATAAAGTACCTACAGAACCCAGATTCCAATTGTTGAGTGCATTTGTGAAATCTGGTCACATTTGGGAACATTTTTCAATTACTGGTGTTCTTAGTTAAAGCCCAAGACATCTCTTGAATTGTAATCCTTCAGAAAAGAAATGCAAACACGAGTGCAACTCGTTGTGATTTACCACTGCTACAGATGATTGGGGAATTCGTCTCTATCAGTCAGTCCTTATTTCCATATTCTTATAGAAAACCTTCTCTGAGTCCTACAACCTGAGCTAGCCAGCTATCTTCAGTAAAGTTCCAATCAGTGTAATTGCTTCACTGTATTATGCTGATCTATATAAGAGTTTGGAGTTCCTACTAGATTTTATGCCCTTTGTGTACAAGACAATGATGAATATGAATACAGTTTTGCAGAACAAATAAATAAATGTGTATCGAGAGTTGTGACCCACCAGATCCACTCCTATTGTACAAGGTCTGCTTGAATTTCAAGTGGAGAGGGAAGAGGTAGACCACATTCACCCCTTCCATTTCCTTCCAGTTAATTGACTTTTCCTGCCACATGCAGTTCTGCCAAATACAATGTACTTCAGTCTACATAATCCTGAAACCCATGAATTCCAAAAACTGAAGAGTTGTAGAAGTGATGGCGTCATCTCTCTTGGTGCACATCCTCACGTGGCATATAACTAGAATCAATTCAAGTTTGCTCTGTAAGAGATCCTCCAAGTAGAAATTAGTGCATTCTTCCCTAAAACATTAATGTCCAAAAAGAGGCATAATTTCACAAGAGACCTGGTCTTTACCTAAACAGATTTTGTGTGACATGAACCTATTCTTTTTCTCTTCTTCATGACCATAACGAAGGCAGAAGTCTTTATCCATTTTTTCTTAGAGTTAGAAATCTAAAGAACACCACACTTAAGAAAACACACTTTGATAATTTGTAGAGATGAAGGTAAAGATTACAGGTCCTTCCACTTTCCTTCTCTGCTCTTCTCCTCCAGAAATAGCATGTTTATGTTTCTCTATCTGCTTCCTGCTCTTATTTCCTCTTTGCTCTTAGACTCTCTTCACTTCTAAGAACTAGGCTGAACCTTTGATTTGCTACTCACCTGGTATAGGGACTTGGGAAACATTTTTCTCATTGCACTTCAGTTAAGTCATACAAAATATAAGGATTCAAACTGTTATCAAATAATTGTTTTAAGAAAAGAATGACCAAAGAGATGTAAAATGTTTAACCCAAAATTCAGTAATGCCTATCTATTATATTATATTCTTTAAAATTTATTTTTTAAAAAGACTTTGTTTTCAGGAGTAGTATGCATGCAGTAAAGCACACAAATCTTAAGAGAACACTTTGATTAATTATCGCACATTTACATGCCCACCTGGCCATCACACAAGTCCTGATAGAGAACACACCTAAAAGTAGTTGCCTCCTTAAATTTTGTATTCTGATCCAAAATTTGCTTCACTCTAATTCCAAACACAATCTGATATTTGTTACCATAATGTCTTGGTTATTACAGCTTTCTAGAAATCTTTGAAGTCAAATTGTGTATGTCCTTTAACTTCATCTTCAAAATTATGTTGGCTCTTATCATTTCTGCTCCTTTCCCCATAAATATCTGAATTACGTTATCCATTTCTACAATAGTTTCCACATGGATATTTGTTGAAATTGCATTTAAACTACATGTTGTTAGAAATAATTCCTATCTTAAGAATATTGTCTTTTAATCCATGAACATGGTACAGTTTTCCATTTATTTAGATCTTGAATTATTTTCATCAGAGTTTTGATCTGTCATTTCCTGCATACTGCTCTTCCTCATACTTTGTTATATTTCGCTATTTGGTGTTTTTTAAATGGTATTTTTTAAATTTAAATTCTCAAATGTTTATTGTTAGTATACAGAAATGCAATTGATTGTTGTACGTTGAAACTGTACCTGTAGTCTTATTAAACTCAAATTTTAACTCTACTAGCTCTTTCCTAGAATTTTTTGGTTTCTCTAGGAAGAGTGCCATGTCATCCACAAAGAGCAACGGCTTCATTTCTTCTTTTAAGTTTCATATGTCTTTTATTGTTTATTCCTTACTTACTATACTGACCAAGATCTTCAATATGAGGTTAGGTAGGAAAGATGAGAGAAAACATTATTGTCACGTTCCTTATCTAAGGAGATGAGCATTTAACCTTTTGTCATTAAAGGTGACGCTAATTTGACACATTTTTGATGTAAGAGATTTTCTTTCTGTTCTTTTTTTTTTTTTAATTTTTATTGCATTTTAGGTTTTGGGGTACATGTGCAGAACATGCAAGATAGTTGCATAGGTACACACGTGGCAGTGTGTTTTGCTGCCTTCTGCCCCCTCACCCATATTTGGCATTTCTCCCCATGCCATCCCTCCACTGCTACCCCCCCCCGCTGTCCCTCCCCTATTTCCCCCAATAGACCTCAGTGTGTGGTGCTCCCTTCCCTGTGTCCATGTGTTCTCATTGTTCATCACCGGCCTATGAGTGAGTATATACAGTGTTTCCTTTTCTGTTCTTGTGTCAGTTTGCTGAGAATGATGTTCTCCAGATTCATCCATGTCCCTATGAAGGACACAAACTCATCATTTTTGATTGCTGCATAATATTCCATGGTGTATATGTGCCACATTTTCCCAGTCCAGTCTATCAGTTCTTAATTACCATTTTTATCACAAATTGGTAAAGATTTTTTCAAATGCTTTTGCTGCATTCATTATAATGATTGCAGGGTTTTTCTTCTCTGGTCTGTGTGATGGTTAATACTGAGTGTCAACTTGTTTGGATTGAGGGATACAAAGTTTTGATGCCGGGTGTATCTGTGAGGGTGTTGTCAAAGGAGATTAACCTTGGAGTTCGTGGACTGGGGAAGGCAGACCCACCCTTAATCTGAGTGGGCACAATCTAATCAGCTCGCAGCACAGCTAGAATATAAGCAGGCAGAAAAATGTGAAAAGAGAGACTGGCCTAGCCTCCCAGCCTACCTCTTTCTCCCATACTGGATGCTCCCTGCCCTTGAACATTGAACTCCAAGTTTTTCAGCTTTGGAACTCAAACTGGCTCTACTTCCTCCTCAGGCTACAGATATTATTGTGGAACCTTGTGATCATGTGAGTTAATACTTAATAAAATTCCCCATATATATAAATACATATATATGTACACACACACACACACACACACACACACACACACACACACACACACATACTCCATTAGTTCTGGCCCTCTAGAGAACCCTAATACAGTCTGTTCATATGACAAATTATACTGATTGATTTACAAATGCTGGGAGAATCTTACATTTCTCAGATGAATGGAAATGGTTATAATGTAGCAGTGTTTATTTTAACTTTGATTTTAAAACAATTTGTTAAGAAATAATGTACTTCATCTACAGCCATACCACCCTGAAGGCACCCAATCTCATCTGATCTCAGAAGCTAAGCAGGGTCGGGCCTGGGTAGTACTTGGATGGGAGACTGATGGGAATACCGGGTGCTGTAGGCATTTTTTTTTTTTGAAAAAAAAAATTTAAATTAAAAAAAAAAAGGAATGCATTTCAATTTATGAGGATACTTATTTGCTATTTGGTTTTCTTGTGATATCTTTGTCTGGTGTTTGTATCAGGGTATTGCTAGCTAATAAATAAACTCAGAAATGTTTTCTACCCTTCTACTTTCTAAAAGACATATTGTACAATTCATACTATTTCTTATGAAATATTTAATAAATGTAACCAGCATGCCAATGGGTCTGGGTTTTCCTTTCTGAAAAGTTTTTGTTCCTCTGCCCTTTGAATTAAATTTCTTTGAATTGTTTAGGACTATACATGTCATCTATTTCTGCTTGAGTGGCCTTTTGTTGTTTCTGTCTTTCAGGGGCTTGATCTATTTTATTTAACTCAGTATTAAAATTATTGCAGTATTCAATTATTTCACTAGCTCAATTTTCTCAGGGCTAGTCTACCAAAAGTCGAGTGAAAAAAAAAAAGGGAAAGGTTTAACTCTTAATGAATTGTTTTTTCCTGTGATTAGTAGACGGAACTTGCTAGTAACTAAAACATTTTATAGTCTTTTATGAAATTTCTACAATCAATCAAACATACTTCTTTTAAGACTGTGCTGTTATCTCCAAAATATTGATATTCATGATATATTTTAACAACCCTACTGAGGTATCACTGACATAAAACACGTTGTATATAGTTAAATGTACAATTTAATAAGTTATGACATAGTCATATACTCATGAACGCAACCGTGATTAAGACAATTCTAACACATGCCTCAGCTCCAGCTGACTTCTAGTACTGTCTGCACTCTGGCCCACCAGTCATGCTCACCATGCCCGGAATTTGATTGGTTTCTTTCACTGTCAATTACTTTGCGTTTCCAACAATAGTATGAAAATGGGGCCGGGCACTGTGGCTCAAGCCTGTAATCCCAGCACTTTGGGAGGCCGAGGTGGGTGGATCACGAGGTCAAGAGATTGAGACCATCCTGGTCAACATGGTGAAACGCCGTCTCTACTAAAAATACAAAAAATTAGCTGGGCACGGTGTCGCGTGCCTGTAATCCCAGCTACTCAGGAGGCTGAGGCAGGAGAATTGCCTGAACCCAGGAGGCGGAGGTTGCGGTGAGCCGAGATCGCGCCATTGCACTCCAGCCTGGGTAACAAGAGCAAAACTCCGTCTCAAAAAAAAAAAAAAGAAAAGAAAAGAAAACGGAAGCATACAATGTGATGGCTAATTTTACCCATCAACTTAACTGGATCATGAGGTGCCCAGAGAGTCGTTCAAACACTACTCTGGGTGTGTCTGTGGGAGTGTTTTGAGAAGAACTTTATATTTAAAATTGTATACACAATAAAGAAAATTGCCTTTTATAATGTGCATGGACCTCATCCAATTAATTGAGAGTCTGAATGAAACAAAATTCTGATTCTCCCTCTAGTAAGAAAGGATTCGCCTGTCAGCCTTCAACCTTCAACCCGGAACATCCGCTCTACAGATTTGAACCTGACATTCTCTGTAATCACATGACCCAGTTCCTGATAAGCTGATAAGCTATCTCTTTCTCTTTCTGTCTCTCTTTCCGTGTGTGTGTGTGTGTGTGTGTGTGTGTGTGTGTACCCTTTTAGTTCTGTTGCCTTAGAGAACCCCAACTAATCCACATAACAAGTAATATTTTCTGTCAGCCTTTTTCACTCAGCATAATTATTTTGAGATTTACCCCATTGTTTTACAGATCAGTAATCCATTCCCTTTTATTACTAAGTGTTTATAATGTATAGATGCACCATATTTTTTATCGATTCACTTGTCAGTAGACATTCGGGTTTGACTTACATATGGATCCTTTATGAACATCTGTGCATGTAACTTTATAAAGACATAGCCTTTACTTCCCTTGAACAAATACCTAAGAGTGTTATGGCTGGATCAACTGGTAGGTGTATGGTTGCCTCTTAAGAAATTGCCAAACTGTTTTACAAAGTGCTTATAAAAGTGTGAGTTTTCTCTAACTGTATGAAAGTACTCAAGACAAGAGAAAGAGCTGCTTTACGTAATCCACAACTTCCCGACTGTCCACTGTTTCTTCTTCCCTTGTGACTGTTTTAATATTCATCCATCTCCTTTAGTTTTATGTTATCTATTTCCTTGATCCTTACTAAAAACACTGCTGTTTACACTTGTTACCTCATATCTGGTTGGCACTTTATTACATATAAACTATTACCCAGAGGTTCCCGGTCCTGGGAGAGGAGGTCACTTTTATACAGAAGGAACACTGTGTCCTCTGGAGTAGCCAGTCCTCCTGCACAGGCTGTGAGTTCCACTCCCTACCCTGCTCACTGTCCCTGCAGAGAGGTTTCACTTTTTCTGTTTTTAATCAACTTTTTAAGACTCTGGTTTACTCAAAAGTCAGTGTTTAAAGTCTCCACTCACATAGGCATAGAAAACCACATGCTTGCTCCTCATGGGAGGGAGATGTTTTACTCAGCCTGAGTATGTACATAGATGCAGCTAAGTGCCCAGGAGCTCCAGAAACTTGTGATTATAGAATCATTCCAAGGGCAGGCTGACGTTTGAACACAGGGAGCTGGAGGAGAAGCGGGGCCTGAGAGTGCATCTGCTGCACACTCCCTCGATTACAGAATGCCAAGTCACGTGGTAGGTAACAGAGCCTAAACTGCAAGTCATGGAGCCCAGGCATGCACACTAGAGAAAGATTTATCCTCTAACAATACCTGCAACTAATATTTTCTCCCTGGGGCACCAAGAAGATTAGATATAATTGGATCATGAGCCCTTTAAAAGGCAAGGGGACTGTTGGTCAAGATCAGAAACTAAACTCCACTTCAACATTCCTTGACTATAAATGGCCAGATTCAAAGTTCTGCGATAAAAAAAACGATAACATTCCCAAATATTTTCCCTCCTGAAAATGTGTCCTAGACGCCTAATCAGAAAAACAGATTGGAGCTGTACCTTCTGTCTCCTTCTGCTGGCCTCACAATAAAGCCTTTCTGTTTTCAAAAGCCGGTGCCATAGCAGTGGCTTCCATGTGCATCCAGCAGCAAGCCCACGGGCTCAGTAACACGTGGAAAACGAAGGCAATATGGCACGCTGAAGGACAAATGTGGATATATTTGCTACCGTCTGTAAGATTCCATCAGCAACAGACCAAAGCTGGGCAACTTCCCAACCCTAACGTAGTCAGCCAAGTGTAATGTCAGAGTTGAGAGGCTGGAGACAAATCTACAGAGGTAGAGCCACTTGCAGAGAGCTGGTCTGCGTTTCACCGAAGGCAGAAAATCTGAGAGATGAGGCATTTTTGGTGCATAGATGACCGTGACGAAGACTGGAGAAGGAACTCAGGAAAGAAATCACTGGGAGTTGTAAACCAAAAATAAAATCCTCAGCTCCCTCCAGCCAACTAGATGGATCCCTCTGACCAGATTAAAAAGAAACCTGAGGATGTAGATCAGGCCATGATGGGAAGGGGCGTTTGGACAGGCCTAATTATACTGATTTTCCTTTAAAGACCAGGTACAAATGACCAGCATTAAAACGGAGGTCCTAAGGCTGACAGGACAGATGCTTTGTAGATAAGATGCCAGATTCCAACCTGACTCTAGCATAGCATCGTAGGACAGACACTAGGCCCTGAAATAAATTGAAGCATTTTACCCTAAAATATTTATTTGACATATTTTGAAATGCCCATCTAACACTATCTCTTACGGGGAAAATCTATATTCTGTACAGAATCCTCTTTTCTTTCCAGGTAATTTTCTGATCCCGAAGAGATTAACTGAGAGCCTAATGGCTTTTAAAGGACTGACTAGGAAATACTTGCCGTCTATTGCCTCTAACGGTGGCCATCTATGAGACTTCATCTACATCATAAGAACTGTGGTTTCCACAGCCTCTTACTTCACCCAGATACTCCTTTCTATTGATTCCAGGCCTTCAGATAGTAACAACTCTTTCCACCAACCGCCAATCAGAAAATCTTCCAATCTACCTATGACCTGTAGGCTTCCTGCTTCCACTTGTCAGACCTTTCTGGATCAAACCAATATATACCTTCCATGTACTGATTAATGCCTTATGCCTCCACAGAATGTATAAAACCAAGCTGTAATCCAACCACCTTGGACACACGTCTTCAGGACCTGGGGTCGTGTCATGGGTTCTGGTCCTCACATTTGGCTCAGGATAAATTGCTTCAAATATTTTAGAGTTTGGCTATTTCATGGACAGGGCCTAGGAATGAAGAACAATCTGACTTTATCTTCAAGGAGATATTAACAAATGATTAGGTTCCAAATATCTCGCGTGTTTTTGTCACTTTGTTCAACATGATACTTCCACAAAGGGAGCATTCTGTTGACTGCAGGTGGATGATACACTGAGCTAGCATGTAGATGATACACTCGATGAACCACGTGCAATAGGGCTGCATGATTCCCCAAAGTAAGTAAAAGTGTTATGTACAACAAAAAGTGAAACATGCATTCAAGAGACAAAAACGAAACAAAAACTCACCTGTTTGTCAACTTCTTCACTGCTCATGTCTTCCTTCTTCCTGTGTGACTATTGTAATGTCATTTCTCATTGAATTGAGAGCTCTTCATCTTATTGAAAAGTGCTTGCCCATGACCTCTGAGCTCTTTTATGCCCTGTAAGTTGCCAATAACTGATATTTGTTTCCATGGACAAGACAGAATCTTGTTGACCAGATGGCAGATTTCACCATGGGAGTTTCTCTGCTTTGGCTCCTTGAATTTTAGGTTCCTCATTGCTTTCTGCTGTTTATTAATCAGGCTAGCTCTTCAGAAGGTCCCTGGGTTATTTACAATTTAACCCACATTTTCAATTGTGGATTGAAAGCACCAGACTGTCTGAGATGGAGCCTTTTTATTTTTCTTTGAAAGCCGTGAGCAGATGGGGTGAGCATTTAATTACCAAACCAGTTTCCGGCCAAGGAGAGAATATTCACTCCCCTGGAGGTAAAGGTCCCTTCGACCCAAGACAATCCCAGCTCTCATCACCCACACCAACATGACTGAGCCTCTGAATGCTCTATTTTCCCCTCAGAATGTGGAATTGAATTCATTCTTCATATCCCTTCCAAAAGGGTAATCAAAATAATACCTGTAACAGCCCCTCCAAATATAGTATTTCAAAAGTGTAATTTTCTTACAATATATCCTCAGTCATGGAAGATTTTTTTGAAAAACATTAATGTCCATAGATCTTAAGGTAAAGAGTTTATAACTCAACTAAATCACGTTTGTCACTGAAATACTATTTCACACTATGACTAAAGGACACAGGTTTATTTTTTAATTCTTTTATTGTAGTAAAACATACATAACATAGAATTTGCCATTTTAACAAAACTTCAGTGCATGGCCAAGTGGCCTGAAGTACATTTCCTTTGGTGTGTAAGGTCAACTTTTGAACAATGGTTGCTGTATTGTGTTTTTGAATCAAAATATATTTTATTTTCCTCCCAGAAAGGAGCATTGTGAATCCAGCCAATATTCATGCTAAGAGGAGAGTGAATTCCTGTTATTGGCTTTCTAACAAATTCAAGATGAGGAAAATTGGCACCACGTGATCCTGCAGGGAGCGGAGGACAGAGAGCTAAAGCCCCTTCCTGTGCCAGATCAAAGGCAAATGTCCAGGACAACTGAGACTTGACCTTGGATGGTCAACCCATCCCTGTGCCCGCCTTCATGTGTGAAAGCTTATCACTGACTCTAAAGCATCAAGGCTTTGGCGCTGAGGGAGCCCAGCCTGACAGCCCTGTGCCTACTGCTTTTACTTGCAGTAAAGTCCCTGGGGACCTTTTTTCAAACTGTATATTTGATATTTACATGAAAATCAAAGTGGCTGCTGCAGAAGACATGCTTTGTCCCATGCCTCCAGGACCCTGAGATGCATTTGGTAGTCTCAGAAGAAACAGCATTTGGCCCCATCAACCCATCATATCGTTTCATCTTTTCCTTCCAATCGGTCCTTCCCTTTTCCCTTTGTAGAATAAAGTTCCTCAGTGGAAAGCCACGCCTCATTTAGAGCCATAGACAGCACCCATATTTCATAAAGAATCAGGGAGTCAACACTTAAGGCTCTGGGGACAGCACAGTCTTTTACACAACTCCTCAACTCTGCACTGTATGTGAAGGCAGCCAGAGATAATGAATAAGCAGAGAGCATGGCTGTGTTCCAACAAAGCTTTATGTGCAAAAACTGGTGAGGCCAGTGTGGCCTGCTGCCTTGGTTTGCCAACTCCTGGCTTAGTGCGACCATCCAGATTATATGATTCTCATGCAACTTTGCCTTTGAGCTGTTTTATAATCTGTAAATTGTAATAACTAATAACAATGGCAAAGTATCATTTTCTTTTTTTTTGTAGATAAGAAAATAAATTGTTTCCAGTGGAGATTCAATTAACTTCTTTCTCCCCCATGGACAAAGTCAGTTTCGTATCTGTTTGTAAATTCATTTCAATATAATGTAATTTCATATACATTTGGCTTTGATTTTTCCTTTGAACTGCTTATTGGGTTATTCATTTAACAATTTATCTGGTCCCTTATGAATGAGTGAAATAATATACTGATATTATATATTGACAGAGGTCAGAATTTTATCATTTTTTAGGAAAATATCCATTTTATGGGAAATATCCATTAATACATATTCTATACAGTGTCTGCTGAACACTCACAGGTATTAACAGATGATGGGATTTTTACCTTCTCTCGTCTTTCTGATGTGTGTCTAAAACCTCCTTCTCTGGACCCCTCCTTTCTAAAACCAGACCTCCGGGTTCCCCAGCCCACCTGCCAAAGAGTCAATGAATGAGGTGGGCTGAAGACTTGCTCCAAAACCACGTATTGATCAGGGACAACAGTCACTGGGAATATTAGGCATTGGTGTGTGTCAGAATCCAGACTGAGATTTCACATGTGTTTTCTCATGGAATCCTTACTGTGGCACAGCAAGTGGCATGCTGCAAAAGGGAAAACGGAGACTCAGAGAAGTCAAGTAAGCAGCCTGTGATCACACAGCCTGAGAGTGGCAGAATTTGAACTTTGATCCCAAGCTCTCAAATACGATGTTGTCCATCTTTCTTTCTCAGCTCAGTCTCCCGATTCATAAAATGGGCATTCGTTCTGTGGGCTTAGTGAGGAGGCAAAGGTAACATGGACTGCCACTGTCACAAGGGCAAGTTGGGTGCTGTGCCTATGCTGAGATTCCCAATATACAGTTCCTGGCACAAGCAGGTGAACACTCCCTGTTCGAATGTGCAATCTGCAGAAAGAGGTCTCACAGTTGGTAAGTGTCTGTTCATTCAAGTCCACAGTGGACACTATCGTGCTCCACATCTATGCCCAGTCATGTACCACTGATGCTCTCTGCATACATTTAATCTTTCCACCGATACCATTTTACAGCTAAGAAAACTGAGACAAAGAGAGGAGGAATAACTTCCCACGTTCACAAAATGAAAAAGGACTGGAGCCTGGGTTTGCACTAAAGCAGGTCAGGTCAGGCACGGTGGCTCACGACTATAATCCCAGTACTTCGAGAAGCTGAGGTGGGTGAGTGGCCTGAGATCAGGAGTTCGAGACCAGCCTGGGCAACATGGCAAAACCCCTGTCTCCACTAAAAATACAAAAAAAAAAAAAACAGGCATAGTGATGGACACCTGTAATCCCAGTTACTTGGGAGGCAGAGGCAGGAGGATCACTTGAACCCTGGAGACGTAGGTTGCAGTGAGTCAAGATTGTACCACTGCACTCCAGGCTGGGTGAGCGAGAGACTGTGTCTCCAGAAAAGAAAAATAATAAATACAAATTTAAAAGATAATAAATAAAACAGGTCAGCCTTGGAGCCCAACCCCAAAACCTCTTTTTCAGGGCATAATAAACTGCAGTTTTCTACCTTCTGTTTCTTCTCCTTTCTTCTTCTGTCTCATAAACCAAGCTGCCCGAAGAGGAGACCACCAGAGAGGAAGAGGGTAAGGAGTGAGAAAGGGTGGAATGAAAGAAAGCCAGAGCTGAATTAACGAAACCTCCTCTTGCCTATTCTCCGGGCCCTTATCCTCATCTTCTCATTTCCTGCTTTGCACCACGGCCATAGAGGAACTTAAAGGGTCTTTAAGTTCCCACTTAAAGACCCTCAGGGGTCCCACTGAGGGTGACGGTTTCAGAAAGTCCTTGGGGAGATGTGGACTCTATTGGTCTCCATTTGCTCTTTCTCCAGCAGGCCCAGTGTGGGCAGAGCCCCATGGCTCTCTATTCATGTTGTGCCTTTGGTGGCCAGAGTGGACACCTGATCATGTAAGAGAGAAAGAGGAAGAGCCTATGGGGGCCTCACAATTGTCTTTTCACATGGAATTCCTAAAATGGTCAATAGACCATCAAGGAGAACTATGACTTACAATCTCTGATGTGCAGAACAAGCTGAAATGCGGGTACAAAGCCAGGCCTGATCAATTCAGTTCCCAGTATTGTTTTCACTATTGTGGTCGGTCAAGAACCTCACCAGGGCATCTCAAATGCACTGATAAATAATAATAATTGGTCCAGGCACAGTGCCGCTGCCTGTAATCCCTGTGTTTAGGTCAAGATGGGAGAGTCACTTGAGCCCAGGAGTTTGAGACTAGCTTGAGCAACATAGAGGAAACTCCGTCTCAAAAAAAAAAAAGAAAAAAAATACACTTACTTTTACTCTTGTGATGAGTTGAGCTGCTAATAAAATACCATGTAAGGACACAGGTGCCCCCTTTCATTTTTGATCTCTGCACAGTTATCAAAGCCACAAGCAAATTACATAGCCTGTCAATCAAAGACAAGATAACCCACAATATACTGATGTCTTGCATAATTTCTAGGCATATATTTTATTTATGAAACTTTAACATTTCTTTTTTTTTTTTTTGATGGAGTTTCGCTGTTATTACCCAGACTGGAGTGAAATGGCACAATCTCGGCTCACCGCAACCTCCGCCTCCTGGGTTCAAGCAATTCTCCTGCCTCAGCCTCCTGAGTAGCTGGGATTACAGGCACACACCATCATGCCCAGCTAATTTTTGTATTTTTAGTAGAGACGGGGTTTCACCTCGTTGACCAGGACGGTCTCGATCTCTTGACCTCATGATCCACCCGCCTCGGCCTCCCAAAGTGCTGGGATTATAGGCGTGAGCCACCATGCCCGGCCGAAACTGATAACATTTCTATCCCCCTTCTGTTTAAAAATGGTCTTGTTTTTCCCTCCTGTTGATATGTGTATATTACTTTGGGGACAAAGACAGCATTGCTTATGGGGGAAACATGAAATGTGTAAGTAGAAGAGAATATGCTTTCTTAAGGTGGTGGTTGTTATTGGCCATACAAATGACTCTCAGAAAGCCCTTGTTCATGACAGGCCCATGGACATGCCACGGAGGTGAGTTTGCTGTGCACACCCTTGGGCCTTCCAAAGTTAGAAAGAAATGGCCCAGTCTCAAGGCTGCAAGGTTGACTTGTCCAAAAATTCAATACAGTGAACAGTGATGGATTTCTGCATCGTGCATGACTCAGCTAAGTGTTTGCATTACATCATGCCTGAGCTGTTAAGAGCTGTGCAATTATTTTCAGGCGTAAGATTATGAAACAGGCTATGAATTTATGTTTTTGTTGCTATGGTAATTTATTTTTCTGCAGTTTTAATAACCTCATCAAATGCAGACAATCAAGAGTAATGTGACACCTCTACATAATTCAACTCCAAACCATTCATAATAACTTGTGGTATATTTGAGACATTACATAAGGAAATTAAAAGCAAATAGAAATCAGTCATCTCAAGTCTGAAACCTATAAATATTTGAGCTGGGAGCATAAACACTACAAGAAAGATCTTCGATGATAGGAACACGTATATCTAATAAATGGTGCAAGATGAAAATAATAATTTAAAAGAAATAACTTTGAGGTACATTTTTCTTACTTCAAAAGAAAAATAAAAATTTCTGCTTTCAAATTATTCAGACACATAACATAAGATGATCTTTTATAGGCCTGAGTAATATATTTATAATCCTTGATTGTTTGAACATGGATATTAGCTCTGGCATGAATATTGATATTTTTAAATTATGATTATTACAGATTGAACTTGTGTCCACATTTTTATAATGGGTAATACTGAAAAGTGTGATCAAACCCTGGGTGTGATAATAACAGACAGTCATATTCAATTCACTCCAAATGCATATTATTAAGAAACAACATTCGGGTTCGCTTGCTTGCTGTCTTCTAATTTGTCATTATTATGGGGTTAAAGGCTGTACCTGCCTTTATTTATGACTATTCCCCACTGTTGTAAGGGAATCGCTGTCAGAGACAGCTGTAACCACAGAAGCCTGTCCCTTCTGGAAGATGATTCAAGGTGGTTATGTGGGTCTGGAATGAAATTTGGAGTCAAGAAATGTATTATTCAGGGTTCTTTAGAGGGACAGAACTAATAGGATAGATGTATATATTACTGATGGTTAATAAGGAGTATTAACTTGCACCATCACAAAATGAGGTTCCACACAATAGGCTGTCTGCAAGCTGAGGAGCAAGGAAGCCAGTCCGAGTCCCAAAACCTCAAAAGTAGAGAAGCCGACAGTGGGGCCTTCAGTCTGCAGTTGAAGGTCCAAGAGTCTTAAAGCTAAAGAACTTGGAGTCTGATGTTCAAGGGCAGGCAGCATCCAGAAGGGGAAAGATGGAAGCCAGAAGACTCAGCAAGTCTAGTCTGTCCATATTCTCCTGCCTGCTTTATTGTAGCCACACTGGCAGCTGGTTAGATGGTGCCCACCCAGACTAAGTGTGGGCAGGCCTTTCCTAGCCCACTGTTCATCTCCTTTGGCATCACCCTCCCAGACACACCCAGGAACAATATTTTACATCCTTCAATCCAACCAAGTTGACACTCAACATTAACCATTAACAGGAAAGAATCCACTCCTTTCTGGAAATCATTCTGGAAACGTGTCGTTTCTTTACTTTAGACATTGGGCCATGGAAATTGCAGTAGGGGCTAAGAACTGGATGTGTTTTCAGCAGTGCAGGGAACATGTCCATCTTCTGCCTCCTCTCCTGAACCATAAATGAGTCTTCCTGCAGCTTGATGCGGAGGCTGGGAGTCTCTTCATAGTGGCCTGTCAAGGGAACAGGAGTAGACAGCCCTGTGACAGGGGCCCCAGAATGATGGACTGCAGAGTGGGCAGAGCAGAACATGGGGAAGGTGATGGGAATGGGAACGGGGTTTTGAGAAATAAGATGAGATGACGGACTCATTCTTTTGTCTTCTAACTACTGGAGGGGACCAGGCAGTGGGCCAGGCTTGCCAGCACTAGTGGACACGGGTAGTGCCTGCCCTGCATCACAATCCCTTTTCTTCCTAATACAGCTCTGATTTTATTCAAGGTACTCCTTACAGGTTTAGAAAAAGCTGACTTTAGCCTCAGGTCAAGGAATAGGCCTTTAACTGCATACGACTTCTCATTCCCAAGGCAAATGCTTTTGGGCAAGTATAAACCCATGACCTAGGCTGACACCAGTTCACCTAGGTGCTTCTGAAGACACAGAAGTTATTACGAAACAGCATCAGTGTTTGCTAGCTTGCCTTCCTAGCCCTCGCCTTCATCCTATTTGGATCAACCTAGGTCATGGGTTCACACTCGCACCAATGGCATTTGCCTTGGGAATGACAAGTCAGGTGCAATTAAAACCCTGTTCCTTGAGCTGAAGATGGAGTCAGTTGCCTCCATCCTGCTTGGGCCAACCTACAATGTAGAAGTGCAGTGAGGTTGTAGGTGCATCTCTGTCTCTCTGTCTCTGTCTGTCTCTCTGACTCTGTCTCTGTCTCTGTCTTTGTCTCTCTCTCTCTGTGTGTGTGTGTGTGTGTGTGTGTGTGTGAGTGTGTATGAGAGAGAGAGAGAATAATAAAAGTTATAGCTCTGTTTGCCATTAGAAATCATCTTTCAAGGAGTAGAGGAACCAGAATTTGATTAGAAATTTTGCTGCAGCCAGGAGAGCAGATGGAAAACCCTGCATCCGGAATGACATGGTTTAGCTCCTCAATCAGCCAACTTTGTAGTCTTCCCTAGATCTTAACTGCTCTTCCTATGTGAAAAAAAGAGAATTCCCCCATTATTCAAATGACCCTGAGTCAGAGTTTCCAACCGCCTGCTGCCGAAAGCATGGTAATTATTCTAGCTGGGATCTTTCAGTTGACAGAACCAGCCACTTCATCGTCCTGAAGTGAAGCACCGGGGAAGTCATTTTAGGAATGACATGATTCTGGCAGCTTGGCTTGCCCCAGTCAAAAGGGAAAGAAGAAGAGTCTTCAAGCAGCTGCCGAAGGAGGGGTAACCCCACCAACCCACCCCGTCACTTGCCACTCTCCACGCTTTCCTGAATGTGATGCCTCAGACCACGCTCTGCGCATAAGGGATCTGGGATTCCCTGCGTAGAAAGCAGCTGCTCTTTGAATCAACTTCAGGCTACATTTGGATTTTAAGGCCTTCTTTCAAAACATAATGGAAGGGGACTTGTTTCAGTTCCAACATGTAAAGGGCTTGGAAATCATCTCTCCCATCCTTACAACAAAGCAAAGCTGGGAAAACTGAAAATCAGGGACTATTCTTAGACCCTTCAGAGAGCTGAGATTCACAAGCAAACTGCAAATCTGGAGACACAGATGAATCGGGAGAGCCACAGCCAAGTTCTTCCCACCTGGAGCAGAAGCCTCTAGAACCATAAACTGGTAGGATCACTTCAGAGGGTTTTTTTTAAGACAGGATCTCACTCTGTCACCCAGGCTGGAGTGCAGTGGTGCGGTCTCGGCTCACTGCAACCTCTACCTCCCAGGTTTAAGCGATTCTCCCTCCTCAGCCTCCTGAGTAACTGGGGCTACAGGTGCATGCCACCATGCCCAGCTAATTTTTGTATTTTTTGGTAGAGACTGGATTTTACCATGCTGGCCAGGCTGGTTTCAAACTCCAGACCTCAAGTGATCCACCCTCCTTGGACTTCCAAAGTGCTGAGATTACAGGTGTGAGCCACACACCATACCCAGCCAGTTTAGTGGGGATTTTGATGAATTGGGGGAATCTGGACATGAACTAGCAGGGAAATGAGAAACCCCTGGGGATCACGGTTTTAGGGAGACCCCACACTTTCATGGACTTGATCTCCAAAGAACCCCACCAGTTTGGCATTTTGAGGATTCAAAGAAACCTGCAATGGCCACAGCAGGTTGAGAGGAAGAACAAGGATGGCGAAATAAGCGGAGAGCTGTGTCCACAACAAAGGGCTGTTCTCCAGTTGAAAAGATTACCAGAGCTTTGTCCTACCTGGGGATGGCCGTTTCTCCCACCACCACATCACCCGTCTTCCAGACTCACATAGGAAGGGAAAAATGGGTAGTCATCAAAGGGGAGGGGTTCAGAGAAATGGAGTGGAAACTCTGAAGGTCATGAAAGGGAGCAGAGGGCAGGGGCGACATCAGTAACCATAGGCTTAAAGAAATACTCATGAATGTTACCGCCTGGAAACACAGGGAAGGTTATAGAAGGATTCCCCTGTACAGCCTAGCAGCTCGCTTACAAGCCTCCAGTACAATAGCAATGCATTGCCGCTGAAAGAGCTGCAAGCCGTAACCCTTTTATGACACAGAATATTTAGGGACACCTAGGGTGAAAAGGAGACAGAAACAGGAACAGTAAAGAATGTAAGGCCGGGCGGGGTGGCTCAAGCCTGTAATCCCAGCACTTTGGGAGGCCGAGGCAGGTGGATCACGAGGTCAACAGATCGAGACCATCCTGGTCAACATAGTGAAACCCCGTCTCTACTAAAGATACAAAAAATTAGCTGGGCCCGGTGGCGCGTGCCTGTCATCCCAGCTACTCGGGAGGCTGAGGCAGGAGAATTGCCTGAACCCAGGAGGCGGAGGTTGCGGTGAGCCGAGATCGCGCCATTGCACTCCAGCCTGGGTAACAAGAGCGAAACTCCGTCTCAAAAAAAAAAAAAAAAAAAAAAAAAAAAAAGAAAGTAAAACCTCTGGCGCACGGAGCTATGACAAACATTCATTCAACACAGTCCAACGCCTAACCAGACTGACATAAACTATCATCACAATAAAGGTTTCTTTTCCTCAGTTCTTAGTATTCAAGGCAACGAAAATTTAGAAGGTATGACAAAAGGTAAGGAAAACATAATCTGAAGAGAAAAAATCATCAGAAAAAGACTCAAATATGTAAGACATGCTGGAGTCATTAAACAGATAATATCAAAGAACTACGATGACTGCATTGAGGACTGTAAGAGAAAATGTGGAGCACACACAGGAACAGAGGGTCGTGTAAACAGAAAGAAGGAAATAAACAGAAGAAAAAGCTGGAAATCCAAAACACTGTAGAAGAAATGAAGAGTATCTTCACTGGGCTTGAGCTTGAAAATAGGTCAAGAAATATGAGAAATTGATTTGTAAAAAGAAAACTATTAAAACAAAAACAACAAAGAACCCCAGAAATTCAGGAATTGTGCAACTATTTCAAAAATTATAACATCTGCATAACTGGGCTACCAGAAGGGTGTGAAAGGGATAGTGGAGCGGAAGAAATATTTGAAGTAAAAATGGCTTAGAACTTTCCAAAATATATGACAGGCACCAAATCAGACATCCAGGAAAAACTCGGAAAGCACCAAGTAGAATAATACATACATACGCACATACATAAAGTAGACAAATTGCATTCAAATTACAGAAAACTAAAAATTAAAAAAAATTGTTGAAAGAAGCCCTAGTGAGAGGCTGGGCATCTTACCTTACCTATGGAAGTACAAGAAAAATAGTTATACTAGACTTCTCATCAGACACCCTGCAAGAAGAGAATTGTATGAAATATTTACAGTACTGAAAGTAAAAAAATCAATCTGGGCTTCTATATCCAGTGAAAGAATTTTTCAACAGTGAAAGAAAAGTAAAGACATTCTCAGACAAACAAAAACCTGAGGGAATTCATCCCTGGCTCATCTTCCCTGCAAGAAATGTGAAAACACTTGACTCAGTCAGAAAGAAAATGTTATAAGGTAGACCCTGGAAACTACATAGAAAAATAAAGTACATCAGAAGAGGCTTACAGGAAGGGAAAATAAAATGTTACGTTTCCAATGGTTAGTTGATTGAAAAAAGTAACTGTTTAAACCCATAGTGGTAACACTGTAATGGTCAATTACAGAATGTAAACAGCTAAGATGAATCATATCAGTTTCCTGAGGGATAGGACGAAGGGATTGGGAATACTCTGCTATAAGTTACTTGCATAATATAGGAAGTGGTAGAAAGTAACTTGAAAGTTAATTTACGTTAGTTAAGATGTATATTGTAAACTCCAGGGTAACCACTAAAAACGTTTTAAGTGTAATTCAGAGGAGATCACATGGAATCAAATACAATGCAAAGCTAAAACAAGAAAAGGCAAAAAACAAGAGAGGAAACAAGGAACAAGTGCCATGTACAGAAAATGGTTGAAATGATGGGTTATATTTATCCAATGGCATCAAAACTCACTTTAAATGTGAATGATCTCGATGTATTTATTAAGTGACAAAACTCAGCAGGGTGGATAAAATAAAATCCAGATCCAGCTGCATCTTCATTACAAGCAACTCATTTTAATTATGAAGACTCAGGTTAAAAGTACAGAAGTGAGAAAGATACAACATGCTAACATGAATCAAAAGAAAACTGGTCTAACTATATTAATTTCAGACAAAGCAGTCTTCACAACAACGATGATTATCAGTGATAAAGAAGCATGTTACGTAGCGATCCAGTGTCCATTCTCCATTCTCCAAGAAGATGTAATAATCCTAAATGTGTATGTACCTAACAAAAGAAGGTTATTCTTTACATATTAGATTCCTGTGGTACCTTCAAAGTTATGGGTCATTTTTCTATCACTTTCCTCTCTTTACTGGTAGGAAAGTAGCCAGACAGTTATTTGTATTTAGCTGCAATGAGCTTACCTAGTACCAAGATAAAAATAAAATAAAAAAAAAGCAAAGGTCCTCGGAGAAATGGCAAATTCTAGGACTCATGCAGGAAATGCAGAAGATGAACCTCACTACAAGGTGAGTATTTCAGGTCTCTTGAAATGTACACACTGCACCCCTCGCTCCCAAGGTAACGGTATTAGGATGTAGGGCTAGACCGTGAGGGTGGTGCCCTCTTGAATGAGATTAGCAGCCTTTTAAAGGAGTCCACTGACAGATCTCTCTCCCCTTCCTCCATGTGAGGGCACAGCAAGGAAGACGCCATCTGTGAATGGGGAAGCCAGCTCTCACCATGCACCAAATCTACCAGTGCTAAGGTTCCGGACTTTCAGCTTCTGGAATTTTGAGAAGTAAGTGTTTATCAGCTATGGATAAGCCACGCAGTTTAAAATATTTGATTATAGCAGCCTGAACAGAGCAAGACAAGCCTTGAGCATTTTGTAGTTTCAGAAGCTAAGGAAGTGCACACACACACACACACACACACACACAATGGCGGCATGTGGGAAGAACACAGGAGCCAATTGAAAGTATTCTCAATGTTCAAGACTGGGAACATTTGAAAAATATATATATATATATAGGACTATTCGCTACATTACAAAATAAATGTCCATGAGTTTATCCTGATATAAACACATGATTGGATGAATCAGTAAATAGGAAAAATAAATATCCTTAGATCCCATTACTGGGTATATACCCAAAAGATTATAAATCATTCTACTATAAAGACATGCCCATGAATGTGTATTGTAGCACTATTTACAATAGCAAAGACCTGGAACCAACCCAAATGCCCACCAACAATAGACTGTATAAAGAAACATGGCATATATACAGCATGGAATACTATGTAGCCATAAAAAAGAATGAGTTCATGTCTTCTGCAGGGACATTGATAAAGATGGAAGCCATCATCCTCAGGAAACTGACAGAAGAACAGATAACCAAACACTGCATGTTCTCACTCATAAGTGGGAGTTGAACAATGAGAACACATCCACACAGGGAGGGGAACATCACACACTGGGGCCTGTCAGGGGGCGGGGGGCAAGGGGAGGGAGAAAATTAGGAAAAACACCTAATGCCTATAGGGCTTAAAACCTAGATGATGGGTGGATGGGTGCAGCAAACCACCGTGGAACATGCATACCTTTGTAACAAACCTGCGTGTCGTGCACCTGTTTCCCAGAACTAAAGTAAAATATAAAACAGAAAGAGCAAAATGACTCATGCAGGCACTGCATCCTCAGGTGAAGCATAACTCTTTACTCCACGTGCATAGATTGCTCACAATGACTTGTTCCCAATTGTAAAGCAGAGAAATTGAGAACAAAGGTTAACTTTGTGGTCAGGAACTAAAGACTCTTTCGGCCAGGTGGTCAAAATCATCATCGACAGCCATCAGTCATAAATCACATGGATCAGGTGGGAGAGTACACCTCTGATACGATGCGATGAGAATGGCACTCTAGCTCTGTGATCTTCTTCCTCGGAAACCCGTAAGCATAAAAAGCTTCAGGGCTTTTCCCCCCATTCAGGGACATTCTATAGTTACTGACAAGTACTCCTCCAAACTGGTCACCAAACTCAAGAAAAGTCTGACAAACTGTCACGCCAAAGAAGAACCTAAGGAGATAGGGCCATTAAATGACATGTGGCATTCCGGATGGAAT
Organism: Leontopithecus rosalia; assembly: GCA_028533165.1. Lineage (NCBI taxonomy): Eukaryota > Metazoa > Chordata > Mammalia > Primates > Cebidae > Leontopithecus > Leontopithecus rosalia. Next base: position 4,327,059 of record CM052656.1, on the reverse strand, counting down.
CCTGGCACAGAAAAATGTCATTAGATTTAAAAGAGGAGAAAAAACTGATGGTCTGCCTGTAGTTAATGATAGTGTACTGACATTTGGTCATTATTTTGGATAAATGTATCACTGTAATTTAAAATGCTAGTAAAGGGTCAAATTGAATGTGGGGTCTGTACTCTCTTCTCCATTTGTGGTAAAGCTGAAATTGCTATACAATTAAATGTTCATTTAAAGTAATGTAATCGTTTCTATTCACTGGTGTTAGTCTCCTTCCTCCTTCTTACCCTGTAAGATACACCCCATGGCTTGTTCCCATGGTTGTGCAGGTCTGGCACATCAATGCAGTAAAGAGTCACAGGTAGTCACCATGTCCTGGGTGGTGTTGTAGCCACTGGGGTCTAGAAGTCCATCAGAAGAGGCACTGTGTGTAGAGTGCCACCTTCCCTCCCCTGCCCAGACAGTGAGGAGATTAGCGCAGAGTGCCTTGAACATACTTACCATTATTTAACATTTATATGTATACATAAAACACTGATATTGGGACTTTGCAGGAAGATGAACTATTTCCTATTCCTTCTGCTAAGTGCAAATAAATCCTAGTACTTTGGGAGACTAAGGTAAGAGGATCATTTGGGGGTCCCAGGAATTTGACACCAGACTGAGCAACATGGCAGAACCCCATCTCTACCAAAAATACAAAAATTAGCAGAAATCCCAGCTACTCAGGAGGCTGAGGAAAGAGGATTGCTTGAACCTGGGAGGTGGAGGTTGCAGTGAGCTGAGATTGCACTACTGGACTCCAGCCTGGCGACAGAGCAAGACCCTGAATAAAAGAAAAAAAATAAATTTTTTTTTTTAAAAAAGACCTTAGCATGACATATAACAACAGCACCAGGAGACACTGAAAGGTGGGGAGAAAAGGCACAGGGATTAGGAATCTGGGAGCCCAGGGAATGCCGTGGGAGTGTGTTGTCTGTGTTTTATTTTCACCTCCTCTATTCCAGAAGCTGAAAAGCTATAAATGTCGAAGGGCACGCAAACAACAGAGCCCCAGAAAAAGCTCACTCTCTGTAACCAGAACATCAGAAAAGGGGCAGCTGGCAAGGCAAAAACAAAACACAACAGAAAAAGAGTCTCTCTGCTCCAGCCGAACACTACAAAAAAGCCGTGGCCACACTCATCCATGCCTCAGAACCCCAACTGGCACCTGATTTCCGACCTCAGAAGGTATCAAGAGATATTCCAACTCCCCATCTGCCTCATAACCTGGGGCGGTGTCTGAGAATGCTTAGGAAGAAGCTGTCAGTGGGGATTATCCAGGGAGCATGTGTGAAGTTACAGAAAATGAGAACAGAATGGTTCTCCCAGATGAGAAAGGAACCCCCAGGGACCAAGGGTAGAGTGAGTAGAGCTATAAAAGGGTGACAGAGAGATTCCTGGGGGCATGGAAATATCTATCTTGACTGCATCAATGCCAATACCATGGTAGTGACATCATTGCTATAGTTTTGCAAGGCATTACCACTGGGGAAAATTGAGTGAAGGGTACACGAGATCCTTATTATTTCCAACAAGTGTATGTGAATCTATAATTATATCAGATCAAGTTTAACTAAAAGTTATATTCATACTTTTTAAACACATTATGGTTACTAACACAATACTTAGGCCATGCCAAACAAATAGATATAATAGATATATGTAAATATATATTTATAATATATATAACTATATTATAAATATAATATATATTATATTAAAATATATTATATAATATATATATTAATATATTATATAATATATTATAAATATAATATAATATAATATAAATATAATATAAATATAATATAATATATATTATATTTATAATATAGTTATATATATTTACATATATATTTTTATATATTTACATATATATGTATTTTTTTTTGAGTTGGGGTCTTGCTCTGTGGCCAGGCTGGAGTGCAGTGGTGTGATCTCTGCTCACTGCAACCTCCACCTCTCAGGTTCAAGCTATTCTCCTGCCACAGCCTCTCAGGTAGCTGGGACTACAGGTGCACCTAATTTTTGTGTTTTTAGCAGAGACGAGGTTTCTCCATGTTGGCCAGGATGGTCTCGATCTCTTGACCTTGTGTTCTACACTCCTCGGCCTCCCAAAGTTCTAGGATTACAGGTATGAGCCACTGCGCCCGGTCACATTTTGTATTTTTATACTACAGGATTTTCCTGTGTCTCCAGAGTGGCATGGGAGCAGCTCAGCCGGAACTGACCCTTGAGCTAGAGTCAAAGAAAGGAAGCAGCATCAATCACCATGAGTTAATTACCAAGAGCTGCGGAGATCATGTGTATCTCAGAAGACGCCACCGAAGCAGGTGCAAGCAGAGGATCAGAGGCCCTTCTTCCTGGACCTTCGAACTGATACAGCCTTGAAAAAGGGTAAAGAAAGAACTGAACTGCCTGAGATGATATGACCTAGAATCAAATGAAATCAAGTTTCTACCACTCAGCACAATGGGGATTTGAAATAGAAATACGTTCACTTAGGAAAATATAAATGTGCGTTGCTGGCACCTGATTGTGCGGCCGGAGATTCCCGTCTGCTGCAGTAACATCGTTGGTGACATTATTAGTGCCCCCACTTAGTCAGCAGCATGCAGTAGCTGGCCGAAGATTTCCAGGTCACTAGCAGTATTCTGGTGGGTCCAGCCTACACAGAGGTCAAATACCTCCCGCATGGCCCTGCCTGGGGAGCAATATCTGGTTCATCCTCCCCCCATTGTCGGGGTTAAGAACAGTTGATTTACAGTCCAGGACCCAGGTAGGAAACAGATGGAAGACACGAGTTGGGCAAATCAGAAGAAAAATTAACAAATAAGACTGTGTGAAGGGACGTGGAGGTCCACACCAAGGACTGCTTATAGCAGGACACTGTTTCCTTTTCACAGCCTGCAGGGACAGGGATTTGCAGAGCACATGAGAACACAGAGACAGGGAGGGCTGTGCTTAGGAGGCCACCAGAAAGGAACTAGGACAGCTGGTGAAGGATGCAGCCAGCCTGCAGCAACAGCATGGTGCAGGGAGCATGTCAGGCAAATCAATGCACTGACTTCACTTTTCTCCCTTTCTCTGATCTCCTGCTGGTGCGGGCCACTGTCAGATAGCCATCTAAGTTCCAGGGAAAGAAAGCCCTTTGATATGCAGAAAGCAGAGCAGGAAGAGAAGGTGGATAGTACTGCCTACTACAATTCATTCTCTTTTCTTCTTTTTTTTCTTTTCTTTTTATTGCATTTTAGGTTTTGGGGTACATGTGCAGAACATGCAAGATAGTTGCATAGGTACACACGTGGCAGTGTGTTTTGCTGCCTTCTGCCCCTTCACCCATATTTGGCATTTCTCCCCATGCCATCCCACCCCTGCTCCCCCCTCCGCTGTCCCTCCCCGATTTCCCCCAATAGACCTCAGTGTGTGGTGCTCCCTTCCCTATGTCCATGTGTTCTCATTGTTCATCACCCACCTATGAGTGAGTATATACGGTGTTTCATTTTCTGTTCTTGTATCAATTTGCTGAGAATGATGTTCTCCATATTCATCCATGTCCCTACAAAGGACACAAACTCATCATTTTTGATTGCTGCATAATATTCCATGGTGTATATGTGCCACATTTTCCCAGTCCAGTCTATCATGGATGGGCATTTGGGTTGATTCCAGGTCTTTGCTATTGTAAACAGTGCTGCAATGAACATTCGTGTGCATGTGTCCTTATAGTAGAACGATTTATAG
>CM052656.1:4283815-4322791 GCA_028533165.1 Leontopithecus rosalia | reverse complement strand
GGAGACTGGGTCAGGTTGTGGGGAGCCCCACTGCCCTGAATGCATTTGGGGTCTTGATGGCCATCTCGGCACTCAGAGGAAGACCTCTGCTCTGCGGGGTGGCAGGCCAGGGTTCACCAGTCCAGGGCAGAGTCTAGGATGCCCAGACTCTGCATGTAGAGTTAACCACCCTCGTTATATTCAGGGCCTTGGTTGTAATTCAGGCTGGCGTTGTATGTGCCAGCCATGGTAAGTACTCAACTGTTGTAGCTACTGCTAAATGGGATGCTCCTATTAATTTCACCAACCCTTAGTGTTCAACGTTTAGGATTTTCCCATATTTTAATTCTTTACAACAGCTGTTATAATCTCCTGTTTGGAAATGCCATTGGACATAATCTTATTATTTCCTTGGGATAAAATCTTATAAGCAAGATTATTCAAAGAGAATCATCTCTGTTAAAGGTGACTTATTTTTTGAAACTTCGGTGGAGCAGGTGATATCTAGCAGTTCTCCCATGTGATGGATGAAGAGGCAGGAGCTAGGAATAGCTCAGCATTGTGAATGGCCCAAAATTCTGTGACTGGAGAAGAATAAATGTCCCATACAAATGTACATTGGGCATCATTCCGATTCCCATTTTAATTGTTGGCGAGTTGTAGACCGAGCTAATGTAACGAAAGAAACCCATGAGTTCTCCACGTCTGCGTACCAGAAGTGCAGGGGGGTCCCGGTCCCTTCTCCCGAGTGGGTTACTCTGGAGAGTTCCACCTGAGCCATCTCTTTCTGAGGCTCACTCGAGTTTGTGTGTACAAGTATTATTACCAATTTATTTCTTAACCAATAAAAATACTGGTAACTGATTTTTAACTAAGACAATACCATTCAGTCAGTATTAGACACCGTAATCATATGTGTCCATTCTGACCATTCTCTGTAATTGTTAAAATGCAAAGGGAGGTGGAAATATTTATATTTGTGGAGTCTTCGGATACAGCGCTATGTCAGTAACTGAAACTAGCATTTTGAGAATTAAAAAAGGATAATATAGAAAGGAAAGTGGACTGGTGACTTTGGTTTGTTTGAAAGATTTGTTTATATATAAAAAAGGAAATGTTGGCTTTCAGTTCATCACATTTCAGGGAACAATGGATTCTTTTTTCAAAGTGAAATGTCATCTGTTTTTCTACAGAAGAGAAGCTGCTGCAGCTGAGCTGGGAAATTAACTGCTAAAATAACCAGAGAGAGAGAACTGCTGATAACAGGGACAGATTGGCTGTTCTAATCCACCCATTCCTGTTTATTTCTGTGCAACTGTGGATGGAGTTTCAGCTCAGTCTTGCATCCCCCTTTTCTTACCCTTTTGCTGATACATAACTGCAGGTCCTCAGTGTGCACTCAAGGCCAGTGGCTGGGGAGTTGATTTCTGATTAGAAAAGGCTATCACCTGGGAACATTTCCAAATTCACAATTTCATTATATAATTGGATGGGTTCTTTTAATTTGTTTCCAGACACTCAAGATACGGCTTCACTCAGTTCATATTTTATGGGATGATTTCCCTTTTTGTTCGTTCTTTAACTTATTAATTCAGCAAATATGTGTTAAGCATCTTCTGTGTCCTGGTGGTTGAGGGGGGAAATAAAGGACCAGGCCCTGGCCTCAGGGGGCTTATAGTCTAAATGAGGAGACTGACAGTAAATGAGAAGAAAGAAAGTAGAGTGTAATCTCTGGAAGTATCAAGTGTGACCAGTTTAAAATAAATCAATCAAGGTGAGGAGACCAAGGATATCTGGGAAAGTTGTGTTATTTTAGACAAAGCACCAAGGAAAGTCCCTCTGGGAAGTCATATTTAAATAGAGACCTGAATGAAGCAAAGAGAGAGCCACACAGAGATCAGAGGAAACAGCATTCCGGGCAGAGGGCACAGTGAATGCAAAGGCCTGGAGGTGTGAAGGAGCTCAGTGCATTCAGAGAACAACAGGCAGGCCAGATTCACTGGAGTGTAAGGCCAGGAAGACCTCCAGGACCAGAAAAAAGACCTTGAAGACGGGTTTGGATTTTATTCAAAGTCCGAAGGAAGTTTTAGGGAAATAGAATGATGTGACTATGTTAGAAACATCATTGGGGATTGGAGGCACTATTTTTTTTAATAGAGGTGGGGTGTCACCATGTTGGCCAGGCTGGTTTCGAACTCCTGACCTCAGGTGATCCACCCATCTCAGCCTCCCAAAGTGTTGGGATTACAGGCATGAGCCACCACGCCCGGCCTGGCACTGTCTATTAAGCATCTTCTGTTCCCTGGTGGTTGCAGGGGAAAATAAAAGACCAGGTCCTGGCCTCATGGGACTTATAGTCTAAATGAGGAGACTGACAGTAAATGAGAAGAAAGAAAGTAGAGTGTAATTTCTGGAAGTGTCAAGTGTCAGCATTTTAAAAATAAAGTGATCTACGTGTGAGAACAAAGGATAGTCACATAGCAAAACTCCCTGCAGAGGACTGGAACCAGATTCATCATGTGCAATAATGTCATATTTTTAAAAAAACAATCAGCTTGATTTCTGGATAGAGAACTTTGCCTTGACCATTTTTATAAAATGTGTAAAAAAAATTTAAAAATGTAAATAAAATGCTCCTAAATGGTTTAATACAATTTTATTATCATTAATGAAGCAGAGTTTTGGGGAATTTCCCACACTGCCACATATTGTTTAGACTGTGTGAACCCTACCCCCAATCCCAACTATTCAGTATTATGCATTTCTTTTCCATTCAAAAGTGACAGAAGAATTTTGAGATGCTCCCTGGACTCCACTCCCCTTCTCTCACATGCCGAAAGAAAGCACACATGGTCTGTTGGACTTGTGGACTTCCATTTCCAAAAGTGAAATCCTGGTATAGGGGATCATTAGGGATAAAACAAAATTCTTTCAGCAAAATCTTGAAGCCATAAGAATTACCGCCAAGTCTGGAGAAAGCACAGACGTGGAGAAGAGGGCACAGGAGGACTGTGGGGCCGCCATGGGTTCCTGCTACCACCCCGTGGGGCATGCGGACCTCCGGGAGCAGCTGGAGGAGAACATAAACAAACACACAGTTTCTTACAGCCAGTGTCCTGGCTGCACATTAGAAGCACAGGGGAGCTAGCTAAAAACCAATATGCTTGGCCGAGTGCAGTGGCTCACGCCTGTAATCCCAGCACTTTGGGAGGCTGAGCGGGGGCGGATCATGAGGTCAAGAGATCGAGACCATCTTGGTCAACATGGTGAAACCCTGGTCTCTACTAAAAATACAAAAATTAGCTCGGCGTGGCCGCATGCACCTATAGTCCCAGCTACTCAGGAGGCTGAGGCAGGAGAATCGCTTGAACCCAGGAGGCAGAGGTTGCAGCGAGCCGAGATCATGCCACTGCACTCCAGTCTTGTGATAGAGTGAGACTCAGTCAAAAAGACAAAAAAAAAAAAAAAAAAAAAAAAAAACACCTAATATACTTAAGGGTCCTCCAAAGTTCTGGTTTAGTTTTTCCAAGATAAGTCTCAGGCATGCACATTTCTCTGAAAGTTTCCGGTTAGCTCTCCTAGGCAGCCAGGTTTGGATGCTCTGAATCCATGTCTGCAGGTCCACTGCAGAGTGATCTTAAACCCTCTCATGTACCCTGCCCCTGGAACTCACCCATTCTGGACATTCTCTCTTTCCTAACAATGACTGCATGTATACCTGATGGTTTCTCCAAGACCCTAGTCTCCAGGCACTCAGATCAACGCACTTAGGAAGACCGGTTTCGGATATAAGCATAAGGGAGAGGAACGCATGATTTAGACATGAGGTGACATGTAGGAAAGTAAATGATAGATGGGGAAGAAGGATGTTGAGAATCATGGTAACACAGATGCCGTCAGACATCAGGAGGTGAAGGAACTGTTTGGAGACAGCCTTAGTAGCCGTCAGGAGAAGGAGACTAGAGATCATCAAATAATATTTTGGGGGAGTTTGCTGTGTGATAACAGGTGCAAAGGTCTCAAGACATCTTTTTTCATAAACTTTCGCCAAAGAGCTATATTGGTTGTTTAAGGTGTGAGAGGCTGGCTTGGTATTTCTTTGAATATACTCTTGGAGTATATTCAAAGGATACACTCTGTGTGGGGGCTGGATTGCAACCGAGTCAGACTACTGCATGTTGAACAGGTAACTGGAAGAGGGCGAGACTGTCTGTCTCTCCAAAACCAGTAGAGGCCAAGAGTGGACCTGGATGGAATACGTGGAAAAGTCAGACTTCGTAACAGCCACTGTGCACTCAGCCCACACACTATGCAAACTGCATGTGTTTTTCCTTGCCTGATATCAAGTGCTGTCATCATCTCCACTTTGCAGATGAGGAAACTAAGAGGACGAATAACTTATCCAAACTCAGAAGGCAATAGGGAGAGCTCAATTATAGTATCTGTTTTACCCCTGAAGACCGAGGGACAGCCACATACCACCCTGCCCCAAAGACCCAGAACATTGACACAAGCTCCCTAACACAGGAAGGAGGCTGTGATCCCTTGAGTGGAGATGGCCCAGGGATGTTGATGTCTTAAAGGGATCCTCACTTAAGTTCACAATTCATTATTTTGCCACATTTTAAGTTTCCACTATAAAATATTAGATTAAGCTGAGACTAACAGAGATTCAAAACAATATGAGCTGAAATATCTTAGAATCCTATTGCTTTTGATGTGAAATAGGTACAGGGCTCAGCAGTCTCAGGCTTGTAGAATGGCTCACAGCACCATCAGGGACCCAGGTTTCTGTCTTTAGGTGTTTCTGTGCAGGGATATTTGAATCTTCTGTGTCTCACTTTTCTCATGGGTAGAACCAGTAAAATACTAACCCCCACTAACCAGGTTTCCCTGAAGTTAAAATATGTTTAATCCAAATAAAATGCTTATAAGATTGATGTCTAGCAAACCTGAGTGTTCAATGATGTTAGCAGTCACCATCATCATCCTCACCAACATTGCTGCCATCGCTGTTGTCGTCACTGTTACATTTTGTGCAGTCAACTATGTAATTTTCCATTTATCACCATCACCAAAACCATCATCACAATTTTCTTCAACACTATTATCACTGTCATCACCATCACCATCAGCACTACCACCACCATCTTCATTGCCATCACCATAACCATCATCACCGTCACCACCACCACAACCACCACCATCATCACCATCAGCACTACCACCACCATCATCTTCATTGCCATCACCATAACCATCATCACCGTCACCACCACCACAACCACCACCATCATCACCATCAGCACTACCACCACCATCGCCTTCATCACCATCACCATAACCATCCTCACCATCACCACCACCACCACCATCATCACCATCAGCACTACCACCAACATTGTCTTCATCACCATCACCATAACCATCATCACCGTCATCACCACCACCATCAACACCATCAGCACTACCACCAACATTGTCTTCATCACCATCACCATAACCATCATCACCATCACCACAACCATCCTTACCATCACCACCACCACAACCTCATCATCACGATCAGCACTACCACCAACGTCATTTTCTTCATCACCATCACCATAACCGTCATCACCGTCACCACCACCACCACATCATCACCATCAACACTACCACCAACATCATTGTGTTCATCACCATCACCATAACCATCATCACCGTCACCACCACCACAACCACCACCACCATTGCATCATCATCATCACTATTGCCATTAAGGCTTAGGAAACATTTATGGTTCTGCATTAATTCTATCTTGATGACAGACTGGTTGAATAATAAAGTTTCTGACTTGGAGTAATCTTTAGCCCATCTAGTATAACCCATCCCATATGTAAAAATGTTATTAGTTTGTCTAATAGTTAATGCCATTATTACTTCAAGTTTTTCTAAAATTGGGAACTCCTTACCTCACAAAGGCACCTCCATCATAATTCCCATCTTATTACTTGCTTGAAACATATACTAAGGAGTGAAATCAGGAGGACAACTATGATGCTCCATTTGACCCAAATCCTTAACATGAAAGTGTTTTGCTGAAATTTATTTATTATGCTTTAAGTTCGGGGTTACATGTGTAGAATGTACAGGTTTGTTATGTAGGTATACACATGCCGTGGTGGTGGTTTGCTGCATCCATCACCCTGTCATCTACATTAGGTATTTCTCCTAACGCTATCCCTCCCCAATTCCTCCTACCCACTGTTATCCCTCTCCTATTCCCCCCGCCCACCGACCCCTTGACAGACCCTGTTGTATGATATTCCCCTCCCTGTGTCCATGTGTTCTCATTGTTCAACACCCAATTATGAGTGAGAACATGTGGTGTTTGATTTTTTGATCCTGTGTCAGTTTGCTGGGAATGATGGCTTTTAGCTTCATCCATGTCCCTGTAAAGGACATGAGCTCATCCTTTTCTATGGCTGCATAGTATACCATGGTGTATATGTACCACATTTTCTTTATCCAGTCTATCATTGGTGGGCATTTGGGTTGGTTCCAAGTATTTGCTATTGTCAACAGTGCCACAATAAACATACGTGTGCATGTGTCTTTATAAGAGAACGATTTATAATCCTTTGGGTATATACCCAGTAATGGGATTGCTGAGTCAAATGGTATTTCTATTTCTAGATCCTTGAGGAATCTCCATACTGTCTTCCACAAGAGTTGAACTAATTTACACTCCGGCCAGCAATGTGAAAGTGTTCCTATTTCTCCACATTCTTTCCAGCATCTATCTCCTGATTTTTTAATAATCACCATTCTAACTGGCATGAGATGGTATCTCAATGTGGTTTTGATTTGCATTTCTCTAATGACCAGTAATGATGAGCTTTTTTTCATATGTTTGTTGGCTGTATAAATGTCTTCTTTTGAGAAGTGTCTGTTCATATCCTTTGCCCACTTTTTGATGGGGTTGTTTGTTTTGTTTTCTTGTAAATTTGTTTAAGTTCTTTACAGATTCTAGATGAGTCCTTATCAAATGGGTATATTGCAAAATTTTTTCCATTCTGTTGGTTACTGGTTCAATCTAATGACAATTTATTTTGCTGTGCAGAAGCTCTTAAGATTAATTAGATCCCATTTGTCTATTTTGGCTTTTGTTGCCATTGCTTTTGGTGTTTTAGTCATGAAGTCCTTGCCCATGCCTATGTCCTGAATGATATTTCCTAAGTTTTCTTCTAGGGTTTTTATGGTGTTAGGTCTTGTGTTTAAATCTTTAATCCATCTGGAGTTAATTTTTGCATAAGGTTTAAGGAAGGGATACAGTTTCAGCTGTCTGCATATAGCTAGCCAGTTTTCACAACACCATTTATTAAATAGGGAACCCTTTCCCCATTGCTTGTTTTTGTCAGGTTTGTCGAAGATTATATGGTTGTAGAACTATGGCATTGTTTCTGAGGCCTCTATTCTATTCCATTAGTCTATATCTCTGTTTTGGTACCAGTACCATGCTGTTTTGATTACTTTAACCTTGTATTTATGACAAACCCACAGCCAGTATCATACTCAATGGGGAAAAATTGGAAGCATTGCCTTTGAAAACTGCCACAAGACAAGGATGCTCTCTTTCACCACTCCTATAACATTGTATTGGAAGATGTGCCCAGGGCAATAAGGCAAGAAAAAGAAATAAAGCACATTAAATTAGGAAAAGAGTAAGTCAAACTGTCTCTATTTGCAGATGACATGATTGTATATTTAGAAGACCCCATTGTCTCAGCCCAAAATCTCCTTAGGCTGATAAGCAACTTCAGCAAAGTCTCAGGATACAAAATCAATGTGCAGAAATCACAAGCATTCCTATACACCCATAATAGACAAATAGCCAAATCGTGAGTGAACTCCTATTCACAATTGCTACAAAGAGTGTGGGGGTCCAGCACATCTGTCGGGGGGCTTCTGACCAGCAGAGAGCCTCAGCCCCACTCAAATGTTCTCAACCTGGAAGAGGGAGTGTGCGGAAAAAAAGACAGATAGACAGTGGGGTCTGGAGGACTGTCAGGCAATGCCAGAACAGCGAGTTTAATTGTGTACACTACAGGTTATATACCTTTCAGTGCTTGAGGAGTGATGTACATTCCATTGTATCTTAAGATAAAATCAAGAACAAGAATCACAAAAAAGGGGTACAGAAAGTATGACTCATAATCAAAGGGTGTACAGCAAAGGGACAATAAAGTTTGCAAAAAGGGAGTCATAAATCTAAACATGTGTTTATCTAAAATCAGTCAAGCAAGTAAGATCGTTAACACGGTACAGCTGGAACTTTCCAAATGTCATTCTAAATAGAGATAACCTTTTTCTATTCTTATAGGATCACATGCAAACAATATGAGTGAGTTAGCAGAAGTAACCAAAGTCATAAAGTTTTTGTGCAGAGTAGGAACTAGGAGGCACACATTGTCTAATAAAACCACACAGTGTCTTGTTAGACTACAAGGCCTGAGCTCAGCCATCCTGTTGCAAACGTCACAGGCAAAAATTGGTGTTTATAGAATCAGTGCAACCAGACTTCCTCTTTTCCCCTTAGCTCAACAGCAGGAAAGGAGAAACATGTACAGGCTCAAGCTCAAGATGGCGAGGGTCCTGTCAAGGGTCCCTTGCAGGAGCGATCCCCACAAAAGAGAATAAAATACATAGGAATACATCTAACAAGGGATGTGAAAGACCTCTTCAAGGAGTACTACAAAATACTGCTCAAGGAAGTAACAGAGGAAACAAATGGATGGAAAAACATTCCATCCTCATGGTTAGGAAGAATCAATATCCTGAAAATAGCCATACCTCCTGACATAATTTATAGATTCAATGCTATCCCCATCAAGCTATGGTTGATATTCTTCATGGAATTGAGAAAAAAAAACTTTAAACTTCATGTCAAACCAAACAATAGCCCGAATAGCCAAGACAATCCTAAGCAAAAAAAAAAAAAAAAAAAAAAGCTGGAGGTATCACGCTACCTGACTTCAAAAAGTGTTCTTTAAAACACTCTCACTATGCAAGTGCCCCTTTTAACATATTTTACCAACAAAGGAAATTATGTCATTATGTCTAAAAGTTATGTGGCAGGCTGAAGAGTAAAACATATCATGTTGAAGTTTTGTTCAGTGCTTTTCTAAACTGATTTTATTTTTTTAGAGACAGGGTCTCACTATGTTGCCTAGGCTGGTCTGGAACTCCTCCTGCCTCAGCCTCAAAGTGCTGGGATTACAGGCATGAGTCACCGCACCCTTCCTAGTGTGTGTGTGTTTAATGACATGCAATATTTTTCTAAAATATATATTCCCTATATTATATTATTTTCATTTCTCACTTGCTTATTCATGACCTTAACCTATTTTTTATTAAAGTGTTTTTATTTATATTGGTTGATTTATAAATGTTCTTTTATACCGAGGATGTAAATGGCTTGTCTTCTGTATTACAATTATTTCCTCAGGTTTCATTTCCCTTTCAGTTTATTTATAAAGAATTTTAATAAACAATGTTGTACAGTGGCACATATAAGTTCTCCTTTATGGTTTATTAATTTTCTTTTAGGAAAGAGAAACCTTTTATATTTATATATTAGATAACTACGCGCCCTTTGTTTTTTGTGTTTATTGAAATAGTTTGCACAGTGATGTAGTAACGGATGTATTTTTGTTGTTCCTGGTCATCTTTTTCTAGGCCATCATGTGGTTCTTCTTTTATTTAAGCCAGGCCAGGAGGTGCTGGTTGCCTCGGAAAGAGTAAGGTGGTGGAAATGGAAGATGATGGAGTCACAGAAGCTGCTGTGAGTGTCCTGGGGAAGCACTGCCTTCTATGTCCTCCTCCCCCAGCAACTCTCCCCCAGTTGACCCTGAGGATTGTGGGCCAGGGATTGAGGCCGAATAGAAATGGGAGGGATGGCATGGGGAGAAATGCCAAATGTGGGTGAAGGGGCAGAAGGCAGCAAAACACACTGCCACGTGTGTACCTATGCAACTATCTTGCATATTCTGCACATGTATGCCAAAACCTAAAACGCAATAAAAAGAAAAAAAAAGAAATGTGAGGATGTCTGCAGTGATTCTCAGAGGATCTGGGGGGTGCCAAGATTCACAGTGCGTCCAGCTCCCAGCCTAGCCTGGGCAGGGCAGTAGGGATGCTTCCATGAGCCCTTCAGGTCCTGGGGTTCAGATGCTGAGATGATGACCACACTTTCTCCCCCATCCATCTGCTGGAAGGAGCCTCTGAATGTCTCCCAAGCCTGCAGTGCATGAAGAAGAGATTATGAGAGAGCTCAGGAGATGCCCTGGAGAGAGGCTCAAGGGAAAGGCAGCAGCGGCAAGGATCTGGTGCCCACTCCCAATTCCCGGTGCTCCCTAAGACCCTGGAGGACCTGCCACCATCCCTGGGCCCTGGGCTGACTAAGAAAACCCTAACTGGAAGTTTATTACATCCCTGCCACGCTATGGCAGGAAGATTACAAATACAAATGAAGTAACACATAGAAGAATACAGAGACATTTCCTGTACATCTGAATGTAGGGGGTCAAGCTTTGTATCCATGAAGTTAATTTATTGTGTGTGTGTGTGTATGTGTGTGTGTGTGTGTATTTTACTCCTTAATCCAGTGAATTTCTATAAGAGGATAATGCAATGTAAAGATTTGCCATTTTTGAAAATTAATTCCTACTAGCTTCATAAGCCAGCAATTTGCCATTTAGAAGTGTGTGTTTGCGTGTGTCTGTGTGTTTGTATATGAGAGAGATTTCCCAGTAATTTTAAATGGCACATTTATTATGTATCAAAATCTAATGACATTCTAATAAATTCTGGGTCTATCATCTCTGGGCTTTTTATTCCATACAGTATCTAGTCTCTGTTTGACCAGAGGTCACTGGATGGTTTCGGGTAATTGCTGAAATCTTGAAACATGTTTTAGGATTGGTCTGTGCTCATGCCCACTAACTACACTCTTGCTGACAATAACTTCCTTATCAATATCTTCTTGGAATTCTTGCCAATTCGGAAATTTCTTGTCATTACCTTGATTTTATGAAATGTCGTAGGTGGGATTTATAGTTTTACAGCATTGATCTTACAATGGGATTTATGCCTTTACTATGTTGATCTTTCGATCCAGGATTACAACACACGTTGCTATTGATTCAAGCCTCTTCTTGCTGTCTTCAGTCCAGTTTCATAGTTTCGCTTATGCAGGTTCTGTACATCACTTCAGGATCTATTACCAGGTAGTGAAATCGTTTGTGTTTTCTGATTACTGGATTTTTTTCATTGTTTGCTTGTTTGTTATTTTGTCATTATATTGGGGAAGAGATAAGGACCGTATCTATTCCGACAAAGGAACATCATGTCTGTATGGGTTGTTTTTTTAATCTATTTGATGAAACTATTTTACCAGAGGCTTCATTTCCTATTATGGTTTATTTTTTCAGCAGAGCAGCCATACCATACTTAACATGTGTTTGGGGCCGACTGATTTTATACCATGGTTCCTGCCCTCTCCCTGCCTTGGGGAGCACCCTCTGCTTAGGGGAGGCCCTGTCCTCAACTCATTTATAACCCGAGCCCCTGCAGCTCCCAGACAGTGACTTTTACATGGGGCTGTCCGCTGCAGCAAGTGAGTACTCTTCCTCTCCCCAGTATCTCACCCCCTTGAAAATCAGGGCAACCAGTGAGGCTGGGCAGAGATCCTCGCATTTTTTTCTCAGAATACTGCCCTCCTGACTCTCTCCAGAAAAAAATTAAATTCAGTCCTAGGCCACATGCTTCCATCTAACCAGGAATTATATTTTGAATGGTGAATGCTGCCACCCCCAGGGCATTAGGAAGCCTGTTAGATAGTTGTTTTTTTAATACTCCTAGAGTTTTTGTTTTTATTTATTTATTTTTAATTTCCATAGGTTCTTGGAGAACAAGTGGTGTTTGGTTACGTGAGTTAGTTCTGTAGTGGTGATCTGGGGGGTTTGGGTGCACGCATCCCCCAGGCAGCGTGCACTGAACCCAATTTGTAGTCTTTTGTCCCTCACCTCCTTCCCATCCTTTCCCCCAGAGTCCGCAAAGTTCACCATGTCATTCTTATTCCTTTGCATCCTCATAGCTTAGCTCCCGCTTATGAGTGAGCACGTATAATGTTTGGTTTTCCATTCCTGAGTGACTTCACTCAGAGTAACGGTCTCCAGTTCCATTCAAGTCACTGCGAATGCCATTAATTCATTCCTCTTTATGGCTGACTGTTAGACAGTTACTTATTGTCACAATGTCTGAAGGGAGCTAAAGGGCTTTATTGGATCTTGCCATCCCTGCAATGTGCGGGACAGGCCTGTATGGCAAAGAAACATCCTATCGCAAAGGACAAGA
Source organism: Leontopithecus rosalia (assembly GCA_028533165.1). Classification (NCBI taxonomy): domain Eukaryota; kingdom Metazoa; phylum Chordata; class Mammalia; order Primates; family Cebidae; genus Leontopithecus; species Leontopithecus rosalia. The sequence continues at coordinate 4,310,413 of CM052656.1, read as the reverse complement.
AATAGTAAACTAGAAAAAGAGGTCATTCTGACTGCACTTTAGCAGCAGAAATCATCATAGATTTTGGTACTCAGGTAGCTGTTGATTCCTAATTTCCGGATGGGATATCCGCCCCCCACATCCAGCCCTTTCTGTTTGTTTGCTTGTTTCTTTTGCTCCTTTTTAGAAAGAACACACGACTCATTTATCTGGTATGAAGTTTTCTTTTTTCCTGTAATGAAGTGGCATCATTCATCGGGGTGATACCTGAAGTTCATTGTCCCATGCCAAGGAAGAAGGAAATCCAAGGATGCAGACATAGAAGGAGTGAGGTTGGGAGCAGAGGCAAAAGAAAGAGAAAAGCTCTCTCCTGCAAAGAGAGGGGTCCTGAGCAGGTCCTCCAATCCATGGTGAAGTGCAGGAGGTTTTGTAGATGAACCTGAGGAGGCAGCATCCTATTTGCCTGGGGCATGAAAGATTGGTTGGTGTACCATTTGTATAGAATGCAAAGGACTGGTTAGGACTAGGTGTACCATTCACATAGTGTGAGAAGAAGCTGGCCACCCCACCCTAACCTTTTATTATGCAGATGTGGTCTCTACCTGGCCAGGGCCACCTTGCCTGTTTCTTAACTGTACATGGGGTGACAAAGAAAAGGGAAGATGGAGCCTCCATGTTGAACATACCTGGCCCCAAAGTAGCCCTTTTTTATTGGCACAGCTGCCAACATTCCCTCATGCAAGCTTCCAACTTGCTTATCTGTCTCTGCAGCTCAATTTTTTTAAAACCGTACTTTAAGTTCTGGGATACATGTGAGAAACGTGCAGGAGTTTTACAAAGGTATACATGTGCCATGGTGGTTAGCTGCACCTATCAACCCCTCATCCAGGTTTTAAGCCCCACATGCATTAGGTAATTTTCTTAATGCTCTCCCTCCCCTTGCCCCCACCCTCTGACAGGCCCTGGTGTGTGATGTTCCCCTCCCTGTGTCCATGTATTCTCATTGTTCAAACCCCACTTATGAGTGAGAACACTGCAGATCTATTTTTCAGGCTGCTCTTTGTTAGAAAAGAAATGATTTGCGGGCTGCTTTTGTTAGAAGGGAAGCCTTGCCGAGGACTCCTTTATCCTCACTATCTGCCTAAATAATTTCTTTCTACCTCCTGTATCAATATGATTTTTCCATTTGTGATGGTCAGTTTTTTGCACCAACTTGAGTAGGCTAGTGTACCCAGCAAGTCAATCAGGCACTGATCCAGGGGCTGCTGTAGAGAGCTCTCGTAGACATGGGTCACATCCACACAGTGGCCCTCCCTTATCTGTGGTTTTCTTTTCATGATTTCAGTTACTCACTGAAACCACAGTCTGAAAATATTTAGTAAAAAATTTCAGAAATAAACAATTCATGAATTTTAAGTTGTACACCGTTCTGAGTAACATAATAAATTCTTGTGATGCCAGGTCCCATCCCATCGGGACACGAATCATCCCTTTGTCCAGCGTGTCTGCACTGCATACACCACCTAGCATGAGTCATTTAGTGATCTTCTAGGGTGTAAGATTAAAAAATCATGGTATCTATAGAGTTTGGCACTGCCTGCAGATTCAGGCACCTACTGGGGACCTTGGATTGCGCTCCCTGCAGAGAAGGCAGGGGGTGGTGACACACTGAGTTGACTTTAACGAAAGTAGATTATGCTAGATAATCTTGGTGCTCCTGAAAGTCTTTAAAAGAGAAACTGAAATTTCCCTGAGGAAGAGCCCACCTGAAGACAACAGCATCAGCTGGATTTCCCGAGGGTTTCCAGCCTGCTCACCCACCCAGTGGATTCCCAACTTGCCAGCCCACAAATGGGCAAACCAGTTCTTGAAACAAACCTATCTCCCCTCCCTCTCTCTTACTCTCTCAATCTCCTCCCCTTCTCTAGACAGATATCCCTTTCTCTAGATGGATATTATATATACACGTATAGACAGATAATTTCTAGATGATATGCTGGTTCTGTTTCTGGTGAACTCTGTTGCTCCACTGTACCCACATGGCGTTTCCTACGTGTGTGGTGCATGGAGAAGTCTCTTAGGTGGGAGTAAGATTCTAACACCAGTATGAGAATGCATTTGGCCAAAATTACTCTTGAAACTCCCTTCAGACAGCTGTAGACGCCTTTAAGGAGTGCAACATAGCTGCTGTGTTACCCTCCAGGGTTGAAAGAGTTTAATGTTTCCCTGTGGGCAGCAGACAATGAGTTGGTTGTATTTTGGGGGTTAAAAATGGGCTATGGATAGCATTGTTGGAATTACAGACAGTTGGACAAGATATTCACAGGGCCAGGTTCTTTGGGGACTGACTGAGGAAGTGAAGGAGCATCGGATATATAGCTCCCAACCCAGGCCCACCTGGGCTCATGCTCGCCGAGTGAGATGGTACACAAAGCTGTCCAAATAATTAAACTCACTGGCTCTTGGACTGGAGCACATAGAGTAGAATTGGAGTCAGTTCCATGCACATGCCATGCATCCGCACTGTAGGAACAAAGGGTCTTAAGGCACCGGGAGAGGAGAAGTCCACTCTGAAGTTGCCTGGGAGAAGGTGGTCAGGTCACTCCAGGTGGCAAGGTATGAACAGGTGCTCAGCATGCTTGAGAAAATGGAAGAGTTCTAGTGGTGCCTCCTCTGGATGAGACCCGAATCCCATGGGTGACCATTGCCTGCTGCACAAGCCCAATCTGCTGTTCCCCATGCCGTGCTGGACCACGTGGTGGTGTCGGAACCACCAGCCCGCCAGAATCTCGGTGGAGCTAAGTGCTCAGATTCGGCAGCTGTACCACGTAGGTGTGACGTTTCAGCTTGTCACTTACTAGCTCTGTGATGTTGTAAAGTTCAAAGTCGCTCTGTGTCTATTTTTTTAACCTGTAAAGTGGAGGCAATAATGCATGTTTCAAAGGCTCACTATGAAAGTCAATGAGCCTTTGAAGCTTGTACTCTTATTATCCCCATTTTCTCACTATTTCAACCTACCTGCACTGCCCCACAGGGGTGAAGGACAAGCCACTCTACTCCTCATGTCTCTGCTCCCTTCACTGGGCCATGTCTTCCATGAGGGTCTGGGCTAATTCACCCTATGCCCCCAGAGATGCATATAAGGTGTGGCCCACACAAGGCAGCCAGTAGATGCGAATCACAGATATTAATAGAATGGATTCATACATATTAATGTCTGACCCCACTTAGAGGATTGGAAGTTTTAAGCACTAAAAGCCTACCCTAAACTCAGCTTCCTAGATTTGCACAAATCTTGAGATCTTTGGAGCCTTGAAGTTTTGCTTATGGAAATTCTAAATAGATGCCAGCATGATTGCAGAGAAAAGAGAATGCTTATACACTGTTGGTGGGAGTGTAAATTAGTTCAACCAATGTAGAAAGCAGTGTTGCAATTCCTCAAAGAGCTAAAACCAGAACTACAATTCGACCCAGCAATCCCATCACTTGGTGTATAACCAAAGGAATATAAATCATTCCACCATAAGGACACATGCGCACAAATGTTCATTGCAGCACTACTCACAATAGCAAGGACATGGAATCAACCTAAATGGCCATCAGTGGTGGACTGGATAAAGAAAATGTGGTGCACAGACACCATGGAACACTATGCAGTCATAAATGAGCTCATGTCCTTTGCAGCAACATGATTGAGCTGCAGGCCACTATCTTTAACAAACTAATATAGGAACAGAAACCAAATACTGCATGTTCTCACTTATACGTGGGAGCTAAATGATGAGAACACACAGACACATAGAGGGGAACAACACACTGGGGCTTACTTGAGGGCGGAGGCTAGGAGAAGGGAGAGGAGCAGAAAAAACAATTATTGGGTACTAGGCTGAATAACTTATCTTTACAGCAAACCCAGAAACCCCATGACATGGGTTTACCTATATAACACACCTGCACATGTACCCCTGAATGTACAATAAAAGTTAAAATTAAAAGAAAAGTAGACTGCACCTTGTTTTCACATCTGTTTACTGCTTATACATGTTTCTTCTTGGGTGAAATGTTTATCTATCCTGTGTGACTATATATGTTGGTTTTGATTTGCTAAAGCTCTTTCTATATCAATAATGTTAACAAAGTTTAATATTATCCATATTAACCTAATCATCTGAACTTTTTTTGTGAGCCACAAAAATTCCAAATTTGAAATCTATGAAACCACACTGTAAAGAAGAGGGATGCCATTTGATCATTGTTCCACTCTTTGATTAGAACTGCATTTACACTTGAGACATGGGAACATATCATGTTTCAACCATAAAACAAGATTAAAAACATTAACATAAAGCACTGTGGGAAAAAATAAGATTAAAACTTGCCTTCTGTCTTGGCAGAATTATGCGTTCCTCCCCCTGAAATTACTGTAAGGATATAAATTATCTCAGAATCCCATTGCTGTATTTAGTCTTCCTCCTCCAGCTTACCACAGAACCCTGTGCTTAATGTTAGCAATACTCAAATTTATCTAAATCATTCTTTTGTGTATTAGTCTTTCACTTAAAAAATAAGTTACTTGAATAATATTTCATCGTCTGATTATGCTACATTCTGTTTAGTGGTTCGTCAGCTGATGGACATTGGGCTGTTTGAGCTAGCGTTAATAGTATCACAGTGAACATTCTTGTACAAGTTCTTCCTTGAACACAGGTGGAATGGGGATGAATCTGACACAGATGATCCAGGTGACGGAAATCAGACAGAAAAGGACACATAGTGTGTGATTCCATTATTTGAAATGTCCACAATAGGTAAATTCACAGGAACAGAAAGCAGATTTATGGTTGGGAGGGGCTGGGAAGCGAGGAGAATGTGCAATGATTGCTTGAGAGGAAAGGCGCTTTATTTTGGGATGAGGAAAATGTCGAGTTTTGTAGAGGAGGTGGTTGCACAGCGTTGTGAGTATACTAAATGCTGCTTAATTCTTCCCTTGAAAATGGTTCACGGTCAATTTTATATCATGTGAATTTTACCTTAAAAGTGCACACACATGTTTATATATGCATATGCATATATAATATATGTATAAGACAAAATATATTATTATATTATTTCTCATGAATATTCATATTAGCAAGATAAAAATAGAGACGGAGAGTGCCTCATTTACTTCTAGGTCACCATGGTTTCTCAGTCTCTCAAACACAGCAGCCACTCAAGACATTTTATTTTGTTGTTTTGTTTTTTGTTTTTTAATTTTTATTGTTGGGAGGTTGGTTAGGTCACCAACTGAGCTAACTGACCACCTGACTCAAGAAATGTTTGAAGTTCACAGGAACTAAAATTCAATCTTTTATAAAACCCATTTGGGATCTGATATTTTATAGTATCGATTGTGTAGCTGGCCAAGAAGAACCCATTATTCTTGATGTAAGGTGTATGAAATGTTGGGCTGCTGGCTGTGGTTAATTCACAATACAGCCACTGTTGCTAAAAATCCTTATGATTTATTAAACCTGCTTATCCTATGTGAGTATAATTCACCACATCTAGCCCAAGTAGCTTCATTTCTCCTTGGGACTGGGAGAAACCGCACTTAGGAGGTCCACCGCCTATTTTAGAGTTTGGGAACTTCAGTTTCTCTTATTTGGTAACATCCTTGGCTTAAGCACACAGGCGCTATCCTTGGATCCTGCTGTCTGATGAATGGCCATGTCTACATGGGTTGCTCGGACTTGGGGAGAGATAGAAAGAAAGAGGTGTTTGGCAACAGTAAAGGGGATGGTAGCCCCTTTCTCAGCAGACAAACCCTGAATAGTCAGTAGCATGACACAGTTAGTTAGGCTGATGTGAGCAAGACAGCTCTCTGTTATCATGTAGTTCATGGGGTGAGGAGCCAGCCCTGTCTGTGCAGGTTGTCCCAGCATTAGCAGTAAAAGTCTCACATCCAGGAAAATCTCTTCCACCGGACAGAAAATGCTCTGACTTTTGGCAATAAATATGTAAGATTGGGGAAAAGTACAAAACCCCACATCGGCTCTGAAAAATAAGGACCAAGAGCAACATCTTGACATCACTTGATGTGACTGAAGTGTCCAAGTGGAAATGTGTTGTCATGGTGATGTTACCAGCACATCTTTGACTTTGCCTGTAGAATAGCTGTTGTTCTTTGTGTCAAGGTAACGATAGTTGATTATTCGACTTTTAACATTGTGAAAATTATGACTATGTTTTCAAGAGTTTAGATAATAAGAATGAGACCAATTATAATAATAGCACCATATGACCAGACATCACAAAAAAAGGAGAAAAAATTCATTACTGGTTAATTAATTTGCAGACAGACTAGCAGGTAAATTATTAGCAAAAAGCATACTGCACAATAGGCAGAAAAGAATTTGGGATTGGGCCTGGTGGAAAAGAGCATATCAGAATGCACATGGAAATTCAATCTCTCCAGTCCAGGATGAGCCCGGCAAGTCCTTCCAAATCAATCAAAAGTATTTTTGCCTTTTGGAAACCACCAACGTTCAAGTGAAAATAGTGGCCACTGAATTCACTTGGCAAACCACACAATCACACATATACGAACATACCATCCCCTTAATTGTACCAGGACTGAGCAAAGCTACATTTTTTTATTTCAGAGGTTGCAACTAACATGTTCCTTAGGCAAACAGCAACAAAAAAGAATTTTCGATGACAGATATGTTGGCCCTTTATCTGTAGAACTGATTTTATCGTGCTTTCTGCAGTGTATCGAATAATGTGTTAAAATTACAACATAAAAAATGTTCCCCCAGCTCTGATGCCGTTTGCTTTATTTATTTACTTTGAGACCGGGTCTTACTCTGTCACTCAGTCTGGAGTGCAATGGTGCAATCTCAGCTCACTGCAACCTCTGCCTCCCAGGTTCAAGCAATTCTCCTGCCTCAGCCTCCCGAATAGCTCAGACTACAGGTGTGCGCCACTGCCACCCAGCTAACTTTTGTACTTTCAGTAGAGATGGAGTTTTGCCATGTTGGCCAGGCTGGTCTTGAACTCCTGACCTCAAATGATCCAGCTGCCTCGGACTCCCAAAGTGCTGAGATTACAGGCATGAACCACCTTGGCTGGCCCTGCAGTTTGCTTTAAAAAATAGAGCTTCAAATTGTTTTCTTGGTTTTTTTTTTTTGAAGATTTTATTTATTTATTTTATTTTTTAACGTTTATTTTAGGTTCAGGGGCACATGTTTAGTTTGTTAACACAGGCAAACTCATGTCCCAGGGATTGGTGTACAGACCATTTTGTCCCCCAGGTAGTACCTGATACTTATTTTTCCTGATCCTCTCCCTTCTCTCCACCTTCTCCCTCAAGTGGGCTGTTTCTCTTGTTCCCCTCTTTGTGTCATTAGTTCTCATTATTCGGCTCCCACCGGTAAGTGAGGACATGTGGTATTTAGTTTTCTGTTCCTCTGTTATCTGTCCAAGGAGAATGGCCTCCAGGTTCATCCATGTTCCTGGAAAGGACATGACTTGTTCTTTTTTATGGTTCCATAGTATTTCATGGCGTACATGCACACATTTTCTTTATCCAGTCTATCACTGATGGGCATTTAGGTTGATTCCATGTCTTTGCTATTGTAAACAGTGCTTTAACAAAAACACGTGTGTGTGTATCTTTATGGAAGTGTGATTTCTATTCCTTGGGTATATACTTAGTAAAAGGATTGCTAGGTCAAATGAGAGTTCTCTTTTGAGCTCCGTGAAGAGTCACCACACTGCTTGCCACAATGGTTGAACTAATTGACCCTCCTACCAACAATATTCAAGTGCTCCCTTTTCTCTGCAACTTCGCCAGCATCTGTTATTTTTTGACTTATTAATGATAGCTGTAAGATCGACTGAAACGATGGACAGACAGACCCAGGGTCAGGTTTAGCAAGTTTATTTCAACCTGCCAGGCTGGCTGCCTTACCACAGGCAGCAGCCTGGCTTATACACTATGAGGATGATATGGGCGGGTTGCAGGTAGCTGGGTGCTATTCTAAGAAAAACGGCATCTTAGTTCTCAGGGGCTGACATTCTGCTTAATTGGGTTAGCAACCAGGGTTCAAGAGCCGGGTGTGACCGCATCCTGGAACGTAGGTGCCCTGTTTACAAGTCTTGAGGCTGTTTTTCTTTCTTTTTTTTAATTGCATTTTAGGTTTTGGGGTACATGTGAAGGACATGCAAGATCGTTGCATAGGTACACGCATGGCAGTGTGATTTGCTGCCTTCCTCCTCATCACCTATAGCTGGCATTTCCCCCCATGTTATTCCTCCCCAACTCTGCACCCCTCGCTGTCCCTCCCCTAATTAATCCAAACAGACCCCAGTGTGTGATGCTCCCCTCCCTGTGTCCATGTGCTCTCATTGTTCAACACCCACCTATGAGTGAGAACATGCAGTGTTTTTCTGTTCTTGTGTCAGTTTGTTGAGAATGATGGTTTCCAGGTTCATCCATGTCCCTACAAAGGACAGGAACTCATCATTTTTGATAGCTGCATAATATTCCATGGTGTATATGTGCCACAATTTCCCTGTCCAGCCTATCATCGATGGGCATTTGGGTTGGTTCCAGGTCTTTGCTATTGTAAACAGTGCCGCAGTGAACATACGAGGCTGTTTTTCTTATGAGCTCGGCTTAGCAGGGGACAATGGGGAGGGGTCTATGGGCTTGCCTTGCCGTAACCTTAACAATAGCTATTCTGACTTGTATGAGATAATATTTAGTTGTGGTTTTAATTTGCATTTCTTTAATAATTAGTGATATTGATCTTTTTTAATATGTTTGTTAATTGCATGTAATTCTTTTGAAAAGTGTTCATGTCCTTTGCCCACTTTTTATTGGGGTTCTTATTTCTTGTAAACTTGTTGACGTTTCTTACGGATGCTGGATATTAGACCTTTGTCCATGCACAGTTTGCCAACGTTTTCTCGCATTCTGCAGGCTGTTCACTCTGCAGACGCTTCTTTTGCTGTGCAGAAGCTCTTCAGTTTGATTAATTCCCGTTTGTCAATTGTTGCTTTTGTTGCGATTGCTTTCAGCATCTTTGTCATAAAATCTTTGCTAATTCCTCTGTCCAGACTGGTATTTCCTAGGTTATCTTCCTGGATTTTTATAGTTTTAGGTTTTACATTTAAGTCTTTAATTCACCTTGGGTTGCTTTTTGTACGTGGTTTTCGGAAGGTTTTCAGTTTCGATCTTCTGCATATGTGTGGCCGGTCAGCTCAGCACCACTTACTGAGTAAGAGTCCTTTCCCCATTGCTTGTTTCTACCAGTTTTGCTGGAGATCAGATGGTTGTAGGTGTGTGGCATTATTTCTCGCCTTCTATTCTGTGTCTGTTTCCACACCAGAACCATGCTATTTTGGTTACTGTATATCCCTGTAGTATAGTTTGAATTTGGGTAACATGAAGATTTTAATAAAGCCATAGATATCATCAGAGAACAGATTTCTTTTTGTATCTTGTCAAAATACCAACTACATTTTACTTAATTTATATACATATTCAGCCAGTGTGCAAATATAAATGTTGACAAATTTCACTCACTCTGTAAATTCTTAGCAAAGAAAATAATAGTTACTATTTGCTAAAGTCTAGCAGAAGTTTAAAGGAACTCTTTTCATTGGCCAGGGGGCTTGGAGGAGGTGGGAATTCCTCCCAAGTTGAAAGTCCCTGTCCCCCACATCTGGGTGGACTTCCCCCTCAGGGCTCCCCTTCCACTCAGTGTGGAAGCTGCTTTCCCTCTCCAGGATTCCATGTTTCAGTCCCCTTCCACAATCTTCGTGGAAGCTTTCTCTTTCTCATCTTTTTCTCTCTCCTTTTTCTCTTTCTCTGCCTAAATAAATCACTTTCTGCAAAAACTTTTTGGGGTTCGATATTTACTTGGGAGCGCACGGCACCTGGCATGGTCCCCTCTCCCATTCTTGGGAGAGCAGGAGACCAAGAGCCTGGAGCCCACCTGGGAGCAAGCTAAACCTCCCCTGCACCCTGAAACCAGAAACAGTAAGGCATGTTCTTTCACCCCTACTGACACAATGATCACATCTGCAAGTTCTTCAGTTTTCTATTTAATTTTAGGGCGGCATATCTGGCCTGATTTATCAACAATACCCATTGTTTACTGCAGATTAATCAGAGGCAGGTGATGACCAAAGAAGGTCATTCAGGGATCTTGAAGCCACAATTACAGTGATTTCAGGGGAGATTATATAATTTAGCAGAAACTTCCATTGTTTCCTTCCTTTGTCAAATGCAACTCACATGGTTGCTTGCAAAACCTCACAGATGGGGCAGCCACTTTCTAGTTCCTATTTCAAAATCACACAATGACAGCCCCCAATCTACATTCCTCAGCATGAAGGCCTTGACTCCTTTCTCACCCCAGCTCCATGGCAACCTTTTCTTCTGGCCTTCGCAGCTGCAGCTTTTGGGGAGTCCTGCTTGGGATACTATTTTGGGTGCCCTCATTAGACACAAGGTCAGTGCAACTATGTGTGCCAATTGCAGCTGCACAGAATGGAGTGATCTAGGACACTGAAAACAAACCCAGGATGCCATCTTGCTTACTTCTCGCTTCACCAAGGCAGTGAACCCTCCTGAGAGATCATCCATCCATGACAAACTTGCCGTCCAGCTCAGGTGAGGAGAGGGGTAGAGAAAGTTCAGCTCCAAGTAGCACGTTTTGTGTGGCAATTGTTTTGCATGGGATTGTCTTTGCATCACATTTTGTCTGGCTCTCTTCCCCAGGCACGTGGTAGGATTGTCTTTCCAAACCCTCTTGAAATTAAGGACTGTTTCATGACTTGCATCAACCAAAGAAATGAGCATAAAAGTGTCCTATGCATTTGTCATGTTTTCTCTTGCAATCTGCTGTGAACACCTGTGTTTTCCAACAGAGCTGCTACCATGGCCAGGGTCTTGGGGTGGGGCCAACACAGCACAGGAAACTCAGAGTCTATACCCAGTGGGCACACAGTGTAAAGGAGAAATCAGCCTTTGTGCTGAGGTTCTAGGCCTCCGGGATTTTGGAGATAGTTACCAGAACATAATCCAAATTATCTTGACTGCAACAATGTAGTTGATAAGGGGTGTAAAATCTGAAGAATCCCAATGCCAGGTTTTAAAACAACTTCTCAGACTAGAAGTCCTAAGACTACAATTTCTGTCGAACAAGGAGATGTTGTTCACGTCTCAGACAATCGTGAGAGGGAACGACCTCAGTGTGGGCACATACAGAGCAACCGAACAAGCACGGAAACATTCAAGGGCACCAGACGATCATCAGCGTCTTCACATCATCTTCACCACACCGTCCAAGGGCACCAGACGATCATCAGCATCTTCACATCATCTCTACTGCACCATCCAAGGGCACCAGACAGTCATCAGCGTCTTCACATCATCATCTCCACTGCACCATCCAAGGGCACCAGACGATCATCAGCATCTTCACATCATCTCCACTGCACCGTCCAAGGGCATCAGATGATCATCAGCGTCTTCACATCATCTTCACCACACTGTCCAAGGGCACCAGACGGTCATCAGCATCTTCACATCATCATCTCCACCGCACCGAATACCTGGGCTTCCTTTTGCAAAACTCTCACCACACCCCCAATTCTATAAATTGTGTTGGTTGCTTCCTTTGTTATGCAGCAGCTTCTTAGTTTGATGTGGTCTCACTCGTTTATTTTTGTTTTTATGGCCTATGCTTTTCATGTTATACTGCTTTTGTTTTGGGTTAAAAATAATAATTGCCGAGGCCAATGTAAAGAGCTTTTTATCCTATGTGTTCTCCTAGGCATTTTATGGTTTTAGATTCTATATATATGTCTTTAATTCATTTCTGTTAATTTTTATATGGTGTAAGATGAGGATCTGATTTCATTTTTTTCCATGTGAATATCTAGTTTACAGCAAACTGTTTATTGAAGAGACTTTCCTTTCCCCATTGCATATTCTTGGCACACAACGAGATTCCACTTCTCGCCTGTTAGGGCAGTTGTTGTCCAAAAGACAAGAGAGCAGTGCTGGCGATGATGTGGTGGAAAGGGAGCCTATCTGCTGTTGATGGGAATGTAAATTGGTACAGTCATTTTTGAAAACAGTATGGAGGTGCCTCGAACGACTGAAATAACACTGTGATGTGAGAGTGTCAGTTATATCAACAGGGGAAAATTCACCATAAATACGTGAAAAGTCTAAGCATTTCTGTAGGCAGCCTGTTGCCTGTCATGTCCTTGATAAGACAGGGTATCTCACACAGAAACAATTTGAAGGTTTGTTATTAAAAATATGCTGGCACTATTTCAAACACCAGTTTTTTCCAGTGGCACCTGGAAAAAACACAGGATCAGCTCCAGTACAGAAGAGGTGAGGGTATCATTTCGTTGACATGATCATAAGTGGAGCTCGGGAGAAGCTGAAATAAGATCCAGGGAGGGAGATCATTGGATAGAATCCTCCTCGTGCTGAATTGGAGGAAGTCCGATTTTATCTAAAGAAGATTTTAGGAGCTTTGATAGAGAGAAGGGAGGAAAGCAGAAAGCAGAGTGGGAACAAAAAGGAGGTACACTGCACAGGTATAGCCAATAAGTTCAATTCTACCCTTCTCCCCCAGCAGGGGCAAGAAGACCGTCATGTAAGTTGGTCTGAGCAAAAGTGTTTCCCAGGGAGTAGACAGCAAGGATCAGATGCAAAATTTTATTCTTCTGTAGGGACAAGAAAAACACATTTAAAAAGATTTTTTTTCAGCCAGTTTAAATAAACTTTTCAGGTGTGTGCATTTAGAAAGGTATCAGCCAGAACAACTATCAGGGCAGCGCCCACGGTCATGCCCCACTTTGGAGGAGAAGGGGTATGTTTAGTCTGTTCTTGCACTGCTATAAAAAATACCTGAGGCTGAGTAATGTATACGGAAAACATGTTTAATTGGCTCAGAGTTCTGCAGGCTGTACAGAGAAGCACGGTGCTGGCATCTGCTCAGCTTCTGGGGAGGGCTTGGGGAGATTTTACTCACGGCAGAAGGGGAAGGGAGGGCAGGCGTCTCTCATGGCACGAATGGGAGCGAGAGTGTGAGGAGGTGCCACACACTTTTAAATGATCAGATCACGCAAGAACAAACTCACTATTTTCAAGACAGCACCAAGCCATGAAGGGTCTGCCCCCATGATCCAATCACCTCCCACCGGGCCTACCTCCAACACTGTGCCTACAATTCAACATGAGATGTGGAGGGGACATCTAATCTATATCAGAGCATGAGAAAGGAGCCCATCAAGGGAGTGGGTGCTTGTTTCCGGGGAGTCCAGTTTTTCAGCAAATCAATAGCTGTGAAGCAGGAACTGATGGATACTTCCAGGCAGGTACAGCCAGGAGACCTGCAGAGGCAGAAACAGTGCGGCCAGTGACATAGCAAAAGGGTCCTGGCATGACCACGTGGCCTCCACCTTAGGGAAGAGATCATATCAGAGCTGAAGGCAGAGAGCTGAGCTTACTACAGCAGAGCCACCAAGTAGAGGAGCCACTGCTCACCTGCACCCTTCCTCCTCCCAGACCACTGGGTCTGTGTGAATACACATTGGCCAGCTCACCCAAGTAGATTCTTTAGACTTGTTGGTAGCCAAATACCAGCCCTAACTAGTTATTTTCTCATTCACAGGTCAGGGGCACAAAACTCACACGTGTGCTTATGAAAAGATCCAGCACCCTAAGAGAGTGGGAGAAGCGAGCCTCAAGGGGAAGAAGAAAAGCACACTTTTAGTAACATTTTAGTAAATGAAAAATACATAAATTTGAGACATAGCCTGCTTTGGGCCCACAAACAAGGCTCGACTACAGAGCAGAAATGAAAGAGTGATCACTCTTTTCACAGAGGCTGCTATCCAGATCCTCTTTAAACCCTGCCTCTGGCTGTCATCTATTTTAGCAAATGAATGGTATTAGGTAGAGAAACCTGGGAAAAGTGTGAAAGATGGACAGCAAACGGATCCTTTTTTTCCTCCATTTCCCTCTTGTATTAATTAGGCAGCAAGCAGAGATGGATGACACCACTCAGTCTGTCGAATCCAAAACGCCCACCCAACTCCTTGCTTCCCTTCTTCTTCTCTAGCAAACTGCTTCCCTCAAGGCCACGTAAACTCTATACTCTGCTTTTCCCAAATGCAGGGCTTACTATTGTCAGATTCGATGACTACTTTTTTCTTAGGGTAAGTACGTCCCCATGAAATATTTGGGATATCCTTGCACTAAAATGTATTCATGGTTGATCTGAAATTCAAATCTCACCGCCTGACCTGTATTTTATGTGGGACTCTGGCAGGGAGTGATGCATGTCGTGGGGCTTCTAGGGGAATCAGTTGCTCGGAAGCAGACAGCTCACAAATTAGAAACCCTGGGAAAACACAAGGAGGGAGAAAATTAAATGGAAGACACACAAAGTGGCTGTAGTCATGATGCTTTAAAAACTTAATCAGGAGAAGATTCCTTGGGCAGAAAGTCTGGAGTCAAGAGGGCAATTATTTTTCTTCTTTTGAATTTTGCCTCTTATTCCACAGACGAAACAGAAAATACATTTTTTCTTTTGGGTGATTAAGGCCAAAGGAAAATCTGTGTTAAAGCTCTGGCCTTACTATCTAATACCAGTAGCAAAGAAAGATTAACTTATTAAAGTTTTCATAAATATTTAGGACTATGCATCCAGTCACCAATGTGGACCCCTACACAGATATGCTTGACTTCCAAGCCGACTCTTAGAGTTTCTCCAGGGAGATGTTTTATGTTCTTATCATTGGGAAAATTAAGCAAACATTTGAAACAAGCTGCAAAATCAAACCGAGATATAAATAATTCACAAGGAGATTAGTGGACTCCCGATACAGAATGTTTATCAGAATAATAGCTCTCTACACAGCTTTTTCTTTTTCTTCTCTCCAGCAGCTGCTGCAACACTCCATACAATCAAGAACCTGTCTTCTCCAGTTTGTTTGTTTTGTTTTGCTTTGCTTTGTTTCTTTTTTCCTTCTTTTTTTTTTTTTTTGAGATAGGGTCTTGCTCCATTGTCCACGCTGGTGTGCAGTGGTAATCATGGCTCACCGCAGCCCAGCCTGGTTTTAAACCTTAAAAATATACCTTCCCTGCTTTTAAATCCTAAAAATATATCTTGCTCTGACTTCTTTGACATACCTCCAAAGGAGGAAGGAGAGATAAGTTTAGGAACTCTAAGAGTGGATAATGCAGGTATTTCCTTTCCTGGGTAGATCCCAAGTGGAGCTGAAACGGACTTTGGTGACATAATCCTAGGATAGAAGTGGCTGGGTCCTGTGTGCGTCTTTTCAGATGAACCTGAGACAGCCTGACAGAGCATCTTTTGTCCCAGTCTAGTCCACTGGGTTTTCTGGAAACCAGCATCTTGTGAGAATAGGAGAACAGTTTCCATGTAACTAAGAAAGATACTGAGGTAGAAATAGAAGCCAAGAGATGCAATGGCAACACTCCAGGGTATAAAACAGAAGACACAGAAGACATCCGCATGGGAAATGGGAAAGAAAAAATATGTAGCAAACGTCCTCAGAGACAGCACAAGAATGGAAAGGAAAGACAGCTTCCCTCCTATCCCACATCCGCTTGCCCAGAACATCACAAGCTCCTGGAATTTAGATGAGATAAAAGGGGAAAACACACAGGAATCCCAGAAAGCACAAGACAGCCTATGTATAATTCAGTATTCATTGACCCAAGGCCCACACATGACAGTTTGCAAAGCCCAAAGGACAGAAGGACAGAAGCAGTAGTGATCACTCCTCAGGTAGGCCTTTCTTCTATGAAAGAACAGACCTTTCCTGGAACCTGCCAACTGACTTCCTCTTCTGCCTCATTGGGGGTCACATGCCCGCTGCTATTCCACCAATCACTGGCAAAGGAAAAGAAGCTGAAGTGAATGGTTTAATCCAATCAAAATTCACCTCCTACAGACAGGGGCTACATTCTTGGAGATGAGAGCATTAATCCTAACACTTGACCAAAGGCAAGAAGAAGAAGGGAAGACTTTTGGTTAGGTCATTGACAATATCGCAACATGGGACAAAATGATAAGAACGAGGACTGCTGCATCCTCACCTCCGAAGAGAACCCAGGCAGGCATCATCCCCACCTCCCTACACCCTGGGGCTTCTTATTTTCATATCACACATGAAACCAAGGAGACGGCAGGAAGGTCACCTGAACGGTGGCAGGTGAGTGGCAATGACATCCTTCACTCCTGACTCACGTTCTTTCCATAACACTGTTTTCTCTTGGTCTGTATAAAATAGTGTTTTCAAAGGGCATTGTAAACGTTTTTTAAAAAATACGTTAGTTTCTCATTTTTCTACCATAAAAATGCATAGAACATTGCATCACCTTTGCTATTTAGAATAATTCCACTCAGACACCTTCTTTAAGAAATAATAGAAGCAAGCACATATAACCACAGAAGACACTGTGTGCTCTTCCAACAACGCCACACATAACTCACCTCATCATTGCAACAACCTCATGAGAAAAGCATCATTTTCTCAACTTTAGTGATGAGAACTCTGTGGTTCAAAGAGCTCAAATGACTTGTCCAACATCACACAGCTGGTGAGAGTCAGAGCCAGGACCTAGCTCGAGAAGTATATCATAAAAGATGTTACATTTACTCCAGGAACAGAGCTTAGTGCCCAGTGGGATTAAGTGTATATATTTATAGATTTCAGAAAATTCACATACCTGGGACAGGGTAAGCTAATAAAATCTAATAGGCAATCAGTTTATTCAAGCAAATAATTGGTAAAATAAAATTTCATATATTATTTAAAAAATAAAATTAAAAATGAAATCAATACAACCCCTTTGTAAAACTGTTCAGTCCTCTCTATTAAAGTTAGCACCTACCAAAGCTAAACATACACATACTCTGTTACCCATCAGCCCCACCCCTAAATCCATTATCAACACAATTTGGGGCATGATTTTGCCAAGATCCATGTACTCGAATGTTTACCAAAGCAGTATTTGTAACAGCCAGAAGCCAGAACCTACCCGCATTTCCAAATGGTAGAGTAGTTTGTGGTATACGTATACATACATGCACATGAAATTATACATAACATTATATACATACATTATACAATTAAATGGACTATTCAACAAGAGTGTGAGTAATCTAAAACTGCATGTAATGGTCAGGCACGTTGGCTCACACCTGTAATCCCAGCATTTTGGGAGGCCGAGGCAGGTGGATCGCTTGAGGTCAAGAGTTTGATACCAGCCTGGCCAACATAGTAAAACCCTGTCTCTACTAAAAACACAAAAGTCAGCCAGGCACGGTGGTGAGTGCCTGTAATCCCAGCTACTCAGAGGCCAAGGCCGGAGAATCACTTGAACTCAGGAGGTACAGGTTGCAATGAGCCGAGATCTCGTCACTGCACTCCAGCCTGGGTGACAGAGTGAGATTTCGTCTCAAAAATAAAAAATAAAATAAAACTGCATGTAAAAATATGCAGGAGATGAACAGATATAATGTTGAGTGAACAAAGCCAGAGCCACAAGAAAGTATACATACTATACATACCGTGTAAATCCATTCACATAAAGTGCAAACAAGCAAAACGAATCTTTGTTGGAAGTGGTTCCCAGTGGGGAAGAAGGGAAGATGAGGAAGGCCTCTGCAGGCTGAATGGGTTTGAGTGACACAGGTGTGTCCAATTGTGAAAACTCACCAGGTGTGCGGTGAGGATACAGGCATGCTTCCACAGGTACCAGGTACTCTAATTAGAATATTTTAAAGGGTTAACGGTTTGAACTTCTTCAATATTACCTGTTTTTAAACTTTGCATATTTTATTTCTTTTTTGTCTTCCTGGCACATCTGTGGTATCAAAAAAGTCTATGTTTCATGTATTGTTAATGTTCTCCCTTAAAAAGCAGTTTTCTTGCTGTGATCCATAAATAAACCTCTTGGTACTCCAATTTTCCTTTTCATGACGTGGAACTGGCAGGGGAGAGTAAAAAGCAAGAACTTTACTGGAATGAAAGAAAGGGGGATTTATTTTTGACCCTGTTCTCAAACTCTCCTGGAGGACAGGTTGTATCATCGTCTTTCCCACTCTGGGAGGAACTCCAGCCTCCCTGCAGCTGAGGGCTGACTTTGAGCCAGTGTGTGTGCTGGGACCTCCTCCTCACGGAAGCTTTAGTTGGCTGCTGTTGGAGTTTGGAGCCTCTGGGATTAAAACTCTTGCTAATCTGAAACAAGGAGGAAGCTAGGCATAGAGAGAGGCATCTGGCCAGGTATCTGTCTAAGGGTGTAGAGAAACAGACCCATGTACAGACCTGGATGGCAAATGGGTGCAGCTTCCATGAGAAAAATGGTCAAAATAGGTTAAAAGCCTTGAAGATTGTGCAACATCCTCAGCTCAGTAATTCTACTTCTAAGAAATGATTCTATAAAAGAACCGGACAAGTCTTTACTACCTATTAATTATATTTCCATTGAAATTATATTTCACTTTTGTGTGGGATAAATATGATTTTAACGTAACTATCATTTGATTAAGTAAGATACAAGCTAGAGTACTTAACATAGTTGTTGTAAATTATTAAAGAAATAAGAGTGTTTTGAAACCTATAATTTTCTGTCTGGCAGGTGAAGCAAAAGTCATTTTCTGATGGAATTGTGGAGATGAGATTCTAAGAAATGTGTTCATTTTCGTCCTGGAATTCAGAGGCTAGTCTGGATTTATTGTATCTTCCAGAAACCAATTTATCCCCAATAGATCACACAGAGAAATATGTCTTGATTCTGTTCTTGCAACTGACACTCAATATTTTAATTTATTTTATCCACAAAAGAAACACAGATTTTTCACAGTTTATTATGCTGCATACTCCCTAGCCAACTTTCTTTGAAACAAATATATGTTTTTCTTTGCTAGAATGAGCATAATTATGTCAGTGGATAGTATTTACCAATAGCTTTTTTTGGAAATCTTGAGACATCTGCTGTGGCTGCTTGAGGCTTTAGCAAACGAAGCTGGAGCTATTAAATCAAGGCTCTGAGAGTCCCTTTTTCTGGCCAGTGGAGGACTCAAGGGTCATCCATTAGCTTTGGAATTTGTTTCTGTAATCCTGGTCTCCAAGGTCATTTCTTTTCTGAAAGCTGGAACCTCATCAAAAGGCATCTGTATGAAGACCTTGCAGGCTGAGGGCTTGCTGGTCAGCAACATTGGCAGCAGGTATGGTGAAAATAAATTAATTTACCATACCTGCAGTTCTGACCTGCAGAGTCAAAGGCAAAGCAAAAACATTGAACATGATGATCATCCATTAAGGTGTTGAGTTTTATGCCTAGAGCTCAATGCTTCTTTTCCACCCTCTCCCCACATTATGGAGAATAAGTAGGCAATAACAAGACCGTCTCACCTAATTTGAGGTTTCTATTCAGAGTATTTTAAGATGCATTTTTTATTGTTATTCAGGGAGAGTGAGACCAACAGGTCAGCTGCCATTAAACCGATGGACTATTACAGTTCCCAAGAGGTAGGGCACACAGCACAGGGGCAACCAGAAAAGCACCAGGCTCAGTAAAAAGGCAGAGGCAGTGAGGGGACGGTGTGGGTAAGAGCTTCCACTCTGGTTTCTGTGGGAAATAACAGGGGAGGCAGCATGAAATTTCAGCCAGTCCTTCAGGGTAGGTGTATTCTCCAGTTCTCTGGTCCCCGGCCCTGGGGTAATTAGGGCAGGTGTATAGTAGCCCTGAGTAAAAGAAGCTCACCAAGAAGGTCGTTGGGATCTGCAATCCAGATTGTTTTTATATACGGAAGGAGTGCGGTCTTTTGCTATCTCCAGGAATTACCTAACCTGGGAGGGGCAGTCACTCCGTGGTCAGCAAGATCCCAGACGTTAAAGCATTTGCTTTTGGATTCTTGGTCATAAAACGCTTATTTTTAGCAAACAGAAATCTCATTTTACCTTTTTTGTTTTTGATTTTTTGGAAACAGAGTCTGGCTCTGTCACTCAGGCTGGAGTGCAGTGGTGCAATGACAGCTCGCTGCGAACTCTGCCTCCTGGGCTAAAGCAACCCTCCTGCCTCAGCCTCCTGAGTAGTTTGGACTACAGGTGCATGCCACCACACCTGGCTAATTTTTATACTTTTTGTAGAGATAGGGTCTTGCCACATTGCCCAAGCTTGTCTCAAACTCCTGGACTCAAGCAATCTACCTGCTTTGACCTCCCCAAAGTTCTGGGATTACAGACGTGAGCCACCATGCCCATTGCAGACATACATTTTTAAAATGTGTGCTTAATACAAGGGTTATCTCACCTGTGTGGCCAGGGAGTCAGAGGCGATTATTCCTTTCTTACCCTGCAGCATCCACCCTGCAACTGTGTGAGATGAGCTGATGTTTCCACACTCTTGAAATGCTGGGTGCAGGGGTATGTGGGATCAAAATGTGTAACCCTATTAGAGGCATCTGGACTTCTTTACCTGCTAAACTGGCCTATTCTATTATATACCCAAAGAGAGAAAAACAACTCTTTGTACATATTAAATATTCAGTTTTGATCTGGTCAAGGAGCCAACAAATGTGTTGTTTTTCTCAACCTTGGATGTTTATTGGTTGCATTAAGAAAAAAGAGTCTGAGGAAATTAGGAACACAAATTTCTAGGCCATTTCAGGGCAAGAATTCAGTGGACTTCTTAAAAACAATATAGGAACTAAAAAATTACCAACAAAAGGAAGTCTAGGACCAGATGAATTCACAGCAGAAGTCTACCAGACATGGAAGAATTGGTACCAAGCTTTTTGACACTATTCCACAAGATAGAGATGGAGGAAACTCTCCCTAAATCATTCTATGAAGCCAGCATCACCTTAATACCAAAACAAGGAAAGGACATAACCAGAAAAGAAAACTACAGACTGATATCCCTGATGAACAATGATGCTAAAATCCTTAACACATTACCAGCTAGCCAAACCCAACAACATATCAAAAAGAAAATCCACCATGATCAAATGGGTTTCATACCAGGGATGCAGGGATGATTTTACATACGCATGTCAGTAAAGGTGGTATTTCACATAAAGGGAATTAAAAACAAAAATCACATGATCATCTCAATCAAGCAAAAAGGCTAAATCCAGCATCCCTTTATGATTAAGACTCTCAGCAAAATCGTCATACTGGGGACATGCCTCAATAAGGTAATAAAAGCCATTTATAACAAACCCACGGCCAAGATCATACTGAATGGGGAAAAGTTAAAATCATTCCCTCTGAAACTAAAACAAGAAAAGAATGTCCACTCTCACCACTCCGCTTCAGCGCAGTCCTGGAAATCCTAGCCAGCACAATCAGACAAGAGAAAGAAATGAAGGGCACCCAGACTGGTAAAGAGGAAGTCAAACTGTCACTGTTTGCTGACAATATGATCATTTACTTCAAAAACCCTAAAGCCTCCTCCAGAAAGCTTCTAGAACTGATAAACAAATTGAGCAACGTTTCTGGATGCAAGATGAATGTACACAAATCGTGAGCTCTTCTATACTACACCAATGGTGGCCTACAGGAGAATGAAATCAAGAACTCAACCCCTTTTACAATTGCTGCAAAAATAATACGGTACTTAGGAATATACTTGGCAAAGAAGTGGAAAGACCTCTGCAAGGAAAATTAACCAAACACTGATGAAAGAAAGCATAGACAACACAAATGGAAACACACCCGTGATCATGAATGAGTACAAGCAATATTATGAAAATGATCATACTGCCGAAAGCAATATACAAATTTAATGCAATCCCCACCAAAATACCACCATCATTCTTCACAGAATTAGGAAAAACAATTATAAAATTCATATGGAACCAGAGAAGAGCCTACAGAGCCAAAGCAAGACCAAGCAAAAAGAACAAATCTAAAGGCATCACACTACCTGATTTCAAACTATACTATAAGGCCATAGTCACCAAAATAGCATGGTACTAGGATAAAAATAGACATACAGACCAACAGAACAGAATAGAAAACCCAGAAATAAACCCAGATACTCACAGCCAACTGATCTTCAACAAAGCAAACAAAAACACGAAACTCTTTTCAACAAATTGTTCTGGGATAACTGGCTAGCCACATGTAGGAGAACGAAACTGGGTTTTCATCTCTCATCTTATACAAAAATCAACTCAAGATGGATTAAGGACTTAAACACCTGAAACTAAAAATTCTAGAAGATAACATTGGAAAAACCCTTCTAAATATTGGCTTAGGTACAGATTTCATGACCAAGAACCCAAAAGCAAATGCAATATAAACATAGATAAATATCTGGGACTTAATGAAACTAAACAGCTTTTACACAGCAAAAGGAACAGTCAATAGAGTAAACAGAAATCCACAGAGCAAGAGAAAATCTTCACAATCCATACATCTGACAAAGGACTAATATCCAGAATCTACAAGAAACTCAAACAAATCAATGAGAAAGTTGGGGGGTGGGATAACTAGGGAAGGGACGACAGGGGGTGGGGAGACTGGGGAGGGATAACATTAGAAGAAATGCCTAATGTAGATGATGGGGGATGGATGCAGCAAACCACCACGGCATGTGTATACTACATAACAATCCTGCAAAATCTGCCCACGTACCCTAGAACTTTAAAGTATAGTAAGAATAATAATAAACGATCCCATCAAAAAGTGGGCTAACGACATGAATGGACAATTATCAAAAAAAGATATACAAATGGTCGACGAACATATGAAAAAATGCTCAACATCACTAATGATCAGGGAAATTCAAATCAAAACCACAGTGTGATACCACCTTAGTCCTGCAAGAATGGTTATAATAAAAAAATCCAAAAACAGTAGATATTGGCATGCAGTGATCAGGGAACACTTCTACACTGCTGGTGGGAATGTAAACATACAGACACCATGGAAAAAGATTTGGAGATTCCTTAAAGAATTAAAAGCAGAACTAGCATTTGATCTAGCAATCTCGCTACTGACTACCTATTCACAATTCTCAATTGCCTAATTGTGGAACCAACGCAAATACCCATCAATCAACAAGTGGATAAAGAGATAGACAGGTAGGTAGGTAGGTAGGTGGGTAGGTACGTAGATAGATAGATAGATAGATAGATAGATAGATAGATAGATAGATAGATAGAATGAAATACTACTCAGCCATAAAAAGGAATAAATTAACAACATTTGCAATGACCTGGATAGATGGAGACTGTTATTCCAAGTGAAGTAACTCAGGAATGGAAAAACAAACATCGTATGCTCTCACTGGTAGGTAGGAGCTAAGCTATGAAGACGCAAAGGCATCAAAATGATACAATGGACTTTGGAGTCTTGCGGGAAACAGTGGGGGGGGCCGAGGGATAAAAGACTACTAATAGGATGCAGTGTGTACTGCTACGGTGATGAATGCACCAAAATTGCACAAATCACTAAAGAACTTACTCATGTAACCAGATCACACCTTGTACCCCAATAACCTACAGAAAAACAAATTAAAAAAAAATAGGAATAAATCTAAACATGGAAATGGGTTGCACTAAAGATGGCATTTTGTCTCTTATTTTTGAAGATAATTTCTTACATTTCTGGTATCAATGTTAACTCTGCTACTTGGTACATGTATACCACAGCCATGCCATTAGTTTGCGCGAGTCTCACTTTCTTCAGCTGTGAAATGGAGATAATAACAGGTTCTGGCTGGGCAAGGTGGTTCGTGCCTGTAACCCCAGACATTTGGACGACTGAGATAAAAGGATCGCTTGGGCTCAGGAGTTCAAGACCAGTTTGGGCAACATACTGAAACCCTATCTTTATTATAAATCAATAATAACAGAGCTTCCTCATATGACCACCGTGATGGAGAAATCACATTATAATGGAGCATTTGAGACATATGATCAATATTAACTGGGACAATCATGACAATACATCTACATTACTATGGCAGATGTATTTTCCAAAAATGGCCAGAATATGTTCTTGAAATTTAGAGTGTTTGTATTGTTCTTTTTTTTGTATTCCCTTCATTTGCAACGAAGCAAAATGAGGCTTTTGTGCCTGTCTTAATGGAGAGAGTATGTCAGAAATTAAGATGTGCGACTATCAACTGTAGCACAGAAAAGACCCTATGACTCTGCCTGGTCATTGGGAGACTCTCAGGCTTTGAATCCAGCCATGATGCTCTGAGGAAGTCAAGCAGCCACATGGAGAGACCCAGCTGAGGTTGCAGCGGATGGCCAGTGTCATTCCCAGGCATGTGTAAACAAGACTTCAGGTGGCTCCACCCTGTACTCACTTGCAGGACTAAAGCTGAGTGCAGAGCATGCCCCTCTTAGCCCAGCCCATGTAGATTACCCACAAGGAAAAATCAATGCCATTTTTAAGCCACTGGGTTTGGAATGATTTTTGACATAGTAATAATGCTAAAAAAGAGGTTTGTAAAATATAGGCATTCTATTAATTTTTGGGCTATTATTTTTTTCTAATTAACCTCAACCACCCCTCCTCCCCAAACCTAAGATAAAAAACTAATTAGTGAAATCTTGATTCTTAGCAATACATTAATTTTACATAAAACAATATCTCTTTAACAAATAATATGCTGAGAGGCAGAATTTTCTATTTCTGCTAATTTACATGTGTAGGTATATCTATACATATATATTTATATCAATACTTACATACAGATCTATATTGATAGATAAATGCATAATTATTTCCTTCAGCTTTACCCTTTTGTTCTACAGAATAATAACCTGTAAATGATTGAATTAAAGTACATTCCTGTACTTAATAGTAGTTTAACAACTTAAATAGCATAAAAATGTTCTCTTATAATAAGCAAGAAAAGAATGCTGAGTACATCTAAATCAGTAAAATTGTTTTTCTTTAAAGATTGTAAAAAATATAGAGAGCTCAAGAGTAGATTCAGAAAATAAATGATTGAAATGATAATATACATGTTACTAGTATCTTTTAAAAATGCTATTTTTAAAAGTGTAAAGACTTCCCTAAGCAAGAGAGATTCTCAGTTTACTTTGAAATGACTGTGCTTAGCTTGCTTTATGCTACTTTTTAACCTCTGTCAGTTAAAGGACCAACATAATACCTTAAGGATGAACCAGAGAGGAGTACAAAACTCAGCTCATAACCAACACATCTTCTTTCTGAGTAGTTTGAGCCACTGCATATTTCTTTTAGAATGTCTTATATTTCAAATGGTAGCGTTGCCTTCTCCTTCTTTACTGAAATAATATTTTAGAAATACTCTGCTGCGATCAAGTTATGGATACTTGTTAGCTATATTTGTTATGGAAACTCACTAGTGAAAGTTAATTCATCACTTTTTTTATTGAAGTGAGTGTAAAACATAAACATTTCTTCTAAAACTGACTTTCCTTAGTCAAAAAAATGTCTGCATCCACGGGAAGGTAGACAAATCTCTAACGCCAAAATTTTATAGTATGTAAGCCCATGATTTTTCTGTCCAGACAGAAAGGATAAAATTTAGAATGAACAACTTCCTTTCACAGACCATGGCACATCTGCACCTTTTAAAACAGAGTTCTGCAAGCTCTTGGTAAACACTCACTGAGAGTATTCAGATCATTCAGGAATCTGCCTAAGAACCAACAGCAGGACCATAAGCGCTGGGTGTTTCAGTCGCTGTTGTGAGGATCTCTCATTTGTATGCCTATCAGTAGTGACCTCATATTTTCACTTTTCAACTAATTTTGACTATTTTTATTTATTTATTTTAATTCGTTAATATATTTATTTTTGAGACAGAGTTGCTCCGTCACTCAGGCTGGCGTGCAACGACGCGATCTCAGCTCACTGCAACCTCCGCCTCCCTGGTTGAAGCAATTATCCCGCCTCAGCCTCCTGAGTAGCTGGGATTACAGGCACATGATCCCATGTCAGGCTAATTTTTGTATTTTTGTAGAGATGGGGTTTTACCATGTTGGCCAGGCTGGTCTTGAACTTGTGACCTCAGGTGATCTGCCCCTGCTGGCCTCCCAAAGTATTGGGATTACAGACATGAGCCACTGTGCCACGGCCTTATTTTATTTTTAATTGCATTTTAGGTTTTGGGGTACATGTGCAGAACATGCAAGATAGTTGGTTGCATAGGTACACACATGACAGTGTGATTTGCTGCCTTCCTTCCCTTCACCCACATCTAGCATTTCTCCCCATGCTATCCCTCCCCAACTCTCCCCTCCACTGTCCCTTCCCTATTCCTCCCAATATATCCCAGTGTGTAGTGCTCCCCTCCCTGTGTCCATGTGTTCTCACTGATCATCATCCACCTATGAGTGAGAACATGTGGTATTTCATTTTCTGTTCTTGTGTCAGTTTGCTGAGAATGATGTTCTCCAGATTCATCCATGTCCCTACAAAGGACACGAACTCATCGTTTTTGATTGCTGCATAATATTCCATGGTGTATATGTGCCACATTTTCCCAGTCCAGTCTATCATCGATGGGCATTTGGGTTGGTTCCAGGTCTTTGCTATTGTAAACAG
>CM052656.1:4246611-4283315 GCA_028533165.1 Leontopithecus rosalia | reverse complement strand
GGGAGAAATGCCAAATATGGGTGAGGGGGCAGAAGGCAGCAAAACACACTGCTACGTGTGTACCTATGCAACTATCTTGCATGTTCTGCACATGTACCCCAAAACCTAAAATGCAATAAAAATAAAAAAATTAAAAAAAAAAGAAAGCCATAGGTTTTTTGGAGTTTTTTAATAACCTAATTTCAGAGCAGAAGCCTCATCACTTTGGATTATTAGGTTCATTGGAAGAGAGTTCTTCAGTTCAGCTCATGCTGAAGGCAAAGGGATTACACAGAGAGGTCATGCTGAGGCAGGGGTCACTGATCACCATCTGAGAGGCTGACATGATCACCACGTGCAAACTTACGAAAACCCAGGAGAGCAGCAAGCCAAAATAATTAGGTATTGGCATCAAAACCCCAAAATTAATCCCTTGAAGTAATTTCATTAGTTGAAGCTAGAAACAGATAAAGGCACATACAAATGAGACTAAGTAAACCTTTCATTTCTACCCTAATGATGAGTCAACTCAAAGAATGTCCTTATACATTTCTTGTAGTTGTAGGAATGTCACAAAGGTGTTTAAAATATCCAAAGGTTTTCCATTACCGGAGTTACATGACTGAAATTTGGTTACTTATAAATGTGTTTTTGTTTCAGTTTTTCGAGTCAATTTTGTTATTGTTAATGTTGCTGTCAGTTATATTTGGACCAATACCATCAGGTGCTTTTGTAAACGTGGTACTTATTGTATTTGACATGTATTTCTGTGCTCAGTATAATACTGAGCCAACAGGGAAGACCTGCAGGGCATGTGGGGCCTGATCCATCATGGAAGGTAAGATTGTAGACAGCTTCTGTCTCTCTTTTTGGTAGAGACTTTGCTGTGCTAACTGATAATCTGAGTTATAATAATCCAAGGAGAACACAAGAACTCTTAGTACATAACGGAGTCTGCCTGATTTCCTTGAGTTTCCCCAGCTTGTTGTCCTGTGGTTCATCCCACCCTAGAAATCTGAGGGCAGCTCTCAATTTGAGCTAGACTCCATTCCAGGCAGGCAAAAGCAGCCCATGTTGGAGAGCAAGGCAAGCCAGATCTTGTGAAGCCAAATGCAGACAGGTAAGAGAGGTGGAGAAAAAGACGTAGAAATCTCAGCACAATAGGCATGCGGCCAGCCAGCCTCTGGTCCACTGGTTTCCACGCTCTGAGGCCAGGCAGGACCTATAACCCCAGCCATCCCTCCTCCCAACCTTGTGTTCAACTCTCAGGTGCCTGCAGTCACAGAGCAAGGAGCAATGGCTTGTGAGGTTCCATTTCCACATACTGTTCTGTGAGTTAAAAAGAGAAAGGGTAAACTGCAGAGGGAATGCATTGATATCTACGTGGGAGGGGTAAGAGAGGTTTCCATCACACTTTCTGTCCTCTGAAATGATGTAACAACGACCTTTGGTGTTTTTACCTCAGTCAGTGCCAATTTCCCTGAATCTAAGTTTTTGGCAGAGGTGCATCAAGGCTTTTTACTTGCAAAATAGCTTGTCAAAGAACAGGCTTTGCTGGAGGATCCGTAATATGTCCGAGTTTAAGATGATGTAAACGTAATCGTCCAAATTGAATCAGAGAGTCATCACCAAAGGAGATTGTCCCATTTTGTCATGAGGATCGTATTTCCAATAATATCAGTTATGTTTTATCCATCTTCAATGGAAATAGCACACAATAACAGTCCATAGGAGGTTGTTCTGCAGTGACCTTGAAGGCGGGGAACTTTTAAAAGGCTGAAAGTAATTGTTTAAAGCAGCACAACGGATTTGGAGGAGACCGGGTGAATGAGCGCCAAGTTTTAAGGATGCTAGAGCACTCCAATCACTTCTCTCTCCTAAAAGCAAATGTAACCAGATTGCTGCAGGGGGTTGATTATGATAACTGAGACTCTTAGCGTCCTGGCTGCCACAAGCAAAGTGAGGACAAACGTGCAAATGACAGAGCAGGGGAGGTAAGAAGGAGCCTTCATTCCGTATCGTTTTTATATAACTAAGTCCTTGAGTTCTCTTGATATACACCAAGCATGTTTTAAACTTCACCTGGCTTACTTTCCAGTTAAAGTCATTGTTATTTTTAGAGTAATCTCATTTGAAAATCAAAGATCTAGTTTCATCACCCACTAATTTGGGCCATTCACTAGTAAAAATCTAACTCTTTTAAAACAAATTAATCAGAAATTCTTTAAAATGTTGGTTGTACTAAATATAAATTCAGTATGAGTAAAATCTCTTGGACTTTCTCTGTAGGTGCTTCATTCACTCACTCACTAATTCATTCATACATGCATACATATACCCATCCATCTATCCATTCTTACACAAATACACCTATCCATCCATTCACCCATCCACCCACTCATCCAGCCATTCACCTATCCAACTGTCTATCCATTCATCCATCCACGTACCCACCCATCTACCTGTCTATTCACCTACCCACTTATCCATCCATCCTTCCATCCACGCATCTATCCACCCATTCATTTATGTACCCACTCATCCACCCACCCATCCACCTACCCACCTATCCATCCATCCATCCATCCATCCATCCATCCATCCATCTGCCCATCCATCCATCCTTTCATTCATTCATCCAAAAGCACCTACCATGTGGCAGGCTTTGGTCTAAGACCCGGGGATCCCACGGTGAATGTGAGTCACTTCCCTGCCCTCATGATGGTCACATGCAATGAAGGATTCAGACAGTATGCAAGAAAAGAAATAAACAAACACAATTTTTAGGTTATGATAAAATGCTACAAAGATAATAAATGGGTAATTTGATGGAGGGAGACTAGAAAGGCAGTGTTGGAGCTACCTGAGACAGCGAGTTAGGGAAAGCTCCCCAGATGAAGACATGGGGGTGCTGTCCTCTAAGGAGGGAAGATGCAACTGAGACAGGCCAAGAGCAGAAACTGCAGGCACATGATCCAGCAAGGAAATGTCCTGAGGCAAGAATTACCTTGGTCAGTTTCAGAAACAAAATGGAATATAGATACACGGTATGTGTATTTACTGCCCGAACACATTTTAAAAAGACAGTTTATAGGTCAGGTTTGAAGCATGTAAATTCAAAAATAATCAATGAATATAGAGAACATTTGAAGATGTTTTTGCATGTGTTATTTTTATTTCTAGTAAATTTTACCGGATCAATGCAAAGAATGCATGAAGATTCACTGATGCCATAGGTAGATCAATTTATATCACAAAAGTAGTTAGGCATTTCTACATCTGTTATTCTGCCAGGAATTTCCCCAAGTACAACTTTTGCTTGACAGTCTTTCCTGAAACCATCTGAAACCATGAGTCAGTATGTGCAGCTGTATCTATGACCAAAGGCTTAGTGCATCCACATGTAGGGTAGCAGTCAGATGTAAAACCAGCCCAGTGTTGCCCTGGAAGTTCTATAGGGTAAGCAGATGCTAGCATTCACTTTTTTGCCTCAGTGGCTGTGGTTCTCACCTGGACTACTGTAACTGGAAGCTTAACATTCACTTTCATTCTCTGAAAAGGTGAGTATGTTTCTTCCAATCCAATAATGGAAATTTCCACTAGGTTGGTAACACGATTCAATTTTTAAGCCAATCTAAGCCTGGTTTTGTCTCAGCAATTGGGTTATTTAGCTTGACTCCTACAGAAAACCAAGCTCCGTCATGAGGAGATGAGCAGCTGTGAATTGTACAAGGATGAATGTAATTATGGGATTTGTTAAGTTTGGTGTAAAGAAAGTAGATTAGAAGTCTGCCATGCTTATCTATGGGAAAAATAAAACATGGACAAATGATATATCAGAAGTTTCAAAAAGGCTCAGACATGCAGGGAAATTTGAACATTGACTAGATAGTTGAGGATATTGAGATTATATTTCTAACTCTATTGATGAATAATTATAATATTACAGTCTTTTTAACATGCATAAGAAAGCACTTCTGTATTCTATGAAAGGAAACCTCTCAGAAGGGCGTTTTTAACCTTTGCAAAACTTTCTGCTCATGTTTTGTTCACTGCCTTGTTCACTGTTGTTGTTAGTAAAACACTTACCTAACCGCCATGATATTTGGAATTCAACTCAGTATTTCCAGTCATAGAGAGAGGTCATATTCATTATGCTTAATGTCTTAACAATTGAAAATTTCTCCTTCAAGAATTTTGCTAGTATTTTGACATTTAGCCAAGAGTTTTCTTCTGAATCTACGGCAATGGACTCTTGCATGGCAAGATTTGAATCCCACGTACAACAGAAGCTTCCAAATGCGTTGTTTGGCCACAAAGAAGAATCCTTATTGAAAGATCCCTTGAATGGCATAATTGAATAGACATAATTGCAAAGCTCTGCACCATGTAAAATTGCAAATAGCACTGACAAAATAATTTATGCTCATTTATGATACAGTAGCTCATTATGGCTCCAATTGTTATTTCCTTCATTAGCTAAGCTCATCTGTTTCTCTGGTAGACATTCCTTTTGTATTATCCACAGTCCTTTTCCCAGAGAAATACTTGTGCATGTCGATGAGAAGCACTGAGCATGGGAGGGTGCTGGTGACAGGGAATAGAGGCACAATGTAACCTACACAGACACTGACACCACATCAACAGAGAGACAGGTACCGTAGAACAATGACAGGTAAATGTTGGATTGGAAGAGTGCCCATTTATGCTTTGGTTTCAGGAATGTTATAATAAATTAATAAAGGGGGTCATCACTACAATTACGGCAATCATAATGTTTTCAATAATAACATGAACGAACAAGAAGCCTGAAATCAAGTCCCATATTCCTTGCAGGTGTGTTCAAGAAAACCTCACGCCGTAGATTTGTTTTACCTGAATTACTTCCCTCACCTGGTTTATCACTTCTTTCCACCTTGTGTCAGGTTGGAAACCGTCACTTCCCCATGTCATCCATCCTTAGCTGCAATGTTCCTTCTTTGTCTTGAGCAGCAGGAGGTCTCTTATCTTTCTTTCCACTTGTTCCAGCTGGAGCCCATGACATAGCAGCCTCTCACTTTCTGGGATTGTTGGAATAAAACCGAACCCCTTCCCCAGTTTACTTGTTCACCCGGAGGGAGGTAGGGAACTGTGGAGATGGCAGGATGCTCACAGTATCTATTCTCCTTTCTCTAACCAGCAAGGTTAATATGTGAAAATTGTGGTCATGTGTGACTTACTTGAGAGGTTCCTGGGTTCTCCGTGTTTGACGAGTGGTGAGGTGGCCCTGGTCCTCTGTACCAATGGACTGAAAGAAGATCCGTACCTATAGAGTACACGTAAGAGGATAATTTTACTGAAGACCCAACCATGTCTATCAAACCAGCATTAGGAGCAATAGAACTGCTATGTTTGTCATATTTTAACATAAATATGCCTCTATTTTTATTTCAATTGGTTCCAAACTCAGAGGGGAATAAAGTAGGGTCAACTGTTGCCCTCCTAAAACCCAAAAATGAACAGTAACATTATATTAAAAGGGTGAGATATTGGCTAAATAAGTTTTTTTTAAGTATATTAAGACAAAGAACCTCATTAAGGTGTGTCATGTCCAGTTGATGGCACAGATATGTTTTGTTCATTCTCATATTCAAAACACACAATATTTAGTAGGTGAGTCTCAGTGTTTTGTCTGAAAATTTTATGAGTTAAGAATAGTGTTTATTTGAGTTAGAGGCTAAAATATAGCTGCTTATATGAGAGAGAAATGTATTTCTCTCTTGGAAACATCCTAAGAAAAGGGCCTGAAGCTGGAATAGTGGTTCGGACCTAGAAGGTCTTCAGGAGACCAGGCTTCTTCCAGATTGTTGCTCTGCTCTTGATCCCCATTTGTCTCATCTCATTAGCAAGATGGCAGCATCAGCTACAGACACCACCTCTAAAGTATACAGGAGAAGACAAATAAAGAACTACATTACAGGTTGGGCATGGGGGCTCACCCCTGTAATCCCAGAACTTTGGGAGGACAAGGTGGGCAGATCACAAGGTCAAGAGATCGAGACCATCCTGGCCAACATGGTGAAACCCCATTTCTATTAAAAATGCAAAAATTAGCTGGGTATGGTGGTGTGCACCTGTAGTCCCATCTACTCAGGAGGCTGAGGCAGAAGAATCACTTGAACCCAGGAGGCAGAGGTTGCAGTGAGCCGAGATTGCACCACTGCACTCCATCCTGGCAACAGAGCAAGACTCCATCTCAAAAAAAAAAAAAAGAACTACATTACAGTTCAAAGGAGGAGCATATTCTTGCTATACCTTGGAAGCTGTCATGTGACACTTCTGCTTTCATCCCATTGGCTAGGATTTAGGCACCTGACATTCCCTTGTCCCAGGGTATGCTGGGTAATGTACACTTTATTCTCAACAGTTAGCTATGAAGTCAAAAAAACACAAACTCTATTCTTATGGAGGAAACGCACAGGGAGAAAATGAGTAGTCTGTTCCATAGGAAATACAGTTGCCTTTAAAGACTAACATTTAATATATCTGCCATTCTGAGCTCAGGTCAAGGTGCACCATATTGTCTGTAGCAGCGTAGGTGCATGATGGGACACCTTCAACATTGAAGCCAACTGTATGTTTGTTCAGATGGTTAACAGAGACACTGAATAGAAGCAAATACACCCGAACTTCAGTGGCAAGACTTCTAACTGCACTGTGGAGCCCTAGTTCCCTTCTTTCTAAAACCAGCACAACATTATCTAACATTGTGATTATAATATTTGCCATGTCTACTTTCAAAGATGTTATAAGAATCAGATGGTTCACACCTATTATCCCAGCATGTTGGAAGGCCAAGGAGGGTGGATGACTTGAGATCCAGAGTTAGAGACCAGCCTGGCCAATATGGTGAAACCACATCTCTAGTAAAAATACAAAAATTAACCAGGCATGGTGGTGGGCATGTGTAGTCCCAGCTACTAGAGAGGCTGAGGCAGGAGAATCACTTGAACTTGATATGCAGAGGTTACAGTGAGCGGAGACCACTCCACTGCACTCCAGCCTGGGTGACAGAGTGAGACACCATCTTGGAAAAAAAAAGAATCAAATGAAAGAACATATAGAAATTAGATTACATGTAGAAAAATGAAAAACTGTATGATTTTGCTTTACCTGCCGTACTAGGAGCCCCCAGTTCATTGGGTATTTGAGACTCACATAACCTAATATCCTAAGTACTTAGAACAGTGGCTGGGAAGAGGCACTCACTGTATGGGACTCATATTTAGGAGGTTATATAGAACTTTTCATGTGTAAATTAATTGGTTAGCTGATATAAAGTTGGTATCTTTTGGGTAAATAAAGAATATACATGCCTAGGACTATAAGATGTGGGGAAATTGAGATAAAATATAAATCCACTGATTCCAATCATGTCCTCCATGAATTTTCCCCATTCTTCCACATAGTGTATTAACAGGACCCCTGCTTCCCTATCTGATGGGCATTCACTTGGTTGATATATTAGGAGGAATTCATCATTTGTACCTCACACCATATTGTCTCTGGCAGAAACCATTAAAGATAAAGCCTCTTTGTTTTACATTGGATGGTCTGAGGAGCCATTTTCAAGTAAAAGCAAATAATAATATTTTTATGACCAGAATGAATTTATTTGTCTCTTCTGTATTGTCAAATGCTCTATCCCTATTCACTGATGTTTTAGACTCAAGTAGATTAGATTTTTCTCCTCATTTTCCCTCTTCCTAAAGCCATGGATTTAAAGCTCAGTGAATTTGTGGAAAATCAGAGAAAATGGATGCTGAGTTCTTGTCGAATCAAAGTTGAGAAAAAATTCTGGAGCAAAAAGTAATGTATCATCTAAGTGGATCCTTTCCAGTGTCATGGGGGAAAACCCACTATTATTTCTCACATTTAAGTAGATCATAATATTGACCATCTCATGGGGGTTTTATGAAGATTCCATGAAATAGTATTGGCACACGGTTACTGTTAAGTAAATGTTGACTATTACTGTGGGAAACAATGGGCTGCAGTGAAGGTTCTCAGATGTCTTTGGATAGAGAAATTTTATAACAGTTTTCTCTGCAGTCAGGAGACTCAGAGAGTGAGCAGCCTCCCAGCTGGACACTGGTCTTTGGAAGCATCCCTCTAGGCTCAGGTCCGGGGTGCACATAGGAAGAGAGGCTCTAAAGGGCCTGGGTTATCTTTGCCAAATGGAATGTATTTCTGGTATTCACAAATCTCCTAACATTTCACAGAAAGCTAGACATTGACATTTTTTGTAAAATATTTTATTTTTACATGTTAAATATTAATTTTAAATTTTTAATGTTCTGTTGCAGACAGCATTGGTCCAGATAACCACCATTTCACTGTCTTTGCTCTGAGAGAATACAGTCTGTCCCCAGGGATACTGTTTCATGGGAGTATCTCAAAGCAAATGAGTGTAAACAGATATTGCTTATATTTATTAATGGAATCTGGATGGAATAAATGGAATTTGGAGAATACATGAGAGTATCAGTATAGGATTGAGTAGCATAGAGTTAAGAGAGGGTTACCCTCAGTTATATTCTGGTTTCTATTGTTATCTCCAGTTATTGAATTTACCTCTTTACATTCAGTATTTTTTTTTTTTGAGATGGAGTTTCGCTCTTGTTACCCAGGCTGGAGTGCAATGGCGCGTTCTCGGCTCACCGCAACCTCCGCCTCCTGGGTTCAGTCAATTCTCCTGCCTCAGCCTCCTGAGTAGCTGGGATTACAGGCACGCACCACCATGCCCAGCTAATTTTTTGTATTTTGAGTAGAGATGGGGTTTCACCATGTTGACCAGGATGGTCTCGATCTCTTGACCTTGTGATCCACCCGCCTTGGCCTCCCAAAGTGCTGGGATTACAGGTGTGAGCCACTGCGCCTGGCCCTACATTCAATATTTTACCTGTGAAACAGGGATGATAATGCTCCCCACACATGCATGCAATCACCTACATACATCAGGCTTTTGTGAAGATCTCATCAATGACGCAGGTCAAATCTTTAGATCATGAACCAAATCCAGTGAGCTCCTATAAATGGCAACATTTTCCTCCATTTAGTCCCAGCTGCCAATATCCTTAATTCAGCTCAAGAAAAACAGCCTTTATTTAACTGAGACTGGCTTGTGAGCAAGACGACTCTTGGTAGCACATTAACTTTTATTTGCTCAGATTTGAGGTTTCTTTAAAGTCCAGTGGAACACAGGTCCAATTGGCACTGGTTTTTATGTATTCATGATGTACACTCCTCAGTAATTCCCTGAAGAGACATATGTGTTATGTGGGTTTTCAAGCTATACTTACTTGCAAGTTAAAACTGCAGAGAACTTTATAATTTCAGGACTGGTGGGAACTGACTCATTTAAGAAACTCGATGATGAGAGAGGTCTCCTTCTGTCTGCTTCCCTGACTTTATAGCTGTGCATCTATTATTTATTTTCTATTTATTATACTCATTGGCACAAAGATGCAGTCACACCATGGGGAGAACACGCTGGTGGGAATTCAAGTGGGGTTAGTTTTCCCCACCCTATGCTTTTCCAATCTCTAGATAACATTTTCCCCATTTTCCATTGTAAATGCTTACTTCAGATATCATTTTGATGTACTTTCCCCCCAAAATCCTTTCACAGGCATAATTATGGAATCTTAGATTCAAGGACTGGAAATTGATGTAGAAATCATGTCGCTGGTTCTCTGGGGAAATAGCTCATGATGCTACTCCTGAATCCTAAGTAGCTGCCTTGTCACTTGCCCTGGAATACTAGGAGAAATATCTTGTAAAGAGCCATTTCAACGAATGAGTTTCCTTCTCATTCTTTATAGACGAGGGAGGGAAGCCTTCCCAAAGTGAGTTGCATTTTTCCCGGTGCATAATAAATTAGCAATTGAAATATAAGAGAACGTACATCTTTGTAAAATAATAAAACCTTTTATTGTCATGAAATTAAATCTTATCATAGAAACACTTAAAGATATAAAGATACAGTAAAAACAGAGGGTAGAAAAAGGACTCGACCAATCTATTGACAGTGGACATATTATTCCATTTCCTTCATTTCCCCCTGCACATTTTAATTGTATCCTATTCATGTTGGTATACAGTTTTGAATTCTGCTCCCTTCGGTCAGTATTAAGTATAAACTTTTTCTGTGTTCTCATTCCATATTATTTATAAACACATTCATAAATGCCCCAAATATTTCATCTGTAGACTTGCCATAATTAAGCAGCACCTTGGTCTGGAGTCTTGGGATGGTTTCTGATCATTACTATAAATATAACAGTAATAGTAGTAACCAACACTATTGAGCATTTGCCTATGTCAGGTACTGTGTTCAGGATTTCATGCACGTTATTGCATGGGTTTCTCAACAGCAGCTGAGACACTTGCTATTGTCATCCCCTTGGGCAAATGAGGACACTGAGGCTTCAAGAATGTATTTAATGAGGCCAAGGGACAATGGCTAAACACGTGTTAGAGGCAGGATTGGATGGTTAGAGTTTTCCATTTTTTCTATTTTGATTCATGACCAGAATAACAATGTGAAGCCCTGTCTAGATTTAGGTGCATGACAAAGTGGGTAGAGCACTCCAAAGTGCAACTGCACTTCCAGAAACTGACCTTCTCTTTTGACCAAATGAATCAGTAGAAGTGGTGTTCTTGAATGGAGCAGGTGGTTATTTGTACCAGTTGGTTCTTTCCTCCTTGTTCCCAGGCAGTTGCTGTTTCTGTCCCAGAGTCGGGGGTCTCATTTTGGGACCCAGAGGAACGTTCAATTTCTATTTCTATTTCTTTTTGGAAGGCTTGGGGTAGAGCGCCACTAGGTAGAGTTTGGAGTTACCTGTGAAACTTCTCGGAGGATTGGATGCACAAATACTCTTCCACACAGAGATCAATAGAGGCTACCCCAGCCCAGAAGTCGTGAGACTGAGGGTTTAGTCTGAGCTCCACCTTGTAGTAGCTGTGGGAATGAGGGAATATCCATTTGTACTTGCTTCAATTTCCTCATCTCTTAAATGGGGAGGGCAATGTTTTCTCCTCCTATGTCCTAGGAGGGGAGTATTTTGAGAACCAGTGGGAGAATTAGAAATCCTGTTTATTTCTTCCTTTCTGGATTCCATTTCTGCTTCTGCTAAGAGCCCCCAGCTTTCCTCTAAAGATGAATTCTTTTTTCACTTACACTCTATGTCCTTCCAGTGAGGCTGAGTCAACTCTGTGGCTCTCTGTCCCTGACCTTTCTGAAGCCAAGAAAAAATACATTTACACACCCTCAATAATGGCTTCTGAGATGTATCTATAATCCAGGCCAGACCTCTCAGAGCAAAGTTTGAGGATGAAGTAACCACAGAACAATCCAAAACTGAGTACACTTCACAGTCTGTTCCATGGAGCTTGTTCCATTTTTAGGCCATCAGTCCCTCATGCTCTGTCATGGCGTATACAGCTTCGGCTGCCTGGGTTGCCACTTTTCATCTTCATCCATGCGTAATCAGCTGTGTTGACTGTGGGGGCATGTGTTGCATTTACCTGCTCAGCACTCATCCTCCCCTCCACCCCAACCCTGTCATATGTACTAATTTCCTGAGACTGCCAAGCAAAATGCCCAATGCTGTCTTGGCTGAGGGGTAAGGAGCAATCTAGGCCATGTACATGCTCTCCTCAGAAATGTAAATCTTGAGTTGGGAAGGCTGAAAACAGTTGGAGCTGCTTTATCCATGTGTTGCTGTGGCAACAAATACATCTTCTTAGCTCCTATTCAGTTTCTGCATTTCCCAAAGCCTGCTTTTTCTCTTTACTGTTGATGTTGTGATCAATATTATTGTCCTTTCAATGGAATTCTATTCTGGGCTAAGATACTCAAATTTGTTTCAGAGAAAAATTGCACTCAACCTTTCCCTTCTCTACGTTGTTGATACTCTGCATCTTTCCTGCTCATAGAGCTCAGCCATCCTTCTCTTTATCCCTTATTCCATTCTCTCCAGTCAACTTTATGAGACGATCCCAACAGTGCACTGTTGCTGTTTATTTGTAGATCCCTCTTTCAATACGCTGGGATGTCCTTGAGCCTCTAACTGCCTGATAACCTTTAAGACCCAGCGCTGATACCTGGGCTGGACATGAGGAGGAACTAAGTATTATTGAATGGGAGCTGTATTTTAACTGGTTGGTAAAGCAGCAAGTGAAAATTGATTAGGGATAGGGAGGTAAGTGAAGGAGAGCTGTCCCACATCAATTGCCCATATGTTCTTTTTTATTAATTTATTTATTTTGGAGACAGCATTTCAGTCTGTCACCCAGGCGGGAACACAGTGGCGCGATCTAGGCTCACTGTGACTTCTGCCTCCAGATTCAAGCGTTTCTCCTGAATCAGCCTCCTGAGTAGCTGGGATTACAGGTATGTGCCACCGTGCTCAGTTACTTTTGAGTTTTTAGTGGAGACAGGGTTTCACCATGTTGGCCAAGCTGGTCTTAAATGATCTGCCTGCCTTGGCCTCCCGAAGTGCTGGGATTACGAGCATAAGGCACCGCACCCGACCTAATTGGCCACATGTTCTTGATCCTATTCGAAACAACACTCCAATTAAAAGCTTAAGTCAAGTGAGGTCAGATGAAAACACACAGGCCAACAAAAATCTGAATTATTATCTTAAAGCTACAACTAATTTTCACTTTTCTGTATATTGTTTCTTTAAAAAGAAGAAGAAGACACAGAGGTGTATATCTAGAAAGAAATTCTTGAAAAGGTAAATCAATTAACCTTTACAAGGAAGCTAGTGCAAAGAGAAGAGGTAGTAAAACGACACCATTTGTAAAGATCAGATTTCTCGCCCCTGTGAAAAATATGCCTAAAAATGCCAGGAGACGGACTGTATTCACCCTACTTTTGGATCCACAGGTAACTTCTTCAGGAAAAGTGAACGTTTTCTGTCACCCTGATATTCTTGCTTTCACATTTTTGGTTAATTGTGGGTTATCCGGCCTACACATATAAAAAACAAAACATGTCTTTATTTACACAAGCCTTTTAAAATATGGAACTTTTCAAACATGAATAAAAATAGAAAGAATGGTATGACTAATTTCCATGTACCCCTTGAAGATATTCTAGAACTGAGCTGGGTTCGGTGGCTCACACCTGTAATCCCAGCACTTCAGGAGGCCGAGGTGGGCGTATCATCAAGTCAGGAGTTCGAGATCAGCCTGGCAAACATGATGAAACCCTCTCTACTAAAAATGCAAAAATTAGCCAGGCATGGTGGCCCATGCCTGTATTCCTAGCTACTTGGAAGGCTGAGGCAGGAGAATCACTTGAACCCGGGAGGCAGAGGTTTCAGTGAGCCAAGATCGGGCCACTGCACCCCAGCCTGGGAGAAAGAGTGAGACTCCAACTGAAAATAGAAAAAAAAAAGGTTTTCCACAATTATCAATACTTTGTTTAATTTGTTTTATCTCCACTAATACTTCTCATTATTATCACCAACAAAGATTATTTTTTTAATTCCCAAACTTTAAGTAATTTTGTCTTTAATTAATTTAAGTAATATGTAACATGGCAGTACATATTATTGCTAATAAAGACTCCTTTTAAGTAACTAAGATACATGATTGCACATAATGCAATCAGATTCACCAATATTCACTTGATATTATTCAATACCAATCTATCTTCATACTTCCCTGCAACCATAAAATGTCTGCTTAAAGCTCATTTAAATTAAGGTCCAAGCAAAGCAAGATCCAGAAATTTTCTTTGGTTGGTGTTTTCCCATAATCCCTTTTGAGTTTTTACAGTTTCCTGTACTTTTCCTCTTTATTCATGCCACTTGTTTGTTCTTTATATTTCCAATAGAATTTTCCAGATTCTCCATTGGGCTGTGTGCAGAAAAGAGCATAGCAGGATGGAGACTACTTGCCATGAAAAATGTGGCACATATACACCATGGAATACTATGCAGCCATCAAAAACAATGAGTTCGTGTCCTTTGTAGGGACATGGATGAACCTGGAAACCATCATTCTCAGAAAACTGACACAAGAACAGAAAATCAAACACCGCATGTTCTCGCTCGTAGGTGGGTGTTGAACAACGAGAACACATGGACACAGGGAGGGGAGCACTACACACTGGGGTCTGTTGGGGGGAAATAGGGAGGGACAGTGGTGCGGTGGGGAGCTGCGGAAGGATAATATGGGGAGAAATGCCAGATATAGGTGATGGGGAGGAAGGCAGCATATCACATTGCCATGTGTATACCTATGCAACAATCTTGCATGTTCTTCACATGTGCCCCAAAACCTAAAATGCAATAAAAATACAAAATAAAAAAATAAAAAGAAAGGTGCTTTTTCAAGTTGGCCCTTGATTGATGTCTAGGAGTTTGGATTTGGGGGCTGTGCCTGCCATTCCATGGTAAGACTAGCTCACTATGCCTGGGCCGCTCAAACAATATGATTTATTCGGAACACCTGCTTTTCTTCCGGCAGTCTGGCATCTTGGTATATGCCTGGCAGAAGATCTTTATGTGACCTGCTCCCAAAACACCTAGAGTGGTGAGTCCCCAGTGGGCTTCCTTGGGGAGAAGCATGACCACCTGTTCCTACATTTTCATAGGTGAGAGAAGAATGGATTCTGAGACCCTCATGAGAGGGAGAGAGCACCTGAAGCTGATGTGGAAATCCCTGAAGACCTTGCCAGTGTCTTTGTCCCCTGGGATCCGGTGTGTATTCTTCTCACATCCTTCTTACAAATCTTAGTCATGAGCACAACTATCTGCTACCCCTCTGACACTTTCTAGGAACACTGCAGGGGTAGGGTGGTCTTGAGGGCCCTCAACAGAAGCAGATTATGTTATCACGGCATCTTTAACATATTCTTACATCCCCATGTTTTCTGTAAACTGGATTTTTTAAATACTGAGGCTCAATTGTATTGGAGGGAGGGGTAGATTATCAGTGGCCTTGTACTTCTTTTATTGCATCGTCTCGGGAGGCAGATAATAGCAAGTTATTGGGCTGGGCGTGATGGCTTATGTCTGTAATCACAAGATCAGAAGTTTGACAGCAGCTGGCCAATATGGTGAAGCCCCATCGCTACTGAAAATGCAAACATTAGTGGGCATGGTGGTGAGGACCTGTAGTCCCAGCTACTCAGGAGGCTGAGACAGGAGAACTGCCTGAACCCAGGAGGTGTAGATTGCCATAAGCCAAGACCGCACCACTGTACTCCAGCCTGGGTGACAGAGACTTCTCAAAAAAAAAAAAAAAAAGCAAGTTATCTTCCCTCCAACTATGTTCCGAGTGATCAGCAGATAGAAGCATAGAATCATTTTGTCATGGTTTTAAAGAAGTCAAAATACTTGTAGATGGGTGTGCAGGGAGCCAGCTTACCAAAGATGGGACTGTACCAGCTACCAAGTTCTTGACTTTCAGTTCCAAAGCCGTCCGTTTTTTATTTCCTTTATAACACTGTGATTGAAGTTTGTAAACATTGCACATTTGTTAGCTGGAACAACCTGCAAAAGGACTGTGTGTCTCCTGCTCCCAGTACTCTCCTTCTTATTCCCACAAGGAAGCAGTCACCAGGCAACTGTCTTCCAATGGGCAGCTTCTTTGCCATGGTGCATGGGGCTTC
Organism: Leontopithecus rosalia; assembly: GCA_028533165.1. Taxonomy (NCBI): domain Eukaryota; kingdom Metazoa; phylum Chordata; class Mammalia; order Primates; family Cebidae; genus Leontopithecus; species Leontopithecus rosalia. Next base: position 4,267,663 of record CM052656.1, on the reverse strand, counting down.
AGTAGTATATCCTCCATCAAGTTTTGCTGCTGCCCCAGTGGGTGCTTTCTTGCTTTGCAGGCCCAGCCTGCTATAACTCACTGAACCTCTCCACCTGGGTCCAGAGACACATCCTTTCCAGAGTCTGATCTTGAACTTGGAGACAGCCCTTTCCCAGGTCTGTCTGTCTTTGGCACGCCCCTTCAGCCCCAGAGGTAGTGCCTGCTCCCCGCCTCTGTGATTACCATATTCTTCAGATTGTTTTTTATCTTTCTTTTCAAGACGGAGTCTAACTCTTGCCCAAGCTGGAGTGCCGTGGTGGTATCTCGGCTCACTGCAACCTCCGCCTCCCCAGTTCAAGTGATTCTTCTGTCTCAGCCTCCGAAAGTAGCTGTGATTACAGGCACGCATCACCACACCCAGCTAATTTTTATATTTTCAGTAGAAACGCAGTTTCACTATGTTGGTCAGGCTGGTGTGGAACTCCTGACCTCGTGATCCACCCGCCTCAGCCTCCCAAAGTACTGGGATTATGGGAGTAAGCCACCGCGCCCAGCCTTCAGTCTGCACATGATATGCAGTCCCTCCCTTCCCTAATATGGAGAAAAACAGGCCCCAAGTAATTGCATCATCACTGGTTGCATTAGTTACTCCTTAAATTTAGTCAGAGTCCCACTGACTATTCTGTTACCTGAAAGCTTCATTGTATAACCATGGCATATAATTTATGTGTAAAGTAATAAAGGGAAGAAAGAGAAAACAGACAATAAAAATTATTGTTTATAAAAACAAACACACATAACAAGGAAAGAGAAAATATGCCAAAGCATAGAATACTCATTTCTGCTAGTACATACACATGACATATTTCCTTAGGATCCATTCCATATTTCCATACTGCTCTTGCTCTCAGCCAAAACATCAATTAGTCAAGATTCCTTATCTGGTAGAGTAACTCAAACCTTCATTTCTAAAGAATCTGAATCTTCAATAGTCCTACTTTTGATTGTCGCTTTGAGTTTCACTAAAAAATTTAATATGATGAATTTATTTTTAATTGAAAGATAAAATGGTTTATATTTGCTGTGTACACTGTGATGCTCTGAAGTATATATACATTATGGAGTGGCTCAATCCAGCAATTCACACTCATTACCTCTCATAGTCCTCGTTTCTGTTTTTGAACACTTTACTATCTCAGAATTTTCCAAGAATACAATATATTATTAATTCTGGTTACCAAGAGCAATGAACCTCATTCCCTTATTGCTCCTGCCTAACTGGAATTTTGTATCCTTTGAAGAGCATCTCCCCAGCTCCCTCCCAGGATCCTTGATCTGACCTGTCAGCCTTTACTACTGAACAAGGAAGCACCAAGAGACATCAGAATACATAAATCACTGGGTTCCAGTGAGTCCTTGCTCCTTGTGCTACACACTAACCCAATTTCCTTTTGGTAGTTTGGTAATTTCCTGGCCCGGCCAGCAGAGGAGCTCTTTTCTTGCCTGTTCATTTAGCGATGGCCATCTCAGCCTTCAATTCAGTAAAACCATTGTGGAGTCCTATGGTGGAAGCAGTGCCAGTGTGGGGCCTGAATCCTCTGAACCTGCAGAGCTCAGCTGCTGGGCCAAGACAGTGTCTTATGGCCTTTGCAATTTTATGATTACAACAGAGATTATTTCAGGAATGATTTTCAGAGCGAGCTTATTGCAAATTTTATGCACAGCATTTTATTGTGTTCATTGACTTATTTCAGTTCTGAAACTGGCCAGTGTGATTCACATTGTTCTTAAATAAGATCACATGTGGGCAGCTTTGAAAGGCCAGTCTTGGGCTCCTACACCAGCCAGCCTGTGTTCAACAGTGCATATGCAAAGCAGGCAGGGTTTTCCCAGAGGTGGATCTGCCTTCCAGACGGCCTGGCTTTCAAACTGCTGCTCACTCTGTGTCACTGGCATCAAATAAGTTTAATGGGTTGGCCCCAGCTATTAAAAACAGAATAGGCTAGAACAGAACAGAATAGAGAACAGAGTAAGAAATGTCAGAGCACATTATAGGTAGTAAGGGTGTGTACAAATTTAGGAACCTTGTTTGAGATTTGAATGTGTATGATCACATACTATGTCATTAATATAAAATGTAATTCTTGCTGTGGGTTATGTCATGAAATGGCTAGTGCTTCGACCTAATGCAGATACCAGCCATGCAAGGGTGACACAGCAATGTTAATTTCAAAGTAACACTCATCCATAGCTTTCTGCTTCGACTTAATTAAAAAAAGATAATTGTAGTAACACACAAAACACACACTCATGTATGTATAATTACTACCTCCCAGGCTATGTTCTAAGTGTGTTTTACCACAGACTTATTCTTCACTATCTCAGTGAACCACCACCAATTCCCTTGGAATTGGACTATTATCCTCATTTTGTAAATGAGGAAACTGAATCACAGAAAGGTAAGGTAACTTCCGGAAGGTTGCACATTTAGGGAGAACTGGAGCTAGAATTCGAACGCAAGCAGGCCGCCTATGTTTCCCTGGGTCTGCTGGCAAACTTTCTTACTTGGTCATTTGGGGAAGAGAGGTGAAAGGGAATTTATTTAATAATCCTAGTTGCATAAAGCCAATTGATTTCTTAAGTGATGGGCATTTGGTCTTGGCATAAGAAGGGTGACATTGTGTTTAAATTGAGCAGCAGCTCCAAAACCTTGGCAGCATCAGTAAGAAGCCCTCTGATATCACTTGTGATTCTAGCAGAGAATTGCGTTGAGCGATTAGCAATGTCTGCCATGGGTACAGAATGAGATAATGGCACGCATGCCACCAAGTCTGTGCCCTGAAGTCTTTCTCTGAAGCACTGCGGTCTAAGCCTAGGTTCTAGTTCCCAAAGATACAGAAGCAAACAAAAGAGACAAATGAACTTTCCTATGAAGAGAAGACAATAAAGATAGATAATAAGATGAACAGTTGCATACACATGAATACACATACCATTGTAGGTAGTCACTGGATACTAGGAAGGAAAGAAAAGCAGTGCAAAAAAAAAAAAAAAGATGGCACAGAGGTAGGCAGTGGCCTTCTATGAATCAGGTAAGCGTCTCTGAAGAAGGGGTATTTACTAGGACAGAATACAATGAGAGAGTGAGCCCACAGACCGCTGCAGAAAGAGCATTTGAAGCAGAAGAAGTGGCAGAGGGAACGTGCCACTTCCTTGGCTTATTCAAGGAACAGATGAGACCCGTCCTAAGCCTTTTGGTCATCTATGAGTCATTTTAAACTGTACGAAAAGCTTAGCAGCACAGGCATGAGCATGCTAAAAGAATCTATGGAGGAGGAAGTGCCTTTTGTTTTCAACCTTTTAACAAAAAATGTATTTATTTTGATATGGAGTGTTGCTTTTTCACCCAGGCTGCAGTCTCGCCACCATCTGGCTGATTTTGTTTTACTTTTTTTAGAAATGAAGTCTCAGTATGTTGCCCAGGCTCGTCTGTTGCCCAGGCTGGACTCAAACTCCTGGGCTCAAGCAATCCTCCCACCTTAGCCTCCTAAAGTTGCTGGGATTATAGGCATGAGCCACTTTACGTGTTTCAAAGTTTTTTTTAAAAAAAGTAATTTATGAGAGACACATAGAAGGAAAATGTTAAAGTACTTTATAAATTGCGTAGGTTTGTCTCAGTAACACATGTGAGGTCACAGTTTGGAATTCCTTCACGGTCTACATGACGTGCCTGCTAAGAAGATGTTTACTCATTTCTCTGCGGCGACCAGAACTGATCTCAGAATAAGGCTATTTTTAAAATGTAAAGGAATTATACATTATGTGAGACCCCATCCAACGGGGCCCTATGTTCCAATGACCTAGTGCAGTGTTCCTCAGCTGAATGTGATTTCTCCCCACAGAAGACATTTGGCAACGTATGGGGACTACTGAGATTTCCCAATTAGAGAATCGTACTGACCTCTAGCCGGCAGAAGCCAGGGATGTGGCTAAAACTCCTACGGTGCACAAGAAAGACCCTACGACAAAGCATCATCTGAACTGTAATGTCAATGGATCGAATAGCGAAGTGCCCTGATTTAGGTAGAAAGCACTGTTAACAAGTGGACACTGAATCCCTTGTCTCTGCTCTGATTTTCTGCAGTTGCCATGGAGACCAGGTGATGCACGCACGCAAATTCAGTGGCTGTGCAGAAGATTCAAGGTCAGGGCGAGGGAAAGGACAGACAGTAAATGAGACTGCAGAGGCAGCACTAACAAGCAAGGTTCCACAGGGGTTGAACATCACATTCATCAAACTTTGGAGCTTGCCCTGGGAGATCCTCCTCCTGGAGCAGGGGAATTCCTTATCTATCAACTTCTGTGTCAATATTCAGAACCACAGTGTGCCTGTTTTCCCTTCTTCCCCATACTCAAGATGACACCACAATGAGAGAGCTGGCTGCAAAATCCCTTCCAAGAGATCATGGTCATCACAGTCAGGGATATGTCAAAGCACAGGCAGTGCAGGCTGGGCAGAAATGTGGTTCGAAAATTCAGAAAGCATTTGCTACTTGGGTAACAGTTCCATTGTGTCAGTTCTCCAGGTGGTGGCCTTGACATCAAAGCAATCACCTTGAATTTTGCTATTTCTTTCTAATTTTAATTCCCTGCTATTTGACATTATTATTAATCCTGAGAAGGTGCTTTTTTTCAAAAAACACAAAAATTTGGTATTGATCCTCTTACCAGGGAGAACAGAAGACTATGGCTACCTGAGAGTTATTAATGCTATTGCAGTATAGAATGGGACAGTTGAGGCATCATTTGTACAGGCAGAGAATTAGGTTTTCCTCAAAGATCTCTCTCTCTTTCTTTCTCTCTCTCTCTCTCTTTCTCTCCTCTCTCTCTCTCTCTCTCTCTCTCTCTCTTTCTCTCCTCTCTCTCTCTCTCTCTCTCTCTCTGTGTGTGTGTGTGTGTGTGTGTGTGTGTGTGTATCTGCCTAATTTTAACTGTAACTGAAACATGAACTGATGGACTAACAGTATTAGGCTACCACCTATAGAGAAAAAGAGAGTCTTCAGTGATCAGAAATTAACCTAATATACTCTAAGTACTTTTAACATCTTACACCACATACACACACACGCACACAAACACACATATACAGGGTTAGTGTAAAAACACATAGGCACATCATGGAAGACAATTAGCAATTTTATCAGAAGTCTTAAAATATATTTGCACTACAAATTCATATTTCACTTCTGTGATTTTCATAGTAATAATTTCAATACTGCAGTTAACTGTACTGCAGTTAATATACTGCAGTATATTCAATACTGAAATAATTGAAATTATTTCCTTAGGATGTATCTACGGAAATAATTTCAATACTGAAATAATTGAAATAATTATTTATTTCATCCTAAGGAAATAATTTCAATAGTGCAGTTAACTATTGCTTCTGCCTGCCCTGGAAAGGCTGTTCCTTAGGTGACTGGCACCCAAATTCCCTTCAGGAACATTTCTCTTGCCCACTCTCCACCCGTGTGTTTAGGCGGGGCTAACGCCTTCCTCTGCTCAGATAGCAGCCCCAGTGTCAGGTCTAAGGAATTAGTGAATTTCATTGTTTTGCACTGTCATCTGTTCAAAGGTGGAAGTAAGATTCACTTAGATTCTAGGCCAGGCATGTCCCAGAACATTAATAGAACAGTGGAAATAAGAAGGTCTCTTTTTAATCAGATGTATTGCTTAAGGACATAAGCTTGAAACCTCAGGGTACCACCACATGGAGAGAACCTAGCTAAGAATGTATCTGTCACAGAAAAGAGTAGGGCTGAGCATGTGAACCTACGATGGACTCCTGGCCTCACCATCAACTAAAATCTTGGCTTGAGGAAGACAGACATTCTACACGTACCACTATGTCTCTGCTACCAAGAACGTCACTTCGGACATGCTCATAAATGTCTGTGAGACAAAGACTTTGGGGAACAAAATCCTGATGAGGCCCCTTGAGGACCTCCATGAAGCCATTTCTAAAGCTTCCTGTATTTTCCAGCGTGACATTTAACACATTCTTGTTGTGTGCGTGTGTGTGTTTTCTTGCTTAAGCCAGCTTGAACTGAGTTGATAACAGATAAACATTTCAAACACAAGAGATGTCTGCAAGGGGTTTATTCACTGAGACTCATCTCAGAATTTGCTCTGAATTGTGTGTATTTTCTATTTCACTAGCTGGTGAGAGAGCCAAGTAAAAAGGGACCCCTGGGAGAAGCTCCGTCTGGCCTGAGCACTAGGAGGAGTGTGTGCGAGGGTGCAGCCTAGGGAAGTTGCCGCCATTTGCAGGAGGGCGGAGCCTGGCTGCTCCTGTTTTGAGGTGGAACTGGGGGTTCCATCCGTGAGGCAGGGAACCAGTGAGCAGGGTTCTCGCTTTGCTGAGAGTCCCTGTTTTCCTTTTCACCAAATAAACTGTATTTTTCTCACCCATCAAAGTGTACGGAAGCCTAATCTTTCATGGCCCATGTGACAAGAAACCAGCTTTTAGCTGAACTAAGGAGAAATTCTACAATAAATGGGGTCACTATTACAGAGAGATTCTCTAGATGCCATGCATTTAATGAGCAAGAAGTCCAGTCTTGTCTAGGTTGATCCACCCATCCATTTCCCAGAACCCCTAAAGGGGCTGATGGGTGTCACCCTAATCACCTTATGTTTCTCTGAGACCCCTTGAAATTTTACATCCTAGATCCAGGTTTTCTCTAGGTCCAGGGGATCAATACCCCCTTATGACTTGGGAGGGCATTTCACAATATCCCCCTATGTTCACCTCCCTGTGAAGCTGTGAAGTGAGTGTGTATCTGTGTGTGTTACCAAATCTGTACCATAACCTATATGAGGCTCAGCTCATACCCAGCCAGGAAACCTGTTTATATTTACAGTGATAGAAAATAGCATCAGCATAAATGACCAACAATAGATTTCATAAGAACATTTTCTTGTTGTTGTTGTTTTTTTTTCTTCTGAGATGGAGTTTCACTCTTGTTGCCCAGGCTGGAGTACAGTGGCACGATCCAGCTCACTGCAACCTCTGCCTCTCTGGTTCAAGTGATTCTCCTGCCTCAACTTCCCAAGTAACTGGCTTTACAGGTATGCACCACCCCGCCCAGCTAATTATATACTTTTAGTAGAAACATGGTTTTACCATGTTAGCCAAGCTGGTCTTGAACTGCTGACCTCAGGTGATCCAATGACCCCAGCCTCTCAAAGTGCTGGGATTACAGGCATGACCCATTGCTCCCAGCATATCCAATAGTTTATTATACAGTTATTAAAACCAAGTTCATTTAATGCATTCACTTACTTAAGAAATATTTTTTACGCCCTGTTCCTGGATTCCCAAGCTGGCCCTGGGAGACAGTGGGCCAGCCCTGGGAGACAGTGGGCCAGCTTGAAAAATGCCTACCTGGCCTCTAAGTAACTGATACATGCTTTCCAGTAGGAGAAGTGGATAATAAACAAATGAATAAACTAAATAATTACAAACTATAGTAACTGTATAAAGAAAATAAACAGGGACCTGGGACAAGAAGTAGAAAAGAGGAAGCCTATTTTCCAGAGGGGTAATCAGGGGAGAACTCTTGGAGGAGGCTTGACTCTGAGACGTAAAGGAAAAGGAGGAACCAGCTATGCATACCACGAGAAAGTCCTCATGTGCTCAGGGAACCAGCCAGCTCCTGTGCGGCTGGCGTGTCAGGAGGAGCAGGAAGAGTACGAGAGGGAACTGAAGGAGTCAAGGAAGGAGGAGTCTTCCTGGTTCCTTTCCACATCAGTAAGGAAGCACGATTTATGTTCGTTTATTTTCATGGGAATATATCACTGAAGAATAAGTAAGGATAAATACGTTACACGCGTGCAAAAACTTCATTATCATTCATGATAGAAAGAACTGTTGGAAAGGAATACTTCAAATATTCAGGAATATAATGGGTTTATGAGTGATTTTTTTTGTTATTTCCTTTTGCCTATCCACAAGGGACATATGTAAAAAGAAAAAGACCCATAGTTTAAAAACAATGACACTGTAGAAAACTTAACGCATGTTTGTGTGTCATATGGTTGGCAAACACTGATGATTCAGCATGTGAAATACAGGCAAATCCTAATGGGGGGCTGCTTACCCTACAGAGAAGCGGGCCTGCCATTGCTGGTCTCCCATTAATATGTGAGGTCATGTGCACAGATCCTCAGAGGAGATGACTGTTTAATGGGATGTGGGCACCACAATATATTATACTACAATTTTCATATTGTGGCTCATATGCCATTTTAAAGCTGGCAGAAAGAAACCCTTGAGAACTGAAATGACATCTCCCTAGACACCAAAAATATTGTCACAGGAAATATTTTGATTGTGTCCATCACTATTGAATTCCCCTTTCCCTGCCTTCCAATCAGCCCTTGTTTAAAACTTATTTTCTGTGCCAATCAAATATTTCTTTCAGATAATCATAAAAACTCTTTGGGAACTAACAAATGTAGTTATTGGGTTTCACTGTCTACACCTCCAAGTGAATGCTGGAAGACACTGTGTTTATCCTAATGCTACTCACTTTATAGCTGTACTCAGATAAATGTGAATTTGGTTTCAATCTTCAAATACATTGTCTGAGATGAGCTGTGTAGACCACTGCTCCATGATTAAATTCTGGGAGATTCAGAGGTTTGTGACTGTGTCTAAGCCAAAAATGGTGGCAGTATATGATACAAAATTAAAGTGAGTAAAAGATTAAATAACAGAAAATATAAAAAGTGAATTGCTCCTAGGTTTACTTTCAAGATTGCAGCCAACCAAATCTCCCAACAAGATAAAATAAAAACACACAGCATGTGTGTGTGTGTGTGTGTATGTGTGTGTGTGTGTGTGTGTGTGTGTGTGTATATATATATATATATATATATATATATAGAGAGAGAGAGAGAGAGAGAGAGAGAGAGTCTCACTCTGTCACCCAATCTGGAGTGCAGTGGTATGATCTCAGCTCACTGCCACCTTCGCCTCCTGGGTTCAAGAGATTCTCCTGCCTCAGTTTCCTGAGTAACTGATATTACAGATACAAGCCACCATGCCCAGTTAATTTTCGTATTTTTAGTAGAGACAGGGTTTCTCCATGTTGGTCAGGCTGGCCTTGAACTCCCAACCTCAGGTGATCCACCATCTCGGCCTCCCAAAGTGTTAAGCTACCTTTTTCAAGACACTGGAGAGCCCTAAGGGAAGCAGGCCATGAGGGACAAAGACCTTGGTATAAAGGAGTTCGGCTGGTGTCAGCTATTGCTTTGCACAACCTTTATCCATTAGGTACTTACTGGTTTCAGTGTGATGGGGTGGGAGGCTGTGAATCTCAGCAGAAATCCTAGCATAAAACAGGAGCCAGGTAGCATTCTTAGCAGCTTCACAAGGACAAGAAAATGAAAATCGAAGTTCATGGTCATCAGGGTAGCTAGAACTTTAAAGGCTGAGATCTAAGAGAAATGAGAAAAACAGAAATGAACTCAGAGACTCTTCTCAACTCCAGGCATTTGAGAATGCCTTACTTGCACAGTGAAAGAAGCAAAGAACCTGCAGAGAAACCGCATTAAAAGACTGAAAAGCTAAACATAGCTTTCAGCAGTCTCATGGTTTCAGGGAGATGAAAATTACAGTTAATGGTTGTCTTGATTTATGACAAGAGTGACACCATAGTACAGTGGCGGAAAGAATCATTCTTTCGATGTATGGTGCTAGATCACATGAATATTCATATGGACAAAAAATGAATCTTGAGACTTATCTAAAAGTTATACACAAAACTCTAAATTGCCTGCACTTCTAGAAGTTACAGATAAATGATAATCATTCTAGAAAGGAATATTGGAGAGTCTCTTTATGACAGTGGGTCAGGCAAATATTTTCTAATTAGTTCATGGAAAGTAAAAACCTTCAAGGAAAAAAATCAGTTTAGCTACATTTAATTGGGGAGTTTTACTTAACAAACACCAATAATTATCTTGACGGTGGTCATTTCACAATGCACATGTATATAAAAATATCATACTGCATAAATAAAATATATCAGGTTTTATTTGTTGATAATATCTCAATATAACTATTAAAATAATGATAATGTTCACTGAGGCTCCCACATTCTTCAAAGGAGCCTCAGTGAACATGAAACAGAATTCTGGTCCGCAGAGGAGTGTGAGGAAACCCCTGGAGCAGAGGAAAGAAATACTTGAAATAATCTGTGATGACTGTATCCAGTGCCAACTATAATTTTGTTCTCAACAGCAAGACTGGAAAACCTCATTTTCAATGAGTATTACACAGAGTGCAGAATGGATCTCACTCAAGAGGTGGTCAATCAGTAGACCTACAATGAGCACTGTTCGAGTTGCAATTAAAAAGTTGTAAAAATAAGTTCTGAAGCTGACAAATGATTTTCATAAAATATAATGGCATCCCAGAACAAAAGCCAGGATTATCTCTAGTAATGCCAAAACAAAAACCCCTCACTCAACTATGTAAATTGTACGGTGTCTGGAATCTGATTCAGAGTTATTAGTCATGGAAATAAGAACACAAATATGACTCATAATAAGGAGGAAAATCAATCAGTTAGAAACAAACAAAACAGAACTGACACAGATGTTAGAATTATTAGACAAGCATATGAATGAAGCTGTTATAACTGCATTTCATTTTTGTAGTTATTTTTATTATTATTATACTTTAAATTCTGGGATACATGTGCAGAATGTGCAGGTTTGTTACATAGGCATACATGTGCCATGATGGTGTGCTGCACCCATCATCTACACTAGATATTTTTCCTAATGCTATCTCTCCCCTAACCCCTACCCCCATCAGGCCCCAGTATGTGATGCCCCCCTCCCTGTGTCCATGTGTTCTCACTGTCAATTCTCACTTATGAGAGAGAATATGCAGTGTTTAGTTTTCTGTTCTTGTGTCAGTTTGCTGAAAATGATAGTTTCCAGCTTCGCCCATGTCCCTGCAAAAGAACTGAACTCATCCCTTTTTACAGTTGCATAGTATTCCATGGTGAATATGTGCCACATTTTCTTTATCCAGTCTATCATTGATGGGTATTTGGGTGGGTTCCAAATCTTTGCTATTGTGAACAGTGCTGCAATGAACATATGTGTGCAGGTGTCTTCGTAATAGAATGATTTATAGTCCTTTGAGTACATACCTAGTAATGGGATTGCTGGGTCAAATGGTATTTCTGGTTCTATATCCCTGAGGAATCACCACACTGTCTTCCACAATGGTTGAACTAATTCATACTCCCACCAACAGTGTTAAAGAGTATAACTGCATTCCATACGTTCCAAGAGGTAAGTAAAGTTATTTCCTCTCTTTCTCTCTCTCCCCCAAGTAAACACTGACATGCCCACACACATACAGACAGAAATGCTCCTCAACTTACAACAGAGTTGTGTCCTGATAAACACAATGTAAGTTCTAAGTCAAAAATGCATTTAAACACCCAGTATATGGAACATCACAGCTTAGCTGAGTCATAACACTTACTTTAGCCTTCTGTTGGCCAAGATAATCTCACACAAAACCTATTTTATAATATAGTGTTAAATATCTCATGTAATTTATTGAATACAACACCGAAAGTGGAAACTGTATCACTGTATGAGTATTCCAAGTATGGTTTCTACTGAATAAGTATTACTTTTGTACCATAATACAGTAAAAAAATCCTAAGTGGAAACATTTTAAGTCCAAAACTGTGTGTTCACATGCATGTATATATACTTATATGCATATATGTCTAAATCTACATATCTACATATGTGATGAATAGATACAAATGTTTTAACATATAGAAAATCGTATCTCTCCCAATTAAAACTTCTAGAGATAAAAACCACAGTGTCTAAGATGAAAAATACCCTGGATAGGAATAACAACAGACTAGGTAAAACGGAATAAGAACTGTGAACACAAAATTATAACAGTAGGGTGAAATATATCCAAAATGAAACCAAAAAAAGAGAGAAAAGACAGAGAAATAAAAAGAGCAACAATGACCTGCAAAACAATTCCATTCACCTGCTATTTGAGTAACTGATGTTCCAAAAGGAGAAGATTAAGAGGGGTGACAGAAAAAAGTAGATTTGAAGATCTAATGACTAAACTTTTTTTCAACCAGTTTCATCAAAACTAGAAGTCCAAGAAGCACCATGAACCCAACCCAAAGGACAAGAAGTATGAAGAAAAAGACACAAACACACATTATAATCAAATCAGCCAAACTCAGGGATAAAATCTTAAGAGCAGTCAGAGAAAATAAGTATTTGATACAGAGTAACAAAATAAGGATGAGAACCATCTCCTGTCAGAAACAAGCCAAGCAAGAAGAGAGTAGTGTAGCATATTTTAAAAACTGAAAAAGTGGTTTATGTATTAGATAATTGTCTATCCCCAGAAAAATATTTTAAAAGCAAAGTAGAATAAAGATTTCTTTACACAAAACACTGATACCCAGCAATCTCATAACTGGGTATACACCCAAAGCATTATAAGTCATTCTATTATAAAGACACATACACATGTATGTTTATTGTGGCACTGTTCACAATAGAAAAGACTTAGAACCAACCCAAATGCCCATCAATGATAGACTGGGTAAAGAAAATGTGGCACATACACACCATGGAATATTATGCAGCCATAAAAAATGATTCGTTCATGTCCTTTCCAGGGACATAGATGAAGCTGGAAACCATCATTCTCAGCAAACTAACACAAGAACAGAAAACCAAACACCGCATGTTCTTACTCATAAGTGGGTGTTGAACAGTGAGAACACATGGACACAGGGAGGGGAACATCACATACTAGGGGCTGTTGGGGTGTGGAGGAACAGAGGAAGAATAGCAGGGAGTTTGGGCATAGGAGAGGGATAGCATTAGGAGAAATACTTAATGTAAATGATGGGGTGATGGATGCAGCAAACCACCAGGGCATGTGTATACCTATGTAACAAACCTGCACATTCTGCACAGGTACCCCAGAGCTGAGAATAAAAAAAAAGAATTTATCAACAACAGACCCACACTACGAGGAATATTAATAGAAATCCTTTAGGCAAAAATAAAATGATTTCAGAAGAAAACATGGATGTCTGCAAATAAATAAACAATACTAGAAAAGATAATTGCATGGAAAAGTACATAAGATTTTTTTCTCATTTCTTATTATAAATTTCTTTAAAAGATAATTGACTATTGAAACAAGTAGAAAAACAATGTAATGTGGGTTTTATGCAAAAGTCTGGCAACAATTGCAAAAGGATTAGGGGAAGAAATAGAAAGTTTCTTATACTTATGTAAAACAGCATAAATCAATTTAAAGTATACTGTGATTTTCCTTTGCCACACTATGGATATAATGTAGACCATTATGTTAACTGACGTATCTCAGAAACAGAGAGTCAAATACAGTTTGTTCTCACTTACAGGCAGGAGCTTAAAAAAATGTGCACATGGACATACAGGGCGGAAAAACTGACACTGGAGAATCCAAAAGGAAGGGAGGCTATGAAGAGAATGAGGGATGAGAAATTACTTAATAGGCATAATGTACACTATTCAAGTGATGGCTACACTAAAACCCCACACTTCACTACTATGCAATATACCTTTGTAACAAAACTGCACTTATATCCCTTACATATATTGAAAAAAGTATAGTGTGATAAGTTTAAGTTTTATAATTTAAGCTCTGAAGAATGCATCATAATAACAAAACAAAGATTTAGTTAATCAGCCAAAACAGAATATAAAATGGAATTATAAAAAGATTCAATTAATCCAAAAGAAGGCAGGAAAATAGGAAAAGAGGAAGAAAGAACATTTGAGGAAACTATAATATAAATGGTAAAATGATAGATTTAATTCTAAGTGTATCATTAATTATATTACATGTAAACGTATCAATGCTCCAATTAAAAAGGCAGATATTTTCATTTTGAATATAAAAGCAAAGCTCAACTATGAAACCCACTTTAGTATAAAGAAACATATAGGTTAACACTGAAATAATGGAAAAATTCATGCTAACACCAATCAAAACAAAAGTAAAATTGATACATTAATATCTCACGAAGTAAATTTTAGAGAAAAGAATGCCATCGTAGATAAAAAAGTTTATTTCACAATGATAAAATAGTTAATACATTGAGAGTCCATAATAACCTACAATATTTATGCTATTAGCAGAACTTGAAAACATATGAAGTGAAAAATGATAGAACTGCTAGAAGTAGATAAACCTACAGTTATAATCAGATATTTCAGTATTCCTTTCCAAAACTGATAGACCAATGGAAAAATCTGTGAGAATATAATATACATGAACAATACCAATAATGAACTTGACCTAATTGACCTTTATAGAACAGTCTACCAAAGAACAGCAGAAAACACTTTTTTCACCTGCACATTGAATAATCACCAAGTTAAACCACATCCTGTGCAATAAAACAAGTTTCAGTCAATATAAAAGCCTTTCAGTAATACAAAACATATGTTGTGACCACACAGGAATTAAAATTATAATCAATAACAGATTACAGAAAAATTTTCAATTTTTTTAGAAATTAAATATGCAGTATTAGATTTCTATGGGTCAATGAAGATAAATCTTAACATAATATCAAAATCCGCAGGATGCCAATGACCCAGGATTTGGGAGGAGGAAGTTTAAATGTCTGTATCAGAAAAGAAGAAAAGCTCCTTGATGACTTCAGCTTCCATCTTAAGAAACCAGAGAAATCAGATAAAACTCAAAGTAGGAAGAAGAAAGAATATATTTTTAAAAAGAGCTCTGAGTAAATGTCAATGAAATGGAAAACAGGAAAAAAAGGGGGAAATTAATCTGAAAGCTTGTTTTTAAAGAACATAAAAACTTACTGATAAGTACCTTTCACACTGATCAATGAAAAGAGGCACACAAATTCATAATACCAGGGAGCAGAGAGATGGCATCACTACACCTTTTAAAGACGCTAAAATGCTGATAACAATATTATGAACAGTTATGCAGCGGTAAATTTGAAAACTTACACATGGACATAGGGAAGGGAGCACCACACACTGAGGTCTATTGGGGGAAATAGGGGAGGGACAGCGGGGGGGGGGAGCAGGGGAGGGATGGCATGGGGAGAAATGCCAAATATGGGTGAGGGGGCAGAAGGCAGCAAAACACACTGCCACGTGTGTACCTATGCATCTATCTTGCATGTTCTGCACATGTACCCCAAAACCTAAAATGCAATAAAAATTTAAAAAAATAAAAAAAAAAAACTTGAAAAACAAAACTACTGAAGCTCACGTCAAGAACGAAGAGATAACTTAGCCCCATATCTAATAAGGAAATTTGCATTGTTCGTTTAAAAACTTCTTTAAAGAAAACTCCAGTTCCAGATGGTTTCACCACTGAATTCTACCAAGTATTTAAGAAAGACACAATACTAATTTTGTAAATTTACTTTAAAACATTGCAAAAAAGAAACTATGAGTCCAATATGGCCCGATAAAAAAAACAAACAAAATTTCACAAGAAACCTAAGACCGATATCCTTCATGAACATAAATATAACAATTCCAAATAAAACATTAGCAAATTAAATCTAACAGTATAAAAAACATAATACCTCCAGATCCAGTGTTGTTCATTTTAGGATTGCCTATTTGGTTTAAAGTTTATGTATCCATCAGTTATTTACTTCATATCAACAAACTTCAAATGCAAAGTTATAAGATAATCTCACTCTATGTTAAAAAGCATTTGGCAAAATTCAGCATTCATTCCTGATTAAAATGTAAATAAATAAACTTGTAACCAAGATAATCATCAAAGAGACTCCCTGCAGTCCGTCAGAGGCGTCTGCTGAAAACCAACAGTTGACATCATTCTTACTGGTAAAGTCTAAATACATTCCCCATGAAATCAAGAACAAGACAAAAATGGCTATTTAGATCACTTATGTTCGACATTGTGCTGGAAGTTCTAGCCAGCGCAGTAAGGGAGTTAAAAGAAATAAAGACAGTCAGGTGCAATGACATTAGGAAAACTGCCTTCATCCAGCATACAGAGAGTGGAAAAAGTCCATGAGGGAAATCCAGTCAACTCTATAAGCAAACCCACTGGAACTGCCTAGAACACTTGCAGGGTCCAAGAACAAGATTCTGCAAAATCAAGCTACAAAAATACTTTCAAACTTAAAGTGAAATTCAAAGATACTGCAAACTGTCAAAAACAACCAGGCATCCAAATTGAAATTCCTTTTATAAAGAATCCAAAATATAAAATACTTAGAGATAAATAATAAAAATGGGAAAGACCTACATTGAAAACTATAAGACTTTGCTAGGAAAATTATAAATGAAGAGAGAGATCACGTTTATTGATGAGAACGCTCAATATTGTTAACATGTCAATTTTTTCCAAATCAATTTATGATTCAATGAAATCCCAATCAAAATCCATGAAGACATTTAAATAGAAATTGACAAACTGATTTTAAAATTTATATGGAAAGGCAAAAGACCTTGAATAGCCACAACAACATTTTAAAAAAAGAACAAAATTACTACTAGTCAAAATCATGCCATGCTTTTTATACAAAACACTACTAAAGATAATAAAAATGCAAGCCACAGACTGGATGAAAACATTTGCAATCATAAATTTGACAAGAGGTTTGTATCTAGAATATAAAGAATTCTCAAAAATTCAAGAAGAAAAAAATGACATGAGCGAAAAATGGGAGGAAGAATTGAACAGGTGCTTCACCAACATAGTTATATGGAGAGCAAGCACACAAATAGGTATTTGGCACCATTAGCCATGAGAAAAATGAAAATTAGAACCACAGAGAGTGATTATTACACATCTATATAAACAGCTAAATTTAAAAAAGAAGAATGGGGCCAACCACAGCGGCTCATGCCTGTAATCTCAACGCTTTGGGAGGCTGAGACAGGTGGATCACCTAAGGTCAGGAGTTCAAGGCCAGCCTGAGCAACATGGCAAAACCCTATTTCTACTAAAAATATAAAAATTCGCTGGGCATCGTGGCAGGTGCCTGCAATCCCAGGTATTCGAAGGCTGAGGCAGGAGAATCACTTGAATCCAGGAAGCAGAGGTTGCAGTGAACCCAGATCATGCCACTGCACTTTACCCTGCACCACAGAGCGAGTCTCCATCTCAAAATAATAATAATATATATATATATATATATAAAGACTAATGACAGGGATGTGAAAGAAATACTCCCCAGTGACTTTGGAATACAAGTATTTTGGCAGTTTCTTCAAGTTAAATATATGCCTATAATATGATCCAACCATCCTGAGCATTCACTCAAAATAAATGAAAAGGTATATCCATAGAAGCCTGCACATGGATTTTTACTGCAGCTTTACTTGTTGGTAACCTCAAATTGGAATCCAGCCAAGTGTCCCTTAACAGGTTGATGGATGCACAGATGGATTCATCTTCATACAATGAATACTAATCAACAATAAAAAGAAACAAAATATTATTAAATACTACAAAATGGGTGAAGTGTAAAATAACTGTGCTTAGTAAAATACCTGGGCTGGGTGCAGTGGCTCACCTCTGTACTCCCGATGCTTTGAGAAGTCTAGGCAGGAGTATGGCTTGAGACTAGGAGTTTGAGACCAACATGGTGAGGCTCTGTCTCTACAACATAATTTAAAATTTGAGCCCAAAAGTTCAACATTGCAGTGAGCTATGATTGCACCACTGCACTCCAGCCTGGGCAACACAGCAAAATCCTGTCAAAAAAAAAAAAACACAAAACTCCAGACCAAAAAAATAGTACACATTATATGATTTCTTTAAATGATGTTTGAGAAAAATGCAACCTCATTTACAGTTGCAGGAGGCAGAGGAGGGGTTGTCCAAGGAGGCTGGCGTGGAGGGGTGTGAGGGAGGGATTACGAACCAAGGTGAATAATCTGTCTGAGGACATCCTCAGAAAGGACATCTTTCTGAGGCTCATTGTCTTGATTGGAGGGAGTTGTTCACAGGTGCATACATACAGCAAATTGTATGAAATTACATTTATAAAATTGCACACTTTCAATGTGCACAGTTTACTGTATGTTAAATACACTCCAATAAAGCTGTTAAAAATACTTGTCTACAATTTATTTGCCACTTTTTCTGTTAACAAACAAGATGTAATAGAAACATTTTTGCAAAGATCTGAGTTGCCAATGTTGTGGCTCCCCACACGTTGGAAATCTTCTATATTTCTTTTGCTGATGGGGAAGGAAGCTTATTTGTTTCCTTCCTGAGCCATGGAACTAAAATATGTTGTTATCTGTGGAAGACACATGAGCACATTACTACCAGATTTAGCAGCCACCATCAATAACATCTCTGAAATCAGTTTTCTGTGCTAGTTGTATGATTTCTAATACAAATCAAAATAAATTTCTATTTTTCCATAGTCTACTTTATTTCCTAAAAATCATCTTTGTATTTTTCTGTTTTCTGTTCTTTGTGGAACATGCTCAGAGCTTACCGTCCTTAGCAAAGTGCCTGTCTCCATCTCCTTTTGCTTCCTCTCTTACCTCACCTATTATATTTTATCCAAATATAGTGATAATTTAAAAAACGTGGGTTTGCTTCTTAATTTTGACTTTTTAATATTCCAGTGGAAAGCCAGATGCAGTGGCTCATGCCTGTAATTGCAACACTTTGGAAGGCTGAGGCGGGTGGATCACCTGAGGGCAGGAGTAGTTAAGAGACCAGTCTGATCAACATGGTGAAACCCCATTTCTACTAAAAATACAAGTGCATGTAATTCCAGCTACTAGGGAAGTTGAGGCAGAAGAATCACTTGAACCCAGGAGGCAGAGATTGCAGTGAGCTGAGACCACACTGTTGCGCTCCAGCCTGGGCAACAAGAATAAAACTCTGCCTCAAAAAAAAAAAAATACAGTGGAGATTGCACCTGATTGTTTATTAAGCTTTAGTGTTACCTTTGTGCTTCTAAAACTCTATCTAAGGATGATCTAGGGTGATCTAGGCTGCCTTGCTAGTAGAGTTCTAATTTGTGTCTGCAGGTGAATGTCAGGTGCATGAGGTTTGAAAGGTAGAAAAGCAGAGAAGGCATTAGTCTCCAGTGCCAGGTGCAGAAATGCATGTGGGCATTGGTGGATGGTGAGAATGAAGCGGTGGCATCAATTCCTGACTTTTCCCTGGGCATCAGCCACTTGGGTTCCAGCATAATTTGCAAAATTTCAATCAGCCTTTTTGACCTTGCCTGCTCAGTCCTTCCCTTGTTGGGTCAACCTTAATTCCCTACATGAAGCAATCCCTACTAAAAGCATCTAATGACGTTAGATTTATTGTCTGGATCAGTTATTGTTTTCATATTTGGTTGGTTGGTTTTGTCTTTTAAGCTACTAAACTTTGTGGGTTTCTTAAATTGTGGTAAAATATACATGACATAAAAATTTACTCTCTTAATCATGGGTTAGCGTACAATTCATTCACATTGTTGTGCAATTAATCTCCAGAACTGTTTTCATCTTGCGAAACTGAAATGCTATACACACAGCAACCACCGTTCTCCTTTTTGTCTCCATGAATTTGACCATTATAGGTACCTCATATAAAGGAATTACACAGTATTTGTCTTTTGTGACTGGCATATTTCACTTAGCATGATTTTTGAACCAGTTCGATTTTGTCATATTTAATATATGGTTCCTTGGCTTGAGGAATAAAGCAAGTGTTTGATTTTTGTTGACATAAAATAGATTCCTTTCCTAGGATTCTATATAGTTCTACCCATGCAAAAAAAAATCACATGCTTTGTTTCTTACTTCTTTTGCAGTTTTCTACTACCCTGATAGATCATGCATTCGAGTGGCTGCCGATAGCTGAGGATAATATGCCAGAGAACCTGGCCCACTGGTGAGCCCCAGGAAACCCCCGCCTGGTTGTGTTAGGTCTCTGAAATCAGACACTCTCACCCATGCTGAGTGTTATCTAGACATAATTTTTCTCTAAATTCTATTACTGGCCTTTGGCTGCAGAAAAATAAGTTAATTCACATCCATGTCAATAACTCAGTCACACTAAAATTGAATCAATGAATGTAATTAGGTCTCCAAGTACGCTGTAATTTGGCAATGATGGCACTCATAGTGAGGTGGTGAGATTAATCACTGGGTGTCATAAATGGAATGTGCTGGTTCATGAGAAATCCAGCACAGTTTCCCTGGCTGGGATGAGGACTGTCAGTTGTGGGTTTTCTTGGACAGCGCTCGGCCCATATTCTCTGAGCAGAGCCTGAGTGCGCAACCATGAAAATATGTGAATGTGAACGTTGGCCATCACCTGGAGGTTCACGGTCAAGTGAGTCAGTGTTCTGTTTTGGCTGCCCAGGTTTTGGGGGATACTAAATGTCTTTACGAACCTAGGAAACCTGTGGTCCCTCAACTATCCAGATCAAAGGAGGAAATTTTGAAATGAAAATACCTCATGCAAACTCTAAAGCTCATCCAGGAAAAACTAACAACTTGTTCTGCACATGAATATTCTGAGTTTGGTTTTCTGGTTTACAAACCCACAGTGGATCACAAATAGCAAGCCACAAAATGAAACAGAGCAAAGTATACATGAAATGACAATGACCAATATGTAAACTCCAGAAAATAATGCAAAAACAGACCGGGCATGGTGTCTCATGCCTGCAATCCCGGCTCTTTGGGAGGCCAAGGCAGGTGCATCCTGAGGTCAGGAGACTATTCTGGCTAACACACTGAAACTCCATCTCTACTAAAAATACAAAAAATTAGCCAGGCATGGTGGCTCATGCCTGTAGTCCCAGCCACTCAGGAGGCTGGGGCAGGGGAACTGCTTGAAATCAGGAGGTGGAGTTTGCAGTGTGCTCAGATCATACCACTGCACTCCAGGCTGGACGACAGAGTGAGACTCAAGAAAGAAAGAAAGAGAGAGAGAGAGA
>CM052656.1:4222137-4240693 GCA_028533165.1 Leontopithecus rosalia | reverse complement strand
GGAAACACCGTATATACTCACTCATAGGCGGGTGATGAACAATGGGAACACATGGACATAGGGAAGGGAGCACCACACACTGAGGTCTATTGGGGAAAATAGGGGAGGGACAGCGGGGGGGGAGCGGGGGAGGGATGGCATGGGGAGAAATGCCAAATATGGGTGAGGGGACAGAAGGCAGCAAAACACACTGCCACGTGTGTACCTATGCAACTATCTTGCATGTTCTGCACATGTACCCCAAAACCTAAAATGCAATAAAAATTTAAAAAAAAAAAAAGAAATACATTTTGGGGTGAAGTACATTGATTTCTCTCGGAGCCTGCTAGCTCTCATGTGATATATGGAAGTCTAGTTGGAATTTGGTAACTTGCTGTTACAAAGAGTTTGCTCTGTTAGTCTTGAGATCTCTGCTTTAATGTTAATGCTGGTCAATTGTACCTGAACTTCAAAGGGAGGAAGGTGTAATGAGGTATGTCCAGCTCTCTGGCTCCCAGTCACGGCCTGAACTAGTTTTGCAGGCTTCTTCGGAATTCCCTTGGCCAAGAGGGATCCCTTCCAATTGGTTGAGGGGCTTAAAATTTCCTTTTTGGTTTTCACCCCTCATATTTGTTCATCCTGAGGTGTATTTCTCAAATATGTCGATGCTCCTGAAAATGAAATGAGAGGAATATGGCAAATAGCTGTGTATTTGATGAGTGGTGTTTCAGATGGCACAGATTTTTCCGATTTTCCAGGTAGAGGAAATGGCCCAGGAACGTGAGTCTTCATGTTTCCAGTTTGAAATAAAGATTGTGTGCCTGGCACATACTGGAAAATCAATAAAATTCTGTTGAATAAATGTTGTGGAAAGAGATTTATAAGCATTCAGAGGAAAGCTGAATTTTACTGAAATAATCCCTATTTTGGTTCCAAGGGATTTGTACATTTAAAAAATATCAAATGTTCTTCTATTTTTTCCTTTACATCTCACACAGGTGCACATGTGTTCCGAGAATCAAAGGGTCAGCCTTGGGCATGTCTGACATAGCAAGTAAAGAAATTCTCTGTAATGTTGAAGAGATTCAGTTGAAGAGAACAGTGTTCAGATGTTCTGAAATGTTCATGAATCACTTAACTTGTGACTGACTCTAGAAGTATTTGTTACGTCTTCTGTGAAAAGTGTTGGTCACACACCTAGAATGTAGAGCCTGCTCAGATCTGCCTAGCTAAGCCCTAATATCTTCCAGGCATTCCCTCCTCAGCATCACAGCCTTGGACAGGGCAGGTCTGCTTGACCCTGGAGTATTCTAGTTCCTTTGAAATCACTAGTTTGGGAATGTGCAGACCTATGACCTAACTCAGTTGAACAAGAAATAAGGAGAATTTTAGTAGGGGAATTCTAGTAAAAAGCTTTGCTCTTCTAAAAAGGAGATGTAGGAAGCTACCTGCTGTCTTATTTATGGGGAACTTTCTACCTCGCTTGATGGCACTTGGAATTTCAGGTGTTACCACTAGCATAAGGGAGAAGCCATTCTGAAGGAGGATGGCTGTGCAGAGAGGTGAATGGAGTCTAGCACAAGCTGACATTGCTGAGCTGTTGACTTTGCCAACTCAGCACCCCCACTCCCTGCCACCAGATCTTGAGGCTTTTTAAGAGAGAGAATAAGACCCTTCATTGCAGATGTCTGATGAGCCAGGATTTTCTGTGGTTACAGCTGAAAGCATTGAAAAGATACAACTTATTTGTAAATGGCCATGTTTTGCTTTCCTTGACATGTCTCTATTACATAAAACTAATTGTATTCTAAAAATTCATTTTCTCCTCAGAAGACCATGGACTTCTTGAGGACAGAGATTGTATTTTGTGATGGACTGATGCTCAGAACCAGGCACAGTGAGTCCTCGTGAAGTTATTATTATTATTTTAGATTTGGGGGTAACTTGCAGTATTCTTAAGGCCATCTCTTCAAGTATACTGTAGCAATTTCCTCTGCTTTGCACTCTGAAGACCATAGAGGAGAATCAGATTTTAATATGTTCCCAGATAGCTTTAAATATAGCAGAAGAGGCAGAGGTACACACAAGATATAATCTAGGAAAAATCGAAACTAAGAAGACCATTATGATATTTCTATCAAGCAGAATTGAGTTTATCTACAAGTAACAGTGAAATTAATCAGAATGGCTTAAACATTGGAGATTGCTTTTCCTCACATGACAGCATTCCTAGAGGTTACTGGTGTTAGTACAGCAGTTCAGAGGAATCAAGAGAATGTTTTGGAATCCGTTGGCTTTTTCCTTGTCATTGAAAAATGAGTGTGTATCTCAAGCCATCACATCCTAATCAACACAGAAATATCTGGAAGAGATGATGCCAGCCATATCTCTCCTATTATCCATAAACAAAAGTTTGGCAAGGCATGCCTCACAGTAATTTATGCATAGACTTGTAATCCAACTTAGGTCAAACAGTCACTCTGATCTTTAAAGAAGACCAGGTAAAAGAAGAGTAAGTCTGTCCCTCACCTTGAGTTAGGCTCACCATTGCCCAAGCAAAGAACAGGCAATTTTAAGCTTGAGAAGTAAAGGGTGCTGAGTATCAGATAGACAGCTATTAGAGAAGGCCACTTATCTCATGTATGATACTGAGCTGGAGGCTGGAAGTTGCTGAGGCTGGAGAGGAAGCTGGGACAAGACCATGAGGCCGTGGCTAGGCTGGGTGGCTTTGTCTAGTCTCCAAGAGCAGAGGGGAAGAACATGGCCTCGTGATGGCACACCCTGGGCACACTCAAAGACTGTGAGAAGGAAAGAGGAGTTATTTTCAGTTAAACAGGATCACTTGACAAGACGTCCACACTGTGATGGCTGAAGTCGATTTTATATGTTTTGTCTTGGAACTTGTCTTGGACATTTAGGTATTAAAAACACTGAGATGAATAAGACAGAGAATCGCTTCATGCTTTTATTTCCCCCCAAAAAGGAAGTTGGTTAATAAAATTTCTCTCCTCTGGAGGAATAAATTATAAATGGGATTTAACTTTTTAAAAATTATTTATTTATGTATTTATTTATTTATTTTTCTTTTTTCAGAACTTTTTTTTTAATGGCATTTTAGGTTTTGGGGTACATGTGCAGAACATGCAAGATAGTTGCATAGGTACACACGTGGCAGTGTGTTTTGCTGCCTTCCTCCCCTTCACCCACATTTGGCATTCTTCCCCATGCCATCCCTCCCCCGCTCCCCCCCACTGTCCCTACCCTATTTCCCCCAGTTGACCCCAGTGTGTGGTACTCCCTTCCCTGTGTCCATGTGTTCTCATTGTTCATCACCCGCCTATGAGTGAGAATATGCGGTATTTCATTTTCTGTTCTTGTGTCAGTTTGCTGAGAATTAACTTTTCATTAGTAGCATTTGACTGGGTGATGATGTTGAGATAAAGAACTTCAACTTTAACCAGGACATTCTCTGAATTTCTCAAAATACCAATTTTAAACATAATACAATGTTGCTAATGTTTGAAAATGCAATTTAACAAATTAATTGGGATATAGTTCATAGGCCACACAACCACTTATTTAAAGGGCACTATTAAATGGTTCTATTAGGTTCACAGTTACCAGCAAAATCTGATTTTAGAACATTTTCACCCTGTCAAAAGAAACCTTGTATCCGCTGGCAGTCACTCCCATGCCTTTCCACCTCCGCCTCCAGGTGCTAAGTAATGACTAATTCACATTTACCTTGGAAGACTGGCCACTGCAGCTCTTTCTCTGCCCCTTGGAGAGGGAAATCTGTTCCAAATCCTCTTGGCAGTTTAAAACATCTGGCCTGACTTTCTCAAGGACCTGGAAGCCATTCCTTTGAAATCCGGTCATCCAGGAATATGTGCTGTCCTGTCTCCCTGTCTCCGTGGGAAGGAAGAAGCCTAACTTCAGTGGGAGTCTTGCTCCACCTGTTAAAACTCCTTCCTGTAGTAAAGATACGAGACCAGACGGTTCACTTCTCCTCTGGGGAAAGCTGATTAGCCAAGACGGATGGCCTACAATTCTCTGACCCCAGGTCTTACACACACACACACACACACACACACACACACACACACTTTCTTCAGAGGAGCTGTACTCAAACTGAGTTCTGGTCTGTTTACCCTATTGCAGTAGCTTTGAACGAAGCCTTCCTTACATTTTTAACTCTGCCCAGTGCAATTTGGTTTTGATGGTTCCATTGAAGACCATGGGCTGGAAGATACCCTGGAATCGATTTGGAAACTGGAATGCAGGGGTGAATGAGATAGGCAAGGAGAATCTGGCCATATACAAGATGGGATGGGGAGGACGCTGGAAGGTGGAGACCCCATGCCTCATTGCAGTGGAGTGAATGGTGTCTCCCCAAATTGTATCTAACTCCCACCCCTGGCACCTGGGAATCTTATTTTGGAAATAGGATTTTTGCCCATGTAATTGAGTTAATGATCTTGAGATGATACCATCCTTGATTAGGGTGAGCCCTAAATCCAAATATTGGCATCCACATAAAATAAAAGAGGGGAAGACTTGAGACACAGAGAAGGAGGCCTGTGACAGAGGCAGAGACGAGGGTGCAGCTGCCACCAGCCGAGGCAGGCATACCTGGAGGCAGCAGATCAGGGAGGATCCTCCCCTGGAGCCCTCAGAGGGGGTGTGACCCTGCCTACTCACTATTGCAAACTTCAGGCTTCCTGCACCATGGGGGAATAAACCTCTATTGCTTCAGGCCGTTAAGTTTGCAGTGTCTGCCCAAGGAAATGAAGATACCCACTCAAAGCTTCATGCTGGTTACTCTGAAGAAATGTGCTGGGAGATCCCTTAGATTTGCCAGAATGATGGGGTAAGCAGTTTGACAGGAAGGATGGTTACGGAGCAGGTAACTACAGCTGACTAAAGTCAAAGCAGGTGACCAGGGGAGTAGATGTGAACTACTGATGCCCATCGATGATAGACTGGACTGGGAAAATGTGGCACATATACACCATGGAATATTATGCAGCAATCAAAAACGATGAGTTCGTGTCCTTTGTACGGATATGGATGAATCTGGAGAACATCATTCTCAGCAAACTGACACAAGAACAGAAAGTGAAATACCGCATGTTCTCACTCATAGGCGGGTGATGGACAATGAGAACACATGGACCCAGGGAGGGGAGCACTACACACTGGGGCCTAATGGGGGAATAGGGGAGGGACAGTGGGGAGGGGGAGCTGGGGAGGGATGGCATGGGGAGAAATGCCAGATGTGGGTGAAGGGAAGGAAGGCAGAAAAACACACTGCCACGTGTGTACCTATGCAACTATCTTGCATGGTCTGCACATGTACCCCAAAACCTAAAATGCAATTTAAAAAAGTGGTGGGAAAGTTGTTTACTAAAACTAGGAGTAAGGGAGTGAAGAGAATCAGGAAGTTTAAAACGGAGTGCAAAGAGCAGGGGAGCGGAACAAGCCGATAAGTTGGTTCTTTGGAGAGGATCTCAGAACTCCTTGTACTTAACAATTTATAGGCTAAAGCCTTTGAAGAGGAATTTATTACATTCTACCAATTCAAGAAGATTTAAAAAAAAATCAAGAAAGAAAATGTGATCGTAATGGTTCCTCTGAACGTCCTCCTTAGTGGAGACAGACTCCCTGGCTGTTGTGCGTTCACTGTTCCCATTGACCTAATGAAATCTACACTTGCAAATGAAGTCCTGGGGTCCCCAACAGATGTTCAGAGTCTGGCCTCCTGCTAATATGTTATGTGCCAGCCCATATCCCTAAACAGACTCATGGAAATGTGTTAAGCGACATAACAATAAAAATCATGTTTAACTGAAAGATGGGTCTTTTTTTTCTATATGAGGAAATGAAGCAATTGAACATTTCTTTGCTCTTTATGATAAATTAAATGCTAACATGTATAGAGAAGAGAAAAAGATGCACTCTGATGATGAAGGGACTGAGTCAAATTCATAGCCAGGGTCCTTTTAGTGGATAAGAACTCTAAATCAAAACCCACAAAAAACATTTTTAGCAATTGGTTGGCTCTTCTTCTATTTGAAGATACCTCAGGCATCTGTTTCGCATTAGAATTCATTTTGTTTTGATTTGTTTTCCTAACAAATCAGCCATTCAGTTTTGCACACCACAGGGGCAGGTAGCATACCCGTTTAATAAACCAGTGTCTACCCATTGTCCTGCAAAACGCCAGATACAGGTGCTGCATTCCACACAGTGTTAAGGCAGTGACTTCTGTGTTCCGGGAACTTCAGAATTCCTGAATGTGTTGGCGTTGATAAAAGGTGGTGACATGAAGTAGAATGGTCGTAAACTTAGAGGTTGGTAACATGTCTCCTAGCTCTTTGTCTGTGGCAAATCTCAGGAAAACAATACACTCTCCTAGGGCTTCATTATCTCATCTGTAAATGAAACTATTAGATAAAGCCAGTACAGACAACCTGTGCTGTCACTAGAATATGAGATGATTTTAGGTGTCATCACTCATAATGTTAAATAATATTATGAGGAATCGTTTCCCGTTAGCATCTTCTTTTATCCTTCTGGTGAGACGAAAGAATCATCGTTTTTTTGATAGCTTTTGATCTCCTGTTTAAAAGACAGAGAGCAAATCCATGTTCAGAATTTTAGAAGTATGATTATATAGGTAGAGTTCTATAAAATTGTCCATCTTTATTGTATTTATTTTTGCGGCAAGATGTAATGATTTTTCGACTTCAGAGTTCAATAAAGGGTTCATTTTTAAGTAGATAAATTCAAATACACCACTGTGTCAATTAAAAGGTAAATACGGAGAAATAGAATAGGTAGAACTCAGGTGCGGCAATATTTGCAGGTAGTGCATAAGTCAATGATATTCATGGGACTCTGCACACTGGTGTGTCAGGACCCTTGCCATCTTACATTGGACGTCTCTGTCTGTTGTGTATTCACCTTTCTTTCTAAAAGTGCTGTAGCTTTCTTGGAAGTGGAAAAATAAATATACCTAGACACACACAAGCTGCATAGATCAATTTCTCCTGCAGGTAGACATCACCATGTGACTCAACATCAGCCAACAAGATGGAAATAAAGGTGAAGTTATCACATGACATCTACAAGGTCTAGTTAGATGAGGTGGTGATTCTGGTGGCAAATGTTCTTTTGTCTTTTTCACATTCCTTCTTGTCCATCTGGGATGCTGAAGGGATGGCTGGTAAACAGATGCCCTCTTGTGATGCTGAGATAAACATGAGAATAAAAGCCATGGACTTCAGATGGCAGAGAAGAGAGAGAAAGCTAGGATGTAGGTAAGTATAGATGGAACTGAGTTTCTACGACACAAGTTCTACCACTAACCTTTGGACTTCATGATATGTGAGAGAGAAATAAACTCCTATTTTCAAAGAGATCTATGTTACCTGCAACTGAAAGGAATGCCTAATTGGCACATCCTGTGTGCTTCAAACCTTCCTTAGTTTTGGGTGGAAGGCATACTTAGTCTTTACCCATCATTCTGCTCACATCCATTCACTCAATCAGCCTCCCAATCAGCCTCAATCAATCTAACCCACATTCTGGAGCAAGCCCCACAAATTATAGATTGAATATCCACTCATTACAAGAGACAGATTTAGATACTTCTATCCAAACACATTTTAAATTTCTAGCATCTTTGAGGTGGTGGTTTGCAGTGGTTAATAGGGTTTAAATGACTTGTGATTCAAAGCTCATTCCATATTACAATGTAGCAGTGCAAACGTAAGGGTTGTTAAAAAATTATTTTACTTTACATTCTGAGATACATGTGCAGAATGTGCAGGTTTCACGTGCCATGGTGGTTTGCTACACCTATCAACTCATCATCTAGGTTTTAAGCCCCACATGCATCAGGTGTCTGATCTAATGCTCTCCCTCCCCTTAACCCCTGGCCCCTGACAGGGCCCAGTGTGTGAGGTTCTCCTCCCTGTGTCCATGTGTTCTCATTGTTCAACTTCCCCTTATGAGTGAGAACATGCAGTGTTTGATTTTCTGTTCTTAAGTTAATTTGCTGAGAATGATGGCTTCCAGCTTCATCTATGTCCCTGCAAAGGACACGAACTCATTCTTTTTCATGGCTGCATAGTATTTCATTAGTCTGGATTTGGTTACAGATAGAGCTGAATGAGACTTAGCTGTATCTAATGCATTTTGATAGTTATATCAATTATTTTTTTACTGCTTGTGTAAATGAATGTACTAAGAAGAAAAAAATTACAAATGACCCTTTCTTTACAAACTTTTAGGGTAATCAAGTTCAGCTATTGGAAAACAGATGTTTGCAACATTCATAGCAATTCTTCTCAGGAAATTAAAAATGCTTAAAAACTGTAATCGTTTTGATACCATTCAGAGATTACATCTTCAACTGTGAGATAATTCTCAGCGATCCATGTCAACTTTTAAAAATGCTAAATATATCAAATCAAAATGTCTCCCCTAAAATAAATTAGCTCTAATTACTTATTTTAAAAAAATTTGTCCTTATAGTGGTAGAAATAAAGTGAATGTTTTGACTCATTTCCTCATTGAAGTTTGAATTTTCCAGTCACCGGTACTTTGTTCTTTCTTACAAATGTCTGTGTGCCTGGAATGAGAACACTGCCCCGTAGAATACTTTGTGGTGGATGCCAGCTTAGAATGATGATACAGGCAGGAAATTAAAATGCTAATAGGTGTTGGGGAAACGATGTGAGTTAGGCAGGTTGATCTTAAGGCAATCGGGAGTGGTGAGGACTATGGCAGACAACGGAGCTTCTGCTCTGCCTAAAGTGGGGCACCTGGGACACAACTTCAGAGGCTTCTTTTTTTGTGACATCTTTCAATATGCAGGAAAAAGTGAAATAATCTTGTTTTTTAAACACTGTCATAACAGCAACATAAAATACACTTCCGTGACCTGTATCCTCTCTGTGTCTGTTCATGGAACTTGACCTCAGTCTTTTAGGATTTTAGTGAATAATCAGAGACGTCAGGAAAGAAAGGGACTGGACAGGGAAAATGTGGCACAGAAACACCATGGAATACTATGCAGCCATAAGAAATAATTAGTTCATGTCCTTTGTGGGGATATGGATGAACCTGAAAACCAAAATTGTTTCTTTTTTTTTTTTTTTTTGAGACGGAGTTTCACTGTTGTTACCCAGGCTGGAGTGCAATGGCACGATCTCGGCTCACCACAACCTCCACCTCCTGGGTTCAGGCAATTCTCCTGCCTCAGCCTCCTGAGTAGCTGGGATTACAGGCACACACCACCATGCCCAGCTAATTTTTTTGTATTTTTAGTAGAGACGCCGTTTCACCATGTTAACCAGGATGGTCTCAATCTCTTGACCTCATGATCCACCCGTCTTGGCCTCCCAAAGTGCTGGGATTACAGGCTTGAGCCACGAGCAAACTGACACAAGAACAGAAAATCAAACACCACATGTTCTCACTCATAGGTGGGTGTTGATCAATGAGAACACATGGACACATGGAAGGGAGCATCACACACTGGGGTCTGTGAGGGGGAACTAGGGGAGGGACAGCAGGGGGTAGGGAATTGGGGAGGGATAACACAGGGAGAAATGCCAGATATAGGTGATGGGAAGGAAGGCAGCAAATCACATTGTCATGTATATACCTATGCAACAATCTTGCATGTTCTTCACATGTACCCCAAAACCTAAAATGCAATAATATATATATTTTATAAATATTTTATATATATAATTATGTATTGTATATTATATATTATACATATTATATATAATATATATAATAGATATAATTATATATTATATATTATTATATAATATATAATTATATTAATAAATATATATAATATAAATATATATAAAATATAAAGCTCCAAATATATATATTATATATATATATATATATATAAAACAAAAAATAATAAAAGAAAGGGCTGGATATAAGTGGAAGTTGACTTCTGGTCTCAGAAGAATAAAAAAGAAAGAGATGGGATCCCGTTTTTCAATTTACCTTCCTTCTTTAAAGTCAGTCTACTAGCTGGAATAGCGAATGAGTTGAATGAGTTAAAGCTAATGAAAGATAGAATTCTATTAATTCAATTTTTAATTGTTACCAGAAAATAACACAATTCTTATTTATCACCAACCTTCCCATATAAGAATATTCTTCCTAATTTTCTTTCCCTTTTCCCATCAATAAACATAAATCCAGAACAATGAAAGTCAATTCTGCTACATGGCACTGCTACTTATGACCTATTTTAAATATGCAAGTCCTCTAAAGTATTTTACTCTCTATACAAAGAAAGTAACATGAGTATTTATAAGGGAGGAAAGCTCCAAATATAAATGACAAAACTCTAACTCAACCATAAAGATAGGTTTTTTTCTGCCTAAGAAGAAGTCAAGTAGGAACAGCTTCGGGAGAAGTTGATCCAGGGGCTACATATTGCACCTAAAGTCCCAAGTTCTTTCCGTCTCTCCGAGCCTTCATTCTTGGTGATGACTTTGTCCTCGCACTGGCTGCAGATGGCTGTAGCAATCCCAAGTGTCTTATGCAGACGTAACAGCAAACACAGGAAATGACCATTTCATCCTGTGGAATCTGGACATTTCTCTCCCGGGTACCCACAAACAACTTCCTTGTCATTGGCTAGAATTGGGTCACGTAACCATTTCCACTCTCACTGGAAATGAGGATCAAATTAGCCCATCCCTCGAGCTGGAGTGAATTGAGATTCTCCTGGGTACAGGCTGTATTCGGGAAGAGTAGATGCTTTAACCAAATCATAATTCAGAATAACAGTTGGTGGATAGGCACAAAGCGTGCATAGGATTATTGCCACAATTCTGGGTCCTATCTTCTAGTATCCTGTCTTCCAGTTTTCATAAGCCAACCAGCTGACCGTGCCAGCTCATTCTTGTTTCTTGATTTCACTCAAAACAAGAAACTCTAGAGATTCTACTTGAAGCCAGACAATAGCATCACAAAAGAAAAGCTGTAAAAAAACAATTGTTTCAAAAATCCAAAATGCTGACACTGCCAAATGCTGGTGAGGAGGTAGAGAAACAGGAAGTCTCATTCATTGCCGAAGGGAAAATGCAAAATAGTATGTTCATCTCGGAAAGCAGTTTTACAGTCTCAAAAAACTAAACATATGCTTACCATACAGTCTAGCTTTCATGCTCCTTAGAATTTACCCAAAGAAATTGAAAACCTATGTCCACACAAAAACCTACACATGAATGCTTATAGCAGCTTTATTCATAATTAACAAAATTTGGGATGTCTTTCAGTAGGTAACGGATAAATAAGCAGATGTATCTGGACAACAGGATATTATTCAGCTTTATAAAGACAGGCACTATAAAGCCCTGAAAAGATACCACAGAACTTTAAGTGCATATTACCGAAAGAAGCCGATCACAGAAGGCTACAGCCCATATGATTCCAACCGGGTAACTTTCTAGAAAAGGCAAATAAAAAAGATAAGTGGCTTCCAGGGACTGGGAATATGTGGAGATAATCTTCTGTGTATGCAGCACAGAAGATTTTTAGATCAGTGAAACTGCTCCATGTGATAACGTAACAGAGGGTACAAATCATTATATATTTGTCAAAACCCATAGAATGCAGAATACCAAGGGTTACTGATGTAAACTGTGGGCTCTGAGTGATCGGGATGAATCAGTGCTGGTTTATCAATTGTAACAAATGTACCACAATCATAACAAACACTTATAGGGGACGTTGATGGTCCAGGAGGCTGTGCATGAGTTGGCGCAGGAGGCATGAGGGGCTTTCTGTATATTCTCCTAATTTGGCTGTGAACTTAAAATGGCCCTAAAAAACAAATTTTTTGTAAATTTTTTTTCACTCTGACTTTTTTTAACTTTTATTTTAAGTTCAGGGGTACAGGTGCAAGTTTATTATATAGATAAGCTTGTGTCACAGTATTCTGCTGTACAGATTATTTCATATAGGTATGTATATTATTTCATATATGTTTCACCTAGGTGTAAAACCTAGCACTCATTAGTTATTTTCCTTGGTCCTCTCCCTCCTTCCACCTTCCACCCTCTGGTAGGACCCTGTGGCTGTTGTTTCCCTCTGTGTCCATGTGGTCTCATTATGTAGCTCCCATTTATGAGTGAGAACATGTGGTGTTTGGTTTTCCGTTTCTGTGTTAGCTTGCTGAAGATAATGGCCTCCAGCTCCACCCATGTTCCTGCAAAGGACATGATCCTGCTCCTTTTTATGGCTGCATAGCACTGCATGGTGTATATGTACGTTTTCTTTATCTAGTCTACCACTGATGGGCGTCTCCGATGACTCCATATCTTTGCTATTGTGAGTAGTGCTGCAACGAACATTAGCATCCATGTGCCTTTAAGATTAGAATGATTTATATTCCTTTAGGTATATATCCGGGAATGGGATTGCTGGGTAGGATGGGAGTTCTGTTTTTAGATCTTGGAGGAGTTGCCACACTGTTTTCCACAATGGTTGAAGTAATTTACACTCTCAACAGTGTTTAAGTGTTCTCTGTCTCTGCGGCACCTGCTATTTAAAACTCATGTTCTTCAACCATCACATTTTATAAAGGCAAAACCTGAGTTCCCGCTTAAAAGGAAAGAATGGGTGAGAGGAGACGCTGGTCTTGTTCTAAGTGCCCTGAGTACGTGGATGTCCACTGCAAACTGGAAGAAAACTGCTGGGAGGTTTTCTTCCTTCCACTGGGAGGACGTGATTATAACAATGCCCTTTCAGCGATGCCTGTTACTTATATTTCTGATCCAGATAAAAGCAAGGCATTAAAACTGGATTTGTGGGGAATTCGTGTTTTGAAACATTAACTGATTTTTCCCTGATATTTCTTCTTACTCTTTACTCTTTTTCACACGTGTGGGGGGCAGCTCATCTAGCATCCTTGGCATTGGAGAAGAGACGGTATGCCAAAGAAAGCCTCCTGGGCTTTAAACTTCCGAATTCTAAACTAACTCAGAACACAGGATTTAAAAGATGATAAAGCTGAGGAAGGTTTTCTTGTCTTCAAGACCAGGCAGGACACAGAAAATAAAAAGAGAGAACCTGAAGGAAACTGAGGCTCTGGTGGGAAGGGCTGGTTACATCTTAACCTCTGTCTTAATCTTGACTTTGGAAGTCACTGGGGGTGAGATTTCTGAATTGATGAAGAATAGCATTCAGGTATCTAATAGCATGGGTGCTTATAAAAAGTAATAAAAGTCACTGAAATGAAAAAAGAAATGTATGCTTTCTCTGCACTGGGGCTTGTAGATTGACATTTGTACCTCTACAGGACCAGAGAAATGTAAGTTGAGTCTTCGTGTGTCCCTGGCAAAGACAAAAACGAAGATTGTAACTGTTGAAGTCCTGGAAGTCCTGGACATTCTGATACCTCTGGACTGATTACCGTAGAGGTGAGTAAGACAATACACAGCCTTTTCCAGTGTCTACTTTGATTAGATTACGTTAGCCTTCCCTTTCGCCGTCGCCTGCTGAGTCTCATATACCAGAAGCTCACAGTGATAAAAGGGTTGCCATAATAAAGCCAAAGGGAGATCTCGCTACTCTTTGGGTGTGGGACCCTCAGCTGATTACTGCCCTCTCGGATCCTCAGTCCTGCTACGCACAAAGGAGAGCGTGGGCTGATATAGATCAGCTTTTAGTTTCTTTTCTATTAATTGTGCAATTTTACGGCTGCAGGCGAATCATTTGTAATGTGTTCTGAGCTTGAATTTATATTTATTTTTGCAACTTCATAGTAATTTTCTAGAATTTCTCACAATTAATTTGATTTGACTTGTGAAGAAACTTTGATATATCCTAAGCTTTAGATATTATGTTCCTATGGATCAATCCCAGGATTGAAATTCTTTTTTTTTTAACCAAAAACTTGAATATAGAACATAAAATAGTCTCTGAAAAAGCAGAGCTTTAAAACTTCTGGGCCAGGTGCAGTGGCTCGTGCCTATAATTCCAGCACTTTGGGTGGCCGAGGTGGGAAAATACTTGAGCCCAGGAGTTTGAGACCAGCCTAGGCTACATGGCAAGACTTGTCTCAAAAAAAAAAAAAAATCAAAAACTTAGTTTGGTGTGCATCTGTGGTCCCTGCTACTCGGGAGGCTGAGGTGGGAGGATCACTTGAGCCTGGATGGTTGAAGCTGTAGTCAGCTGTGATCACACCACTGCACTCCAGCCTGGGTGACAGAGTGAGACCGTCTCAAAGAAAATAAAAGAAAAGGGCCGGGCGCGGTGGCTCAAGCCTGTAATCCCAGCACTTTGGGAGGCCGAGGCAGGTGGATCACGAGGTCAACAGATCGAGACCATCCTGGTCAACATAGTGAAACCCCGTCTCTACTAAAGATACAAAAAATTAGCTGGGCATGGTGGCGTGTGCCTGTAATCCCAGCTACTCAGGAGGCTGAGGCGGGAGAATTGCCTGAACCCAGGAGGCGGAGGTTGCGGTGAGCCGAGATCGTGCCATTGCACTCCAGCCTGGGTAACAAGAGCGAAACTCCGTCTCAAAAAAAAAAAAGAAAAAAAAAAGAAAATAAAAGAAAAATCTGAATATTCACTCGATTTGCCCTGGAAGTGTTGGAGAACAGTGCTGGACAAGAGAAGACTGCAAGCTACAAAGGCTACAAAATACAGCAGGAGTGGACAAGAGCTGGGTCCTTTTCAGGATTTTGCCTAAAGGCTGGGGCTCCTTCACATTCTTGGTGATGCCCATCTCGACCTTTTCCTGTTTCCGGTGCTGAGTCTGCAGTTAAAATGCCCTTTTCCTTCCACACACAGTGAGTGGACTTGCAGCAGTGAGTGTCCAGGTGGGCACAAGCAGCACCTGGGTTTTGTATGCACCTAGATGGGTACAAGTAGAACCAACCACCCAGCAAGATAGATGGATTCAAGAGGTCAAAAGACTGAAATAACCTCTTTCCGTAATAAGAGAAAATAAATAATCCTTGCTTTTTTGTATCTTAATTAACATTGTACTTTTAAATGCAGCATCTGTTTAGATGTTTTTAGCCTTACAAGAGACAAGCAATATTGACACAAGAATTGGGTTAGAATTTGCTCCTGAGGAATGATCTAGACAGCTTCAGAGTTTAGTCATCAGCCTACTTTAGAACTCTGTAAATTACAGAGCCTAGGCTGACGCTTGCCTGCTCCCTATTTTTGTTTATTCAATTTTTCTTGGAACGCGACACTCCCACTCCTTACATATCATCTGTGACCCTCAGATGCAGCAGCAAAGCTGAGCATTTGCATCAGAAACCACACGGCCTGCAAAACTGACAATATTTACTGGTAGGTCCTTCAGAAAAGATGTTGGCTAACCCCCGGCTCACATGTTTATCAGCATTGAGGCACAGCGAATGAATGTCACATTCTTATTTCTAAATAAATTCCTACAAGGTAAGGGGGTCAGTAACAATTCTGGCTGAATAGCATCATGAAGAGCAAGTGTATCTCTATTAAAACCAGCAGGCCTGGAAGTCTTACACCTCCTTGTCCCCGGGGGAAGCACTGTGTGGACAGAGGCACCCCCCACAGCTGCCAGCCTGGCAGGGATTTCTTAGAGTATTGGGTATAGTTAGGAAAAAAAAAAAAACCTTGTTCATTGCTGCTGTTTGCCAATATGTTTCTTTCCATCAGCACACATAGCAAGAACTTCTCATGGTCCAGCCAAACGATGATGGCTTAGAAGCATCTCACCACCTACGCAGAGTTGAAGAGTCCCCCCCAAGAATTCCCATTCCTCCTGGAGTCTTAGGACATGACTTTATTTGGAAATAGGGTCATGAGGTCACTACAGATGTGATTAGTTACCATGCGTTATATTGCAATAAGGTGATCCCTTGATCTAACATGTCTGGAGTCCTTTTGAGAGCAAGAAGACACAGGCATGCGCAGGAGGAAATTGATGTGAGCAGATATACATGGGGACAAGGCCAAGTGATGACACAGGCAGAGATTTCAGTGATGCATCTACTAGGCAAGAAAGGCTGAGAACTACCAACAGCGCCAGAAACTAAGAGATGGGCATGGAACAGATTCCCCCTTAGATCAGCACAGCCCTGTGCATAACTTTAGGCTTAGCGTTGCCAGAACTATGAGGGAATCACCTTATGTTGGTTCAAGCCACCCCATTTGCTGCACTTTATTGAGAGACTCTAGGACCCTAATATAAACTCCATATGACAGCTTGCATCTCTGATGGGCATCAGTGCCTGTGTTCATTTTCTATTGCTAATAACAAATCATCCCAAATTTACCAGTGAAAAATATTGCACACTTATGATCTAACAGTAGGTTGGAAGTCCAACATAGGGTTCACTGGGCTAAAATCAAGGAGCCGGCAGGGACGCAGTTCAATCTGTGGATTCTAGGGCAGAATCCAAGTCTTTGCCTTTGCTAGCATCTAGAGGTCACCCATACTCATTGGCCTCTGGCCCTCCTCCTCCATCTTCAAAGCCAGTAACTGTAAGTTACCGTAAGTACTGATTTTTTTTTAAAGGCTGGTCAAGTGAAGCAGTGGAGTGGAGAAGAAACCTAAGGCCTTCTTATGTGGCCGCCTCTCAAATCAGTCTTCTGTACTTATCATTCCCTCTGTGCACAGCTGAAAATGTTCTTCATTTTAAAAACTTCTGTGATCAGATTGCACTCACCTGAATAAGCCAGGATCCTTTCCCTATCTTTTTTTTTTTTTTTTTTTTTTTTTTTTTTGAGAGGGAGTCTCGCTCTGTTGCCAGGCTGGAATACAGTAGTGCAATCTTGGTGGGATCTTGGCTTACTGCAACCTCCACCTCCCAGATTCAAGTGATTCTCCTGCTTTACCCTCCTGAGTAGCTGGGACTACAGGCACGCACCACCACATCCAGCTAATTTTTGTATTTTTTTTAGTAGAGACAGGGTTTCACCGTGATGGCCAGGATGGTCTCGATCTCTTGACCTTGTGATCTGCCCACCTCAGCCTCCCAAAGTGCTGGGATTACAGGTGTGAGCCACCGTGCTGGCCCATTTCCCTACCACATCTGCACAGTACCTTTTGCCAGGTAAGACCATATATTCGTTTTCTGAAGAGTTAGATTCAGGCAAGTTTGAGGGACCATTATTCCGCCTACTACATCCCCTCTGTAGACTGTCCTCTCCCTCATGGTGTCTGACTTCCTCCAAGAACTTCAAAGCAAAGGGCTTCTCTTTTGTGTTTCTTCACTCCTGGATGCTCCTTGGTCCTCATGTGAATCTGCCCAGTGTGTCTCCAGCAGAATTCCAACTATATATTTCAGGGAAACCAAAGAGATGTCCCCTTACACTTCTACAAAAATATACATATGAGAGCAGCAAGAAACCTTTCTTAAAAGCCTTTGACATCTCCCCTTTCCATTCTCCTCTAGCTAACCTGAAGCAGGTGTGACGGTCCAGTCACCAACTTGAACCAAGGGAAGGCAGAGCTCTGCCAGGTGCTGTGGAGAGAGGATGTCTGAAGGAGCCTGATCCCAGTGTCCTTCAGGCTGATACCAGAGCTGTGTGCCAACCATCTGGACTTCTATTACATTAGAACAAATATACTTTTATCTTATTTAAGCTGCTCTTGTGTGTGTGTGTGTGTGTGTGTGTGTGTGTGTTTAGATATGACATCATCAGATTACTTTTATTGCATTTTAGCTAATTTTCTTTATTTTTTTTATTTTTTGTAGAGATAGCATCTCCTTATGCTGCCTAGGCTGGTCTCAAACTCCTGGCCTCAAGTAGTCCTCTTGCCTCAGCCTCCCAAAACCTTAGTTTTACAGGTGAGAGCCTCCGCACCTGACTCATCAAGTGATTTCTGTGGAATGCGAAGGTAAGACCAAAACTTCCACATGCAACTCACATATATTAAAATGACCCATTACCAGGCCTTCTGCTAAGAATGTTCACATATGTCACCATTTCATCTTCTCACCCTACCAGGTAGTTATTACTGTAATTTTATTGATGCAAAAATAGGTGTTAGAGATGTTTAGTGACTCAGCAGGGTCACATGGGGCAGACTGATTGGGACAAGGGCTTTTGTGACACGCACATCTGTGTTTTCAACGCTCTGATATGAAGACAGAGGCACCTGTTCAATGAGGGGAGAAATGCCAGGCATTATGGA
The DNA here is from genome assembly GCA_028533165.1 of Leontopithecus rosalia. Classification (NCBI taxonomy): domain Eukaryota; kingdom Metazoa; phylum Chordata; class Mammalia; order Primates; family Cebidae; genus Leontopithecus; species Leontopithecus rosalia. The sequence goes on along the minus strand of CM052656.1, from coordinate 4,222,518 downwards.
AAGATGAGCATGGCATTTTCAGAGAGATACATCTAAAAAATTTAGTTCGGCGGGCTGGGCACGGTGGTTCACACCTGTAATCCCAGCACTTTGGGAGGCCGAGGTGGGTGGATCACCTGAGGTCAGGAGTTTGAGACCAGCCTGGCCAATATGGTGAAACCCCCGTCTCTACTAAAGATACAAAAAAATGTGGCACATATACACCATGGAATATTATGCAGCAATCAAAAACGATGAGTTCGTGTCCTTTGTAGGGACATGGATGAATCTGGAGAACATCATTCTCAGCAAATTGACACAAGAACAGAAAAGGAAACACCATATATACTCACTCATAGGCGGGTGATGAACAATGGGAACACATGGACATAGGGAGGGGAG
>CM052656.1:4185468-4222037 GCA_028533165.1 Leontopithecus rosalia | reverse complement strand
ATACCTTAAAGGAGTTTTGGGAAAACTGAAAATTACAAGCCTTGCTAGATGTCAACCAGAGAGTAGAGCTGAAGCCAACATAAGAAGTTTCAGTGAATCATTTTATTAAAGGACCTGTGGACTCAAGCGCTTGCTGGGGGAAAAACACTTCCTATCATGGTATAGAGATACGAAGTGTGCAAGTGAATATTATGCACCAGCTATCATGGCATTTAAGTTGAATCTTGACCTGGCATATGTATCATCATCCTAAAATTGAGATTAATGTATATCATTTATGGAGGAGGGCAAAGAGGTTCCCTGGATATTAAAGGTTTGTTTTAATAGCTGCAGGATCTTTGCCCTATATTATTGAGACTACGAAGAATGCTCACCATAGATGTTTGTGAAGATGCCTACTACAGAAAAATATGTTTGATCCCTTAGAAATAACGCATGCCCCTTGGCCGGGCGCGGTGGCTCAAGCCTGTAATCCCAGCACTTTGGGAGGCTGAGGCGGGTGGATCACGAGGTCAAGAGATCGAGACTATCCTGGTCAACATGGTGAAACCCCGTCTCTACTAAAGATACAAAAATAAGCTGGGTATGGTGGTGCGTGCCTGTAATCCCAGCTACTCGGGAGGCTGAGGCAGGAGAACTGCCTGAACCCAGGAGGTGGAGGTTGCGGTGAGACGAGATCGCGCCATTGCACTCCAGCCTGGGTAAGGAGTGAAACTCCGTCTCAAAAAAAAAAAAAAAAAAAAAAAAGAGAGAAAAGAAAAAAGAAAGAAAGAACGCATGCTCCACGAGAAACTGGTTTAACCTCCACCGTTGTGCTCATTATCCGGCCGCCTGTGGCCTCCCTGAGTTTATTCAGTCACTCTGATATCACAGAAGTTATCGGGCTTCACTTCCGAGGCAGGAAGCAACACGACTCACTGTCATGACTTTCCCCCTGAAGCTCACAGGTGAGTCCCTTGCAAACCCAGCCCACTCATTTCCAAAAAGCAATACAAGTGTCCGTTTCCCTCACTATTCTCTCTGCACAGAGAAGACAACGCCATCCTGCATCTTCTGGTTCTCTAGTCACTGTCTACTCACCAGGGGCTGATAGTTGCAGGGATGCAATAATACCTGGGAGGAAACTTCAAACATGAACCGTGGAGAAGAGTATCAGGCTTTTTGCACAAAATGTTGCACTGGGGTTATAAAATCAGAGAGTCTATAGACAGAATTTATTGCAAATGATTTTTTAACTAGAGGGAAATTAAATGTTACATTATGGTTCCCTCGCTCCATTTAAGTGTATGTGGTGCACATTGCAGGATGCCATAGATAAACCACCTGCCCCCATAAGGACTTTCATTCTTTATAAACAATGTTTCTTTCATAACCCACAGTGCCGTCTGCCAAGGGGGCTTCCCAGTACTTCCTCCCGCCACATTCACGAGAAGTTGGTGAAGATGACTGTTTCGGTACCTCGCAACAGGCCACGTGACTGAAGTTGCATCAAGAGGCCTCACAAAAAAGTTCTTCGAAGCCATTTTCTTTCACCCAAGCTATTTCCAGGATGCCAAGGGTTTTATTACTTTTCTCAATATAAATCAGAAAGTTTAAAGAGCTCTTAAAAAGAACTATGTGCACTTTCTGTGCTGAAGTTGTTTCTGAATTATACCACCCTGACCTGAAGTTCTCATCCCTGGGAAAACAATGATGTGTTCCAGAAACAGTAATTGACGTACAAGGAGTTTAAAGAACTATGCTATGAGCAGGTGGCACATCATTCTGTTGTCAAAGATTCAATTCATTGGGTGAACCCTGGTGCAAAATTCATTTTAATGAAATGCCTTTTGAACATCATAACTGGAAAAAACCATGATCAGTATCTCTCTTCAATAACTGTCTATGATTGCACTAAATCATAATTACATTTGAAAACCTAAAATTTAAAAAAAGCTTTGTGTGAATAAGAGAAATAAAAATTACTGCAATGTGAATGGGCAAACACAGCTGAATTTAAAATGCTCATCTTTCATTAATCAATACATTTTGCATAAAATGTTTATTTTACTTTTTTGAACAAACATAACTCAAGCATTTTACATAATCATGGGAGCAATTGGGCTATGACAGTTTAACGCTATTTTGCAAAGCCATAATTTTGCTTGGGCCTGATGAGCCAAATTTGCATGTTATTTTCTTGACTTCTTAACCATCTCTGAGACCAGTATCCACATACCAGAGTTTCACATGCAGCTGTAGACTTTTACTAGCTTCCACCTGAGAATCCTCCTTGTACCAATTCCCACTAAATGCTCCGAACCCGAGAACAAAGAGCCCCAGCAATGGACAATAGACACAGTCTACCTGGATATGTATTTCCTTCACTTTTACTGTCATCTCACCTGAGCAGAATTACTTGGTATGAAGATTCCCTTATGTGGATTTCTGAGGACTGGATGACCACAATTACATGTTTTGTAAACTATGATTTTTAATTATTCTTTGTTTCCATAAAGAATGTGATTTCAGAGACAGAAATCAAAGAAGAAATGAAGGGACCTACACAAGGTTGACAGAGGCTCCCAGGAAACCAGAGAAACTCTGTTGCAACTAAAAGTCACTGATCTAAGAGTCCGCTGCATTGATCGGACTCAGAGACCCACTGTTTTCCCATCAGTCCCCACCACCTCTATTTTTACCAGTAGGAAGTAGAATCCTTTCCTTAAAGGTGTGAAAAGTATGTAGGGGGGAAGATGTGTGATTTTTAGGAGCTCTTTGTTGAGAGTTAAGACAAAGGAAATAGTTTGTCTACTGAGTGAATACATAATAGTATGAGTATTGCATTTGGGTGAAAATAACATCAGTCTCTACATCAGTGGCATAAACGTGGGGAGTTCTGTCTTCTCATCAGATGAGGCAGTTTCTGGCTGTTGATGTGGCTCAATGTTGCCACCAAGAGGCCAGTATTCTACTCTCTTTAGCCTCAATCACTAGCAACATGGGACATACTGTCCTCGTGGCCACAAAATGGCCCCTCTGTCTCCAGACATCACCGCTATATTCCAAGAAAGAAAAAGGGTAGCATATTAAAAAAAAAAAATCTTTACCCAAAAGGGTTTTCGTTTTTTGTTGTTACTGCTGTTGTTTTGCAGGAGACACAGAGGACAGATGTGTTCTAAATATTTCCATTTTGCTATCATTGGGGGTCATTGGCTCAAAGTAAATCATATGGGACTCAGAGTTACAAGAAAACCTGTGAAGTATTTTGTTTTTGTTTATGCTGTTTCTGTTTCTGGCTTTTTCAGTCTCTATAACAGAAGAACGATTCTGATGTGCTCAACCCAAACTGTCTTCCATGGGCCTTGAATCATGCATGAATTTGGAGATGTTTTTAGGATCTTGAGATAAGAAATTAAAAATCTTAATTTTTGTACAGATTGAATTTGATTTCACGTAAGTTTAGACACTATCTCAGATACTGATTTTAATAAATGACGGTGTTTCAAAACATGTTCCTTTATCGTCTCTACTTTCTAATCTCATTTTATACTTATTTGTTTTACAAATGCGTTGCATGATCCAGGAAGGAAAGAGTACTGTATTATACAACCTTTTATCCACTAAAAAATGTTATGATTAGCACAGTGGCCGTCCTGGAGCAGGTATTTAATAAATGTTTGAGTGTCTGATTGAAACACACACATGCACACGCACACACAGGATTAAAGGGAATGAACATATTCATTAAAATTAACATGTGATAATTAGAAGACAGGTTGAATAAATGCTGGCAAATATAAGTTAGCTACCTAAAGGTAATAAAGAAAGATAAGAACAAAAGATGCATAGGAAGAACTGCTAGTCTGAGTCAGCATTTGCCATGTCAGCACCATTTAAAGATAAAGGAAGTTCTACTTCCAGTCAAGATGGACTAAGGGGGACACACCATGAAAAAAAATTATGAAACAACAGCTGAAAAGACACGGGGCATCAGGTAATAAACAGTGATCCCCGAGATATGGAAACAAGCACATGAGCCCCACGATTGCCCTAATCTGCCACCCTTAGAGTGCCCCCAGTTTGTAGCATGTGAGGGGAAACTGAGGTAGAGCCTGGAAGAGTCTCTGAGCTGAAGAGACAGAGCTGGTGGCTGAGGGAGCATGAGGAAGCCAGAACTGATGGGGAAGGGTATGAAGTGAGGAGACAACCCTGAAGATCTGGAAAGGTGCCCCTGGAACATTGAGTGGATTGCTGGTCCACACATTGCACATGGGTGAGGAACCTTCCTGTACCTGCAGAAAGAACCATTCTAAAGGATAACGAGGAGCAGTGCCTGGCGTTCACTCAAGGGTGAAGACAGTACCTGTTTCCAACACTCAGACCAGAAAACTTCATAATCCATGGGGCATTGAGTAGAGTGCTCAAGAAGGTCTTGCTTCAATAGTAGGTAAGAATTAGCCCTAGACTGAGTGTATTAGCCCATTTTCATGCTGCTGATGAAGATATACCCCACACCAGGCAATTTACAAGAGAAAGACGTTTAATTGCATTTACAGTTCCACATGGCTGGGGAAGCCTCACAGTCATGGTGGAAGACAGGAGGAGCAAGTCACATCTTACATGGATGGCAGCAAAGAGAGAGATTGGGCAGGGGAACTCCCCCTTGTAATACCATCACATCTCGTGAGACTTACTGGCTATCATGAGAACAGCATGGGAAAGACCTGCCCCCATGATTCAATTACCTCGCACTGGGTCCCTCCCACAACACATGGGAATTCAAGATGAGATTTGGGTGGGAACACAGCCAAACCATATCACTGAGTATTGCTCTGGTCCCACCTAAAAAATCACAAAGGCAAGACCCAAAGAAATCAAATTATTTCCAAAAAACTGAATTGAATCCCAGAACAATATTCAAAATGTGCCAGAATATAAAAATATCTAGTATTCAAGCAAGGCAAAATGTTAAAGGCTGGCATTCAAGCAAAGACTACCAGGCATGAAAAAAAGGACTGAGGAATATAATCAGTCAACACAGACTTGAACTGACATGGAGTTAGGATTAGCAGAGAAGAGGATTACAACAGATATTATAAATCTATAATGTTCTAAAAGTTAAAAAGAGACATAAAAGATATTTAAAAAGACAAATTGGACTTTCCAAGATGGAAACTCCAAGTGCCTGAGATAAAATACACACACTACTCACACACACTCACACACACATATATGCTGGAAGGGGTTAATGGTGATTAGACATTGTAAAATAAAAGATCAGTGAATTTTAATGCATAACAATATAAAATACCCAGAATGGAGCATTGAGAGAAAAAGAATCCCTCCCCCTACCCAGCCAAAACAGAACGTGCGTTAGTGAGGTGTGGACCAATTTAAAGCAGCTTAGTATGAGAAGAGAGAGGTAAAGAGAGGAAAAGTAAATATTTGAAGAAATAATGGCCAAATGTTATTCCAACTTAATGAAAACTGTAAACCCACCAATCCAGGAAGCACAACCAACTCCTACATTCTACGTGATCATATTTCAGCTTTATCCAGCACAGTGGGAAGCATTATAGACAATCCACTGGTGAGCGGAATTACATTGTCACACATGAAAATATACAGCAATATTGGTTTGTAGAGGTTCATTGTAGAAAAATTACCTTTAATTGTTTTTTTAATTTGCTCTTATTTATAAAAGTTGTTCACGATTTAACACCAAATATCACAATAAACAGCTACTTGGGTAAGAAAATGTTTATGCTGATAAGAAAATTCACTGTGGAATAACTGGTTGGAAAATCCCTGAATTGCATATGGCTGTCTTTGGTGTGTGGAAATGCATACGTGAGGTGGACTCCAGCAGAAGGCACTCCAACTTCATTAACGCAGCTAAGGTGTATGATCTTAGTCATATCACTAATATGATTTTAACATGTAATTCAAGATGGCTACTTGAGTATTTAATTTCAGGCAAAATGCAAAAGGAACAGAGTTAGGTCTTAAAAGTATGGGCTTTGTAGGAAGACTAACTTGATTCTAATTCCAGCTCTGACATAGCTGTTTAGTCTTGGGTGATTTATTTAAACTCTCTGTGGCTCAGCTTCCTTCCGTAAAATGGGATTTAAAATGTTAACTGCTACAATAAAGAGATGTAAATATTGTAAAACACATTAATAAAATGTATTAATGTATTAAAAGTTGAATTATTTGAGCCCATTGAGTCTGTGTCTGCCATTATATGGCTATTTCAATATTAAATCAATTCCATTGTGTTACTACATCATAGGATTTTTTTCCCCCTTTACATCTTATATTTCAAAGCCAGGAAGTTGTCTGTACTTTTCCTTTCTCATTGAGACAGTTACTAGTAAAAGTTCTTGATTGGGGGAGAAGCACATATACCTTAGCCCACTTAAAAATAAGACACCTTGTAATCCCAGCACTTTGGGAGGCCGAGGTGGGTGGATCACAAGGTCAAGAGATCAAGACCATCCTGGTCAACATGGTGAAACCCCGTCTCTACTAAAAATACAAAAAATTAGCTGGGCATGGTGGTGCATGCCTGTAATCCCAGCTACTCAGGAGGCTGAGGCAGGAGAATTGCCTGAACCCAGGAGGCGGAGGCTGCGGTGAGCCGAGATGGTGCCATTGCACTCCAGCCTGGGTAACAAGAACGAAACTCCGTCTCAAAAATATAAAAAATAAGACACTTATTTTAAATGGGGCAACATGCCTAAATTTCTCTTTGACCAACATCCTCACCCTAACTCGAATGTCTCTGTCAGGAAGGAGGTTAACCTCTGATGAGACTATGCACTAGTAATGTTGTATAGATTTCTGTCCTTATCCACTCAAAAAAAAAAATCTTTATTGAGGTGTAATGCGTATGCAGTAAAATCTATCTTTTTTACTGTGCATTTCTGAGTTTTGACAGATGCACATAGTTGTGTAATTACCACTATACTAAAAACACAGAATCATCTCATTACCCTAAGAAATACTGCATGCTTCTTTTTCTGCTGCATCTGTGGGGGGGGTCATTCACTCTCTGGAGGCTGAGGCCTCACCCAGAGGTCGAATCTCCTCTCCTGTAATTATGACTCCTCTGGAAGGCCATAGAAATGAAAACATATGGTGCAGAGCCTGTGATTACTTATTATAATGAATTTCAGATATATCTATGTTTTTATAGGTTATTAGTCGTTCATTCCTTTGATGTATGGTAAACACAGGAAAATGTGTTTAACATAATTAGCCATTATTGAAATGCTGATTAAAACTACAATGAGATACACATTGAAACAACTCACATTACCAAGAATGAAAGAAGAAGCAGAGCAGCTAGAATGCTTATACAAAGCCTGTGGGAACAGCAATTGAAACAGCCACTTTGGAAAAATGTCCAAAAATGTCTTACAATGTTGAACGTGCACTTACCATGTGACCAAGAACTTCCACTTTTTAGTGCTTATTCAAATGCAATAAAAACTTACATTGATGCAAAAAAAAACCCTGTACATGAATGGTTGTGTGGATATTTCTTTATAACCATCCCAAACTGGAGATAAACCAAATGCTCAAAATACCACCTCCATTGTTCACAGAACTAGAAAATGAATCTTAAAATTCGTATGGAACCAAAAAGAGCCCAAAGAGACAAAGCAAGACTAAGCAGAAAGAAGAAATCTGGAGGCATCACATTATCTGACTTTGAAATATACTGTAAGGCCATAGTAACCAAAACAGCATGGTACTGCTACAAAAACAGGCACATAGACTAATGGAATGTAATAGAGAACCCATAAATAAAGCTAAATGCTTACATCCAATTGACCTTCAACAAAGCAAACAAAAACAATAAAGTGAGGGGAAAATGCCCTAATCCACAAATGGTGCTGGGAAAATTGGCTAGTCACATGTAGGAGAATGAAACTGGATCCTCATCTCTCAGCTTATATAAAAATTAACTAAAGATGAATCAAAGACTTATATCTAAGACCTGAAACTGTAAAAATTCTAGACCATCACATCAGAATTCTTAAATGGGTGTCACAATTCCCAGCTCTTTCTGCCCCCTCTTCTGAAGTGACTGATGAGTTCTACGGAATGTTTAATACTGCTGAAATCTGTTGAGTAGACAGGCTGTGGGGATACTGACTCAGTTACCTGGAATCATCCCAGACCTGTTATTCACTTCATTCTCACATTCCATTCACTTTACCTAACAGCAACCACATCATCTGAGAACTTCGGCGGATTTCGTGGTAAGGTCCCCACCAACGTGAATGGTTCTCCCTGCTGCTCACTCTTCTTGGCCACTTGTTCCTCTTGCTGGAACACTTTTGCCTTCCCCTTCTCAGGTCATTGTCAATGGCTCAACATGAGCATATTCTTCTTGTCCTCACCTCTCTAGTCCTATGCCCCTTGGAGCTCCCTGAAGCCCCTCCACCTCTAATTCCAGCCAGCCTGGCTCTCTTCTCCCTCTCTCTCTCTGTGCTAACTGTCCCATTGACGTGGTTGGCTGCAGTCTCACCCGCTTCCCTTCTCAGCATGCTTCCTGTACCTCCTCTCCAAGTCTTTCCTCCCCTTTCCCTGTCCCTATTTCCCTCTCAGTGGCTACATTCATTCCCACGGCCACCGCCCCTGCCATCCTGGCTCCCTTCAGTGTAGCCTGTTCTCTCTTTCTCAGGCTCCTCCTTCCAGAGCATCGGCCCATCACCAGGACACTGAGAAGAAACGAGGTAAAGGAGGGGGAGACACAGGGAGGAGGACAAGGGTCAGTGTAGGGCAGAAGAGCAACACCCACTCTGGAGCTGGCCAGGTGAGCTAGACTCCCCCCACCCCACCCCACATTCCTGCTAAGAACTCCTGGAGGAGGCTGTGAAGAGTCAGACCTGGTAATCAACCATTTCCTTTCACTTTGTTCACACTCTCCTTTCTGCTCTTGGTGGCCAGACACCACGCCTGGCTTATCATTGTAACCCCAATACTCAGCACAAAGCCTGGGGCACAGCAGGCCACCTCCAATACCCGCTTAGTAGATGAGTGAATGGAGATGTCCTGCTCTTGCTTGCAGACAGGGAAACAGGGATCTTGCCATTGTGAGCGTGAAGGGAGCTGCTGAGCCAGGAGTGGCATCCTGAGGGCTCCCATCAATGTGGTGCAGCCGCCACATCCTCTGACGTCTTGTACTGGCCAAGCTAGAAAGATTCACAGATGCAATAAGATTTTACGCATGTGTGTTAAGTTCTGATTTTTCAGTGCACAGGGCATTGTGCACACGTGAAACACTCAGTAACACTTTGCTGAATTGTATGCAGATGATACAATTCCAGCATTTTCAATCTTAAGAGACTTTTAGAAGTCACTGAATTCAAGTCCTAGTTTTACAGATGGGGAAAGTGAAGCCAACAGAAGTAAAGATTTTGTTCAAGGTCATATGAGTAATGCACAATTTTAAAATAATTCAAACACCTTACTAGTTTAGGAAATAGATGTTTCACTTACATTCTTTAAAAAATGTTTTTGCTACATTGTATTTGTACATATTTGTGGGGTACATGTGAAATTTTGTTACATGCATAGAATGTGTAATGGTCAAGTCATGGTGTTCAGGGAATCCATCACCCAGGTGTTTACCAATTCTATATACTGGACACCTTTCAAGTCCTCTCTTCTAGATATACAAGTGGCAAACAGACCTATGAAAACATGCTCCACATCACTAATTATCAGACAAATGCAAATCGAAACCACATTGAGATGTGATCTCACACCAGTCAGAATGGCGGCCAGGAGTGGTGGCTCAGGCTAGGCATGGTGGCTCATGCCTGTAGTCCCACCACTTTGGGAGGCCAAGGAGGGAGGATCATCTGAGGCCCTGAGTTCGAAACCAGTATGGCCAACATGGTGAAACCCCATCTTTACTGAAAATACAAAAATTAGCTAGGCATGGTGGTGGGTGCCTGTAATCCCAAATACTCGGGAGGCTGAGGCAGGAGAATAGCTTGAACCTGGGCGGCGGAGGTGGCAGTGAGCCGAGATCGTGCCACTGCACTCCAGCCAGGGCAACAGAGTGAGACTCTGTCTCAAAACAAAAATAAATAATAAATGAAAAGTCCAAAAAACAACAGATGCTGGTGAAGTTGCAGAGAAAAGACAACATTTACACACTGTTGGTGGGAAGGTAACTTAGTTCAGTCACTGTGGAAAGCAGCTTACAGATTTCTCAACTAAATGAAAACGTAACTACCATTCCATCCAACAATCTCATTTCTAACCATATATCCAAAAGCAAACAAACTGTTTTACCAAAGAGACACATGTACTCTCCTGCTAACGGCAACACCATTCGTGATGGCAAAGACATGGCATCAACCCAGGTGTCATCAACAGTGGACTCGATAAAGAAAAGGTTCAGACAGGGAAACAGAAAGCAACCGTGTTTCACGGAGGGGAGTAGACACCACAGAATTCTACTCATCCATAAAAAAGGAGGAAAACGTCCTTTTCAGCAGCATGGGTGCAGCTGGAGGCCATCATCCTCGGCAAACTGATGCAGAAACAGAAAAGCAGATATCGCACGTTGTCACTCATAAGTAGGAGCTAAACACTGGGTACTCAGGGACATAAAAATGAGAACAACACTACTAGAGGTAGGAGGGAGGAAGGAGAGAAAGCGATAAAAAGCTACTGAGTACCTCACTCAGTACCTCGGTGACGGGATCATTTGTGACCCAAACCTCAGCATCACACAATATAACCGGGAAACAAACCTGCACGTGTAATTCCTGAATCTAAAATAAAATATCCAAATTAATCCAGTAAGTTATAACCGCACTTAAAAAGTAAATTTGCATACATACCCCCCCAAAAGTCCTCTTTTGCAAAGATCCAATATATTGTTGTTAACTTTAGTCAACCTACTCTGTCATGAGCCATTAGAACTTAGTCCTTCTATCTAACTGTCTCATTAACCATTAACCAAGCTCTCTTCAGTCCCCAGCTCTCCCACCAGCACACCCCCTTTCCAATCTCTGGTGTCTATCATTCTACTCCTCTACCTCTATGTGGTCGATTTTTTAAGTCACCACACAGACAACCCTGCTGTAAGGTATTTTGACTCCCTGTCTCACAGACCGTGAACCTAAGGTGCTTTAAAAATGCCTATGAGCGTGGGTGATAAAAAATGAGAACACATGGACACAGGGAAGGGAGTACCACACACTGGGGTCTATTGGGGGGAATAGGGGAGGGACAGCAGGGGGGAACAGGGGAGGGATGGCATGGGGAGAAATGCCAAATATGGGTGAAGGGGCAGAAGGCAGCAAAACACACTGCCACGTGTGTACCTATGCAACTATCTTGCATGTTCTGCACATGTACCCCAAAACCTAAAATGCAATAAAAATTTAAAAGATTTAAAAAAATGCCTATGAGCACGGGTGATGAAAAATGAGAACACATGGACACAGGGAAGGGAGTACTACACAGTGGGGTCTATTGGGGGGAATAGGGGAGGGACAGCAGGGGCGGGGAGCTGGGGAGAGATAGCCTGGGGAGAAATGCCAAATGTGGGTGAAGGGGAGGAAGGCAGCAAAACACACTGCCATGTGTGTACCTGTGCAACTATCTTGCAAGTTCTGCACATGTACCCCAAAACCTAAAATGCAATAAAAAAAAAGAATGCCTATGAGCAAGTAGCCTGGACCTGTCTTCCTTCTGTCCCTTCCTGCTCAGGCAACACCTGTCTCCACCCTGCAGGACCACAGTGACCCCTGCTTCCCACCCCTATGGCCCCTGGTTTAAAGGGAGAGGAGTGTTCTGACCCCTGTGGGCAGCCAGATGGAGAAAAACAAATGAGCTTACCCAAGGGTCCTCCAGGAGCAGTTCTGAGTGAGCATGAAGTCATTATTTCATTCCAACTTGAAACAAAATGAAACTCCCAATGCCAGTACACCAGATAAATGCCTGGCCTAGAAAACACACACCATTGGAATCTTTTGTCTTCCTTTTCTTGATAATGTATCTCACTGATAACACACCAGGAGAGAGAAACTGAATTAAGACCCTTTGTCACTCTCGGTTAATAGAGCATTCTTTCTCTACTCCACAGAACTAGCAACGAAAAGAATCCTATCTGTCAGGAAAGGTCTGCTATCTACCTAGTTAGCTTGTACTCAGTGCCATAGGAAATGGAAAAGTAAATGGCAGAAACTCTGCTCTCAGTGTTCTCACAGTCTAGCAGGGAGATTATTCTAACGAGGATAACATCCACAGGACCTGGGGGCATGCTCCCTGCACACCGAGTCTTGTCTAAGCCCCTTCTAGTGTTAATGCATTGTAGCATTATCATGGTTACCTGAGGAAAATACTATTTTAAAACTCATTTTACAGATGCATAAAACCAAGGACCAGGGATGTTAAATAGCACGCCGGAGGGCACAACAAGTAATTTAAAGAAACAATATCTGAACCCAACTATGGATTCAGATTCTGGGATTTCCAACCTCACACCCTACATCTTTCCGTAATGACACATAGCAGAGGGAAGAGATGACAGCAGAATTCAGCAGAAGCTCACCTGAAGTTATTAGGGATAGGGGAAGTTGTCTGAAAAGAAGCTGAGTTTCTGATTGCAATTGCAAGATGGGTGGGATTTGAATATGCCTGAGAGTACAGGGACGTGTCTCTTAGGTAGAAGAGAGAGTGGGAAGGAGGAGAAAAGTGGAAGTGGAGACCTGCCTGAGGGTTGTGAACATCCTGAGTGTGGAAGGATAGGACGGCCTCCAGGGTGGCCCCCGCAGGCTATGAGGACAGGGACCACGATGCTGATGTGTGCCCGAGGGACTCTGAGGAATAAGACACCAGGGAGTCTGCCCTGCCAGCAACAAACACATTAAAATAATTCATATAGGGATAAGGCAGGGGGCAGAGAGGATGTCATTTTGCTAAAATGTCATAAAAACAGGTTATAGAAAAATAGGTACCATGTCCTTAAAATAACTTAATCATGTAGGTAGTTTGTAGCCAATATTTCTAGTTAAAAATTAACATGCTGCAGAGAAAGCTCATGTTCCTGGGGTCAGCACGTCACTCCCCGGGCCCTGCTGTAAGGATCATGATCAGTGAGCTGTAGAGCCTCCCACGTCTTCTCCTGAGATTTCGCTAACGTACTTACCCATGGATAGGAATTGGAGCATATCATGTTTTTGCCTTTTCTTCCTTACAAAGCATCCTCCTGCATGGTCATTTCATAATGTACTTCAGCACTGAAAAATACGGCTTAGGAGTTTTTGCAACATCTGTATTTGGAGCCTTTTTTTGTCCGCCCAAATGTCTCAAAGTATTTCGTGAAGATATAAAGGTTTCGTTTTGTTTTTGAGATGGAGTCTCACTCTGTTGCCGAGGCTGGAGTGCAATGGCGTGATCTCGGCTCACTACAACCTCTGCCTCCCAGGGTCCAGCGATTCTCCTACCTCAGCCTCCGAGTAGCTGGGATTACAGGCGTGTGCCATCATGCCTAGCTAATATTTGTATATTTAGTAAAGACGGAGTTTCACCGTGTTGGTCAGGCTGATCTGGGATGCCTAACCTCAGGTGATCCACCCACCTCGGCCTCCCAAAGTGCTGGGATTACAGGCAAGAGCACGGTGCCCAGAGCAATAGAGGTTTATCATCCCGTTCTGTCAGTGACACACTGGCTGTTTCCAACTTTTCAGCTCAGTCAGCAATGATGGGATGTGTTTCTGGGTTTGTCCGTTATACATGCATGTGAGTTTTTCTCAAGGTATTAGAAGAGGTTAACTTGAAAGGCTAGAGGGCTTACCTATTTAACAATTTGATAGACACTACCAAACAGTTACTGTACTGTAACTATGCCAATTCACCTACCACCAACAGACAGTAATATCCCATAATTTTTCACAACTGTGCAAGATTTGCTATTATCGGCTTGGTTCATGGTTTTAATTTGCTGTCTGTCAAGTGTTAGTGAGTGTACCAGTTCATCTTCACACTACTGATAAACATACCCGAGACTGGGCAATTTATAAAAGAAAGAGGTTAATGGACTCACAGTTCCACGAGGCTGGGGAGGCCTCACAATCAGGGCAGAGGGTGAAAGACACTTATCACACGGCAGCAGCAAGAGAGAAAATGAGGAAGAAACAGAAGAGGAAACACTTGATGAACCCATCGGATCTCATGAGACTCACTATCCTGAGAACAGCACAGGAAAGCCCAGCCCCCATGATTCAGTTACCTCCACTGGGTCCTCCCACAACACACAGGAATTCCGGGAGATACAATTCTAGCTGAGGTTTGCGTGGGGACACAGCCAAACCATATCAGTGAGTTTCATTGTATTTTCATATTTAATGGCCATTTGCATGTCTCCTTCTTTAAATTGCCTGTACGTTCTTTTTGGCTCTAACAGTCATCAAAGGGATGGACAAGTACTACCTTAGGGTCACATAGTAGCTAAAAGTATTGTGACATAAAACTATGTGAGCAACGATCTTTGTGGAAGCAGTGAGAAGACCTAAGCTGTCATTATGATTCATATTTGATGGGCATTTGTTATGTGTGAGCCATTATGCGAACTGATTTATAGATATGAGTCCCTACATTAATTCCAACAGCAGCCTTGTGAGGGGAGATGTTATGATCTTCGTAGTAGAGACGACAGAACTGAAGCTCAGAGACATAAACCTACTTGTCTAGGGGCAGAGTTGGGAAGCATAGAGAACCAGGGCCCTGCTCTAACCTGCCCTGTCTGCGATGGCCTCAGCAACCTAACTGACACAAGGGACTGAGGAATGAGCAGGGATAATGTCCCTAATCATAAGAAATTGCGGTATTAATACAAAAATTAGCCAGGCATGATGACACAGGCCTGTAGTCCTAGCAGCTTGGGAGTCTAAGGTGAGAGATCACTTGAGCCTGGGAGACCGAGGTTGCAGTGAGCTGAGATTACGCCACTGCACTCCGACCTGGTTGACAGAGTGAGAATCTGTCAAAAAGAATCATTCTGTCTTCTCAACTATTTTAAACTTTTATGAAGTCTTCTTAACTCTAGTTGCATGCTTTATTGTAAAGACTGCTTTGTCAAATATTTTATTGGACACACAATCTTTCTTTAATATTGCTTGCATGGTATAACTTTTTCCATCTTTATCTCTGTTTTAAATGAGTCTCCTATAAATATCATTTCATTTTGGTTCAAAGCGGCAATTTTTTTTGTTTTAATTGTTAGATTCAGTCTCTTTACATGTAATGAAATTCTTAATATATTTGGACTGTCAGCTTACTCTGCTTTTATTTTTCTGTGCGTCTTGTCTATTTTATCTTTTCTTATTTCTAATTAGAAATGTTTATTTACATATTTTGTATATGAATTAGTATATTATAAAAATTGTTACCATTTTAAAGTAATTGCCATAGAGATTACAATGTGGATAATTGATATATCAAATGTTATATTTATTGTGACTTTTCTTCTGTCTCAAAAAAAATAGAAGTCATGGATTTAAGAAGCTGAAAGTTTTGCACCGGTTTCCTGATGTAACTGAAGAGTTACTTTTTACTATATTGCACGAGAGTCAGAACACACCCCCAACACGTACCAGGTTAAAATCGGAGTTCAAATCCCAGCTTTATGACTCTCAAGCTGTGGGGCTTTGGGCAAATCAGTTGTCTTCTCTGAGCCTGTTAATACATAAATTAAATGAGAATAATATTTGAGCTTAATAATTTAAGGCATTTGTGCAGATGACCGAAAGAATCATAGAATAAAGCCTTGAACCCATAGCCTCGTTTCGGCCTGCGTCTTCAGTGTTCAGTATGGTTGCCTGTGATCATCACACAGTAAACAGCAGCTGAAGGGGTGTCTATGAAGCTTGCTGGGCTGCATGCAGAAACCCACATCTGACTCCTGAGTGAGTCAGGCTGCAGGTGAGAAGGGAATGATCCAAACACCCAGATGTCACAAAGAATTTATCATTTCTGATCCCTTTCAGCCTGAGCACCGGAATCATAAAATGTGAAGCTTCATTTTTAATACTTGCCTCCACTAACCTCAATTCATCTTCTCCCTAA
Organism: Leontopithecus rosalia; assembly: GCA_028533165.1. Lineage (NCBI taxonomy): Eukaryota > Metazoa > Chordata > Mammalia > Primates > Cebidae > Leontopithecus > Leontopithecus rosalia. The sequence goes on along the minus strand of CM052656.1, from coordinate 4,205,951 downwards.
CACATTGGACAGGCTTCCTTGAGAAAAGGTAATCTCTCTGAAGCCAGTCATGTCTGTCCCTCCTCAAATCCAGCCTTTGTCTCACTCCTGCAAAATGTCATGCCCTCAATTTCTAAAACCCTAGTCTTTCTTGGAAGGACTGCATGACTGCATAAATTTTGTTCTTCTCTGCCACCCATCCCACAACAAAACCTGTAAATTTCTTTCAGTCCCTTTGTCTCCAAAACTAAAAGAGGCTTCATCTGGTAGCCTTGAAAGATGACATTTGCAAATCAGCAGAAAGCCTAGGCATGAGAGATTGCTCCAAGAGCATTCCTCTTCCTCTGTTTCATTTATGATCTTGGAAAAAATATGTGTCTCTCATGATCTCACACACACACACACGCGCACACACACACACACACACACACTACACAGACCTCTCTCTGGCCGCTCCCTGCACTACTCTGCCACGCTGGCCTTTGCCCATTTTCCTGGCAGCCCGTTTTGCTTCCACATGACCAAGCATACACATTAATGCATATTAGCACATTCTGGCTCACCTGGGCTTGTTTTGTTCCCTAAAAAAGTAAGCCTTGCCAACCAGGCTGTGACTGATGCCCTGTAAGAATGTTCCTTTCTTAGGACATCAGAAGCAGCAACAGGCTAGAGAAGGCGCCTCATGTCCTTTGCATGATAATAGGGTCACCGCTGTGCAAGGAGTCCTTGCTATGTCCAGGCACAAACTTGGGCGATGTCACTGAGATCATTTTATTTAATATTCATCACAATCCTCTTTCACAAACAGCATGTTCTTCTCACTTTCTCAATTAACGTCGTGGTCAGCTGGAGTTGGAATTTGACCCCCAGCAGGCTAACCCACATGTGTGCGGTTGAGCCGCTGCACCATTCTTTTTTTTTTTTTTTCTGAGACGGAGCTTCGCTCTTGTTACTCAGGCTGGAGTGCAATGGCGCGATCTCGGCTCACCACAACCTCCACCTCCTGGGTTCAGGCAATTCTCCTGCCTCAGCCTCCTGAGTAGCTGGGATTACAGGCACGCGCCACCATGCCCAGCTAATTTTTTTTTTTCTTTTTTGTATCTTTAGTAGAGACGGGGTTTCACTGTGTTGACCAGGATGGTCTCAATCTCTTGACCTCGTGATCCACCCGCCTCGGCCTCCCAAAGTGCTGGGATTACAGGCGTGAGCCACCGCGCCCGGCCGCACCATTCTTAGATTAGCTGCCTCATAAAGAGACCCTGGGATGAGAATTGGGCTTTCTCATGCCAGAACCATCCGTCACTGGCAGTGAGCCACTGTGTGGAGGAACCTAGACTCCCAGGCCCTCGAGGCTGTCTATGACTCTTCCTGGTGAAGGAAAGTTGATCCAGTGGCCTGAAGGCACTCTTGACGGGAAATTAGCTGGGGCAGGCTTCAGAAGCCGAAGGGATCCAGGGAGAATCAAGTGAAGCCGGAGACGTGATGCTCTCTGCAGAATCTACTCTATTAAGGAAAGAAAAACCACCCTCAGGTGAACCTGACAAGGTAAAGCACAGTCTCCAGAGGTCCTCAGCTGGTGAACAGAATACTTACGTGTCAGGAATCACAGCACCACCAAAGCATGGCACTATCAGTGCAAGCCCAACCCTGTGAGTAGGCTGACAGCACACAATGATCGCTGATGAATACAGGCACTTGCACCCTCTTGCTTGAGAAGTAAGAAATTATTCTTAGCCGGGTGCGGTGGCTCACACCTGTACTCCCAGCACTTTGGGAGGCCAAGGCGGGTTGATCATGAGGTCAAGAGATCGAGACCATCCCGGTCAACAAGGTGAAACCCCGTCTCTACCTAAAATACAAAAAAATAGCTGGGCACGGTGGCGCATGCCTGTAATCCCGGCTACTCAGAAGGCTGAGGCAGGAGAATTGCCTGAACCCAGGAGGCGGAGGTTGCGGTGAGCCAAGGTTGCACTCCAGCCTGTGTAACAAGAGCGAAACTCCGTCTCAAGAGAGAGAAAAAAAAATTATTCTTAAATACAATCCCTATATGTATCCCATACAGACACATATAGATGGATAGGTAAGTCTACCAGCACACGTGTGGACACAGCCCTGTGCAGACACCTCAGAGTGAACCGGCTCCAGATAAAGGAGGAGTGAGGGTCTCACGTTAGAAGAAGACCCTGCAATTCTCTCTCCCACATCCAGCCTCATTCCACTTGGCATACATCCAGTCGCCCTCCTGGGACTCCTGTAGCTTCCTGATCACCTCCACTTTCTGTGCCCTCAGTCATGTCGGGGTCACCACCTGAGACGTGGGTCACCGCCTGTGGAGGTCTGACCTGCAGACTCTGAGTCAACGACAGATGACCGAATGCACTCCCACATCATTACAGCATTTCCAGTGGGCTAGGGATGGCCGCTCGCTGCTTTCGGAGACTGAAATGCAACCAGTCGACAAAACCCCCTGTCTGTCCAAACATTTATTCATAACAGAGGGTCTAAGTTAACACGCTTGTGGATAATTAACACGGTTAAAAGAGTGGTTATATGAATGATAAAAGCCTCAGGTTCTGGTCCCAGAGTAAACACTATTAACAGGTAATTCCCCTTTGATCTTTCCCTGAGAGAGCCATCCAGCACAAAGTTTACATAGTAAACAGAGTGGAAACAAAGGGAGGTGGGGAAAACAGACTTAACTGGGAAAGCCTCACCTACTGAGAACCAGCTCAGCTGGGAGACTCCCACCCTGGTGGGCTGAAGGTTGGCTATCAGACAGCCAACAGCGTGGATCTGTCCTGGGGACCAACAGCCTGAGAGCCTGCAGGGCCTGCAGCTCTCCAGGACTGAAGGCCCCGAGCAGAGATTCATCTACATATTTAGCTGCTCTTTGACAGGTGATTCTTATTAATACACAGGTGTTTTACATGTACACACAACGCAGGAATAGACCAAGTAGGCAGCTGTCACCCACCTACCACTAATTACAAACTACAAGCTTTCCTCCCCAAAGGAGCCATGGGGGCAGGGTAAACTTAATATTTTTCAACACTCATCCCCATTTTCTCCCTAACTTAATGGACCCACTGGCCACCTTTGGCCTGCCCCAATAAAGCCTTTCAGTCTATCAAAAGGTAATAGCCTAATCGATAACCTTTCCTAAAAAGTTAATATCTTTAACATTTTGTCAGCCACCCCGAGTGAACAGCAACAACTTTCCAGAGGAATAATTAATTGATCCCTTATTTCTGCCCAGAGTTTTTCAAATATTACATTAAATTGTCTGCCTCAGAGATTGCAAGGCACCAACACACTGGCTCAATCCAGCCCCAAACACCAGTTTTTAGAATTGAAATGGTGAGTGCTGCTGCATCATAAACATCTTGAAATCTTTTTTCTTTGTCCAGAACATTTTATAATATTTTGTTCCCTTTAGAAGAGCATATACTAAGGTGAACCACAAAGCCTCACCACTTTCTACTGCCTTGTATGTGATCGATGCACATATTCTCATTCCCTGCCCAAGACCTGTGCACATTTAAAGTTGCTGCCTCTCATGTACGTATCAGTCTCACTTGTTAAGCTGGGAGTTTTGAAACACTAAGGAGTTTTGTCCTGTTTACGCTTTTTATGTCCTAAGTAACAAGCACAGTGGATGAATCTCAGTAGATAGTAACTTTTGTGTTTGAGTTTTTACATAATGTATCAGTGACTTTAATTTTATTTACTGTTTCAGTTACTATAGGTCTAGTAGCTTCTGACTGCTGTCTAAAATCCAGTGTGACAAACCCGACAATTAATGCCTTTCAGTCGGTGCAGACTATGTAAGTTTAAAATATTTAGTATATGAGTGCCCGGAATGAGCCGAACTCAGAGATCACAATTTATGCAACCAAATTCCCAGAAAGTATATAATAAACCAGAAAGCCTGATAGTCTCTTGAAACAAACCAAATAATTTACTGCAACTGTAGCAAAAGAACAAAATGGCTACTATGTCTCTTCGAATCTCACCTGAATACTTGGGTATGTGTCTTTGTGACTGTGAGTGTGTGCATGTGTGTGTATCTGTGACCGTGTGTGTGTGTGTGTGTGTCCATGTGCATGTGTTGTGTGTGTGTGTGTGTGTGTGTGTGTGTCCAGAGGATGGGATTTGGGGATAGGAAAACAGAGATGATGGTAAAAAAATATATTTTAAATTTTTACTTCTATTTTTATATTTCTGTACTTTCCTTACAAAACCATAATGCTTGCTTAGTCTAAAGAAAAACAAGTTCATTAATAAAAACAATACTTCTTTGTCCTATATTCATATCTTGAAAGTCTCTATTGCATTTTTAGCTCATGAACTTTGAAAGATAGAGACTAATATGAGAATTTACTACTAGTTTTTAGAATTGAAATGTAAGTATTGCTGCATCATAAACATCTTTTTTTTTTTGAGATGGAGTTTCACTCTTGATGCACAGGCTGGAGTGTAATGGTGTGATCTCAGCTCACTGGAACTTTTGCTTCCTGTGTTCATGCAATTCTCCTGCCTCAGCCCCCCGAGTAGCTGAGATTACAGGCATGCACCACCAAGCCTGGCTAACTTTGTAATTTTAATAGAGACAGGGTTTCACCATGTTGGCCAGGCTGGTCTCGAGCTCCTGACCTCAGGTGATCCACCTGCCTTGGCCTCCCAAAGTGCTGGGATTAAAGGCGTGTGCCACCACACCGGGTCATAAAGATCTTTAAGACAAGTCTGGAGGAGTCACTAAGCTGACGATTCCTCACAGCCCGAACATACCATTTATTTTGCATCTTCTGTACACTTCTGTTTTTACAAAAGCTGAAAAGGTCTTATATTGTAAGATATAACTTTTATGAGTGAAAATAACACTTGCGTGCCTTTTATCAATGAGTCAATGTAATCTCTGTCCCTTTTTTAGCAACACACTTTGAAACCTAAGAAGCCAATATTGAAGTTTATTGGCAGGTGCTGGTGTTCAAATAATAAATAATGCTATGTCTTAAAACAGCTGTGAACTTTTCGTGTTGTTTTTGTGCCCTGAGTACAGGGCAGAAATGACCCAGACTTCTGGGGTGCAGTTATCACAACACATCCTTCTGGCTTCTCAGGGTGGCAACCTCTGGGGCTGCGCTCCTCTGCCTCTGTGACAGATCCTACACACAGGCCTGCCCTGCCGGAGGATCTAAACCACACCCCATGTAAAGGAGAAACTCAGAGATCAGGCAAAAGTCCCAGCATCCCCTAGGAAGAAGCTAGCACAGTTATGTCAATTTTACATTGAATCAGCAACTTACCAAAGAACAATGTATTGGAAATAAAGTTTGTTATTTAGAAATGAAAGACAGAAAACTGCATAATATAAATAATTATGTGAAAAATATAATTAACTGTGGGTTTCACATGTGAAATTGTTTAAAGCTCTTTGCTTCTCTCTCTCTCTCTGCTTTTGAAGATTATTTGATGTAATCAATAATATCCCATGAATTCTTCTCTCCTAATTTTCTATTTAATGGGATCTACCAGCTTCAGTGTTGATGCTTTTTGTTATGTTGATTCTTTCAACTAAACTACAAAGATAAAAGATATTTTACTTCAAAGAAATATGCAGTTGTTTTAGTAAGTAATGTATCAATGGCATGTTTTCAGATATGCAGCACAAGAATGCGACTCAAACCCTGTTAGATGATTCCCTATTTGTTTTTAAATCCCCATAAATCAGCCTTTGTTTTATTATTTATTAATTTTTTTGTGGGGGAACAGAGTCTCACTCTGTTGCCCAGGCTGGAGTGCAGTGGCATGATCCCCACTCACTGCAACCTCTGTCTCCTGAGTTCAAGCAATTCTCCTATCTCAGCCTCCAAAGTAGCTGGGATTACAGGTGCATGACACCACGCCTGGCTAATTTTTTTGTATTTTTAGTAGAGATGTTGGCCAGGCTGAACTCAAACTCCTGACCTCAAGTGATCCACCCGCCTCAGCCTCCCGAAGTGCTGGGATTGCAGATGTGAGCCACCATGCCCAACCCCCATAAATCAGCCTTTGTGATCAGATCTGGTGGTGTTTGTATGTGGAGAGAAACACATTTGCACAGGTCCACAAACGTAGGGCCTGTGAAGAAGCCAAATACCGGGTAGAATTTTACTCACAAGAATGCAGGAGAATTGACAAAAGGAAGATGAGTTCACTCCAGGATTGTAAGTCACGGCAGGGTCGGTCCTGGTCACGTGTATTGTCACCATGTGTTCTGTGGGTCCCGTTTCCAGTGCCCGCCCCACAGCACTGCCTGTAGCCAACACAGCTGAGAGAGAAGGAGTTCAAGGGGCGGAGGGGAGGGCTGGGGCCAGCTTCGTCATTCACCCACTGGTCTCTTGGTCATTCCCACAGAATGGAAACCTGAAAGGCCCCTGTTTGCTTGGCTGGAAGATGCAATAAATTTCTTTCCCCTAAATTCTGCTGAAAAACCACGAGTCTTATGTCCTCAGCATGCCTGGGGATGACAGTTTGGTTTAAAGTGAAACAATTGTGTCGCCTAAAGTCCCTGAAAATCCTTAGCATGCAGGGCAAGCCAAGAGTGCAGGTGTCACGTGGGGCAGGCTTGCATCTAGCCCTGGTCTTGGGACCCCTGCCTGGTGTCTCTGCTTACTAGTCCCCAGTTTCCTTATTTATATTCATAGAGTAACAACATGGAGATAACAAACGGCACTCAACTGGGGAGGCGGGCATGGACACAGGACCAAATTGAGGACTAGCTAACACAGTGCAGGGGTGGAAGAAGCTTTCCATAGAACATGTCCATCAGTGCACAGTGTCACTTTACTGTTGCCATGGCAACACCCGGGCGTTACTGCCCCTTTCCATGGCAATGACCCAGTGGCCTGGAAGTTACCACCCCTTTTTTTAAAAAAGTCTGCATAGTCTGCCCCTTAATTTGCATATGATTAAAAGTAGATATAGATATAACTGCAGCATTGCTCTGAGCTGCTGCTCTGGGTGCTCCCCCTGTGGGAGGGTCCTGCTCTGGGTGCTCCCCCTGTGGGAGGGTCCTGCTCTGGGTGCTCCGCCTGTGGGAGGGTCCTGCTCTGGGTGCTACTCCTGTGGGAGGGTCCTGCTCTGGGTGCTCCCCCTGTGGGAGGGTCCTGCTCTGGGTGCTCCGCCTGTGGGAGAGTCCTACTGTGCCAAGCAATGCCTGCTGCTGCTGGGCACAGCTGCTTCAGTAAGAGCTGCTGTCTAACACCACCAGCTCACTCTTGAATTATTTTCTGGGTGAAGCCAAGAATCCTTCCAGGCTAAGCCCCAATTTCAAGGCTCGTCTGCCCCTCATGACTCCTGCTCATGTGAAGGTTAACTGCGATCGTGTCTGCAGATTTTATCCCCTGTCACTTAGGAAGTGCTCCATAAATGGTACCTATTGTTGTTGTGGTTTCATTACCTGCATTTGCTTATAGCACACAGTGTTTGAGACATCATTAAAAATCTGGTGCTCTTTAGTTATCACAGACATCTGTAAATCTCCCATTTCACAGACAAATGAACCTGGGGTCCAAGCCAAAGCTGTGCAGCCAGCAGCGACTATGCTGAGCTCACACCAGCTTTTCTGTTCTAAAACCACACATACTGCCTTGAATCAACCTCATGGGTAGGTTGAGACCCAGCTTTCCCAGCCCGACATGTCCACTTGTGTGTAAAACCAAAAAAACAAGGAGCAACAGGTGAAGAGAATCCTGCTGGGAACAGCTGGAAATAAATTACTTCCTTAAACCTCAGGGTAAACCTGAGCCCATCTTTCTCTCACCCTTCTGTCATTAGCAATTACATAGAGGCACTTGTAGGAGCCACAGAATGGTGGCTATAGCTTAGAAACAAAGGGTAGATGTGTTTTGTTTCATGCAGGCAGCATGTTTTCAACTTTCTATTGTTGAAAAGAAATAGAAACACATTCAAATTAGAATAGTAGCGTAACCTCTAAAGTACCCATCATTCACCTTAAATCATTATCAACTGCTAGCCAGTCACTTCACAGAATTTTCTCAAACCATATAATTGGCAAATGTTTGATGTGGAAACAACAAAGCAATCTTGGTAATTATGTATTGGCTTCCTGCAACTGCTCCACACATTTCTTATCCATTTGATTTCCGAAGGCATCTGAATTTCAGAGCTTGAGACTCCTTCAGATGCTTCTTGAGATACAAGGAATGGCTCCTAGTCCTGTGGAGCCTGTTATCAATTAGCTTTAAAATGTGAAAGCAAAATTAAAATAAGCCGGAGATGGAGCTAGCCTCTGTACCCACTGCTTCACAGAAGAGAGCACCATCACTGCCCCAGGTGGTCCACACAGACTCAGCGGAGATGGCCCATGCTGGGCATTAGAAGCAGCAGAGTTTTGCCGCAATTGGGAGAGGTGGAGACTCTCCGTGAGAAAGGCCACGCTTAGCAGAACACAGCAGGTGGAAGACATTACACGGACAGCCCTCAACTTACACAGTGCTGGTCCCTGCATTGCCAGGGTCAGGTTTCAGCAAAGGGTTCATTTTCCAAACCCTGGGATCCCTAAGGTGACTCCATATGGGACTGGAATCCCAATTCTCTGCTCCGTCTGTAGACATAATCACCAAGTCTTCTTTTGAGGTGGAGTAGCCCAGGCTGGAGTGCAATGGCGCCATCTCGGCTCACTGCAACCTTCGGCTCACTGCAACCTCCGCCTCACAGGTTCCGGCAATTCTCCTGCCTCCGCCCCTCGAGTAGCTGGGATTACGGGCATGTGCCACCATGCCCGGCTTATTTTTGTATTTTCAGTAGTTTCATCATGTTAACCGGGCTGGTCTCGAACTCCCAACCTCAGGTAGTTTGCCTGCTTCGTCTTCCAAAAATGTTAGGATTAAAAGTGTGAGCCACGACACCCAGACTTACCAAGTCTTACTACTTCCATGTCCTTGGCCGCCTCTCGAATCTACGCCCTGATCTCTAGGTCACCTCCTTAACCTGATTTCCAGCTGCAACATCTGTCCCATAAATGACTGCAGTGGCTTTCCCGCAGGCTCTCCGCTTCTACTCTTGAGCGCGGCAGTCTTTCCTCCCTGCTGCAGGGTGGAATATAGATCGGTATCATAGCTCCCCATCCTTAGGATCACATGCACGCCGCGCTGTCTGGCTGCAGGCCTCCTCATGACCCAGCGTCTCAGCAGCTCCATCAGAGGTCTTCTTCTCTCTCACACTGGGAGTCTTCCGCTTTGTCTGCATTCTGAGCCTGTTCATAGACTGTTCCCTCTCACAACCCTGCTTTTCTCTTGCCCCACGCACTCCAGTCTCTGCTGACACGTCACCGATTCTGGACTACCCAGCCTAACTCCAGGGTATGGCGGCCTCCGAGCTGTGTGCTTCTAGGTCACCCTTACATAACACCACGTTTTATCCTATTACCTACTTCACGCTGCCTTTCACTGTAGCTTGTGAGCTCTCGAAAGGAAATGAGATGACGTCCCATTCACTATGACAAGCCAGCATTAAGGCTGATGCCTTACATGGAGTTGAATTAAGACACGAATAAATGACCACCAATCATGTTTCTTCTACACTGTATTTCCCCTCCACCCAAAACAATGACTGTTTTTGGATTTTACACTTTTTCTTGTTTCCAGTTTTGACCCTAAAACATACCATTGCATTTTCCAGACTCCATTGAAATGTATGACCTCAGCAGATTTGAAGAGCATATTCAAGAGTTTAGGTGATTTTTGGTAGATAGTTATGTCATTTTTTATTCATTCAACCTAGAAACTCAGTTTTTTCTAAGAATGACCCCCGTTTTAGACAATCAAATTTACCTTTAAGCAAAAAATATCATAGAGTTGCTGGGTCATATAATTAAATTACATACAATTTAATTGAGCTCCCATACAAGAAAAGAAAAAAGAAAACAGGAACACTAAAACCAAAATGTTAGTAGTAGATGCTTTTGAGGCTGAATTGTAAAAGCAGGGTGATTTCACCTCTTTTAAAATTTTTATGTTAATATAAAAGAATCTTTAAAGATGAAGTTTTATGGTTAGTTAAAAAATCCATCAAAAAGGGCCTGGCACGGTGGCTCAAGCCTGTAATCCCAGCACTTTGGGAGGCCAAGGCGGGCGGATCACGAGGTCAAGAGATTGAGACCATCCTGGTCAACGTGGTGAAACCCCGTCTCTACTAAAAATATAAAAAATTAGCTGGGCATGGTGGTGCGTGCCTGTAATCCCAGCTACTCGGGAAGCTGAGGCAGGAGAATTGCCTGAACCCAGGAAGCAGAGGTTGCGGTGAGCCGAGATCACGCCATTGCACTCCAGCCTGGGTAACAAGAGGGAAACTCCGTCTCAAAAAAAAAAAAAATCCATCAAAAAGAAAAGGTTTTGCTACTAAGCGCAAAATAACATGATGCAAAGTTTTATGAAGATAAAGAAAAATCTATATTAATCTCAATAGGTTTAGGGGGAAAAACACATAAAATTAATCATTGTCGTTATAGTTCTTAGAAAACTGGAAGTCTACATTATTGATGATTTTAAAAATGCCTGGAAAATTGAACTGTCCTTAATTTGAAAGATGGGGTTTGCAGCTACCTCCATGCACCAAGTGACCAGGGCCTGTTTCCGAACTAAAACATTTTTTTAAAATGTCGAATGGTTGTGATAGAAGAGGAGGGAGGAGAAGGAGGAGGTGGAAAAGAAGAAGGGAAGGAGGTGATAAAAGAGAAGAATATGAGATAGAAATTACATGTGGTCCACAAAATCTAACAGATTTGCTACCTGGCTTTTCATGGAAAAAAAAGTTTGCTAAGTTCTGTGATAAAAGAGATCTACAAAGAATTACACAAGTATTATACCTAGTATTCAGATGCCAAAATCCGTCTTCCAAAGTACAGAAATGGCTTAAGCCTCCTGCTGTCACCACTTCAACATTGAACCAAGGGTCAATTCAGTAAACAAAGCAAGAAGAAATATATTCTTGCTTATATGGCTGCATAGTATTCCATGGTGTATATGTGGCACATTTCTTTATCCATTCTTATCATGGATGGGCATTGGGTTGGTTTCAAGTCTTTGCTATTGTGAACAGTGCTGCAATAAACATATGTGTGCATGTGTCTTTACAGTAGAATGATTTATAATCCTTTGGGTATATACCCAGTAATGGGATTGCTGGGTCAAATGGTATTTGTTGTTCTAGATCTTTGAAGAATTGCCATACTGTCTTCCACAATGGATGTTCTTTGCAGGCACATGGATGAAGCTGGAAACCATCCTTCTCAGCAACCTAACACAGGAACAGAAAACCAAACACCACATGTTCTCACTCATAAGTGGGAGTTGATCAGTGAGAACACATGGACACAGGGAGGGGAACATCACACACCAGGGCCTGTTGGGAGGTTGGGGGCAAGAGGAGGGATGGTGTTAGGAGAAATACCTGCTGTAGATGACGGGGTGATGGATGCAGCAAACCACCATGGCACGTGTATTCCTATTTAACAAACCTGCACTTTCTGCACATGTACCCCAAAACTTAAAGTATAATAAAAACAAAAATTAAAAAAGAAAAAAAGAGTATAAGGAATGTAAAAGAAAAAATAAAGTTTCTATATTTTATAGAAATATATGTATGTGTATGTACCATATGTATATATTTATGCTATTTAAAATATATAAAAATATAAAAATGATATATACAAAATATACATTATATAACATGTAATTATATATTATTTTATGTATAAAAATAATATAGCATTTATATATGTATAAATATATACACACATACGTACACACATGCATAATATATGAAAAATCTATAATAATCTATAGAAAAACCATTTGACTTAAAGAGTAAATTTGGCAAAACTCCGTTACCAAATCAATGTAAAAAATCAATTTTTTCATTTAGCAGCATTTGGTATACTACAGCAGCAATGTGCTATAAATAATTTTTCAATACTCTTTACAATATAATAAAACAAAAATCTAGGAATAAAACTAAAGGAAGATATGCAAGACCTTCACAATATAAATAGTTTAAAAATTACTCAGAGATACTTTAAAAATGCATAAATTGATATAAAATATAGCTTGGGATATTTGATAGGGCAAATAAGTAAATGCCACCAAATTGATCCATAGTCAATGCACACCCAATCAAAATCTCACAAAATTTTAAATCAGAAGTTATGCACTGATTCTAAAATGCATATAGAAACATAAAAGGCCAAGAATAACAACACCATTTTGAAGATGTGGTACAGAGTTAGAAAACATATTCCCAGATATCAAGGCTTGGTTAATGCCACACTAATTAAGACAGCATGATATGAGTGCAGGATGAGAAAAATAAACCAATGAAACCAGGCAGAGAATCCAGACACCGGCTCACACATAATGGCCACTCAATGTATGATATTCTGTCACTGCAGAGAAGTAGGAAAGGGTGATTTTTTGTGTGATAAATGGTACAGAGTTCCCTAGATATTATATTAGGAAAATTAATTTCATACACAATAAATAAAAATAGTTGTATTGTGTAGATCTAAAGTGACCATCAAACCAGTACATGTTCTAGAAGAAAACATAATATCTCCATGCCTTTGAGATATGCAAAGATATCTTAAACAAGATACAAAAAGCGGTAACAATAAAGTTAAAGAATTACAAATTTGGCGATGTGAGAATATGAAGAGAAGCCATCAAGTAGGAGCAACAACTTTCAGTATACATGTATTCCTCAGATGTCTCATATCCACAGCATACAGAGAATTCTAAAATCAAAAAGAAAATGACATAGAACCCAATAGAAGAAAAAAAAAAGACATGTGACTTGTCACTCACAAAAAGTATGCAAGAAGTCATATAAATATGTCTAAATGTGCATATCCTCATTAATTACCAGGACAGTGAAAATTAAAACCTCAATGGGCTATCATCACATATGTAACAAGATGGCTCAGATTCAAAAGCTGACAACATGAGGCTTTCCTGAAGATACTGAGCAAGTCAAACAGCTGTAAAATGCCGGCAGGAATAAAATCTGTTTTGACTACTTTGGACAACTATTTTAGCAAGATCTCCTCAAGTTGAACCAATATACACCCCATGGTTAAGCAATTTCAGTTTTTGGACTATACTCAACAAAACTCCACACACATGAACACAAAGACATGTGCCAGGAGAGTCAGAGCAGCGTCACTCAGGAGATCTGCACACTGAAAACAATGCAGGTGTGTCTCGACAGTAAAATGGATAAATACACCTTAGCGTATTCACACAACGATAAGCTGTACGTAATACAAATGAATGAATGAAGGTCACACCCAGTCACATGAATGAGTCTCCCAAATAAAATCTCCAATATTGGACTCCACAAGGAAAACCGTTTATCCTTTTGAAACGATGGTTGTCTTTAGGGAGGATGAGGCCAGTGACCCGAGGGGGCTGCTGTGGCATTTTCTGGATGTCCCTAAATGTCTGTTTTCTGAAATTGGCGGTGACTGCATATGTGTACCTCTGTCCACTTTGTGATAATTCAAGGCACGATGCACTAATGATCTCTGTGTGCGTGTGTGTTTATTGTTCTAAGTTTTTGAGCACACACGGTGATAATCAGTGGATTACACTATGTTCAAGCAAAAGCTTTAAAGTGTAAACATATTATCCACCCATATGCTAAAAAAAGTATTACAAATAGTGGAAGGAAAAATTGCTTCCAAGCCATTTCTCTGTATCTTAGGACCACTTAATAAGTCCTCAAAGTTTTGCATTATTTACTATGAATTATGGAGTAATGTTCTTCTAAAGTAAGTGTGGAGGAAAAGGAGATTCAGATAAAATCTCGTAAGTCATGAACCACATTATTTTGAAGTGGTAGTGGGAACCGTAGTCTTACCTATGAAATCTGCATTGCATCACTCTCCAGCCTATATTTTAATGGATGGGAGTAAAATTTAAAGTATCTATTTTACCATGAGCACAGGGTATCCATAATTAGGATTATTTAACATGCATTCCTTTTTTGGAGGGTTTGTCCCCTGAAATACTCAAATTCACAAAAATGATCTGTTAAAGGACTACCTGATGGGTAGAAAACACATTTTATTATTGATTCTGCAAAAGGCAAATATGCTTTTGTTAAAATTTGGCATCTAGACCGGGCGCAGTGGCTCACGCCTGTAATTCCAGCACTTTGAGAGGTCGAGGCGGGTGGATCATGAGGTCAGAAGTTCAAGACCAGCCCGGCCAAAATGGCAAAACCCCCGTCTCCACTAAAAATACAAAAATTAGCTGGGTGCAGTGGCAGGCACCTATAATCCCAGCTACTCACAAGGCTGGGACAGGAGATTCTCTTGGACCCGGGGGGCGGAGGTTGCAGTGAACTGAGATCACGCCATTGCAGTCCAGCCTGGGCGACAGAGTGAGACTCCGTCTCAAAAATAAAATAAAATAAAATAATTGGCATCTAATGTATTGTTAAGGACTAACCCTGTTAGACCAGCAGGGTCGCTCATCAGGACACTGACGCAATGTGTCATGACCAGTGTGAGTGATGGGGTCTCTGCAGCTGAGCCACAGGACTCAGGCCATTTAGCCTGCATGGATATAAATTTTCCATTATCCTGGAGCAAAAGTAGGCACAGGCATGCCCACCCTATTCTTTTCTATTTTAAAACTTAGTTTAGTTATTGCCAAAAGAAAAAGATGACATTTACAGAAAAGATGACTCAGCAAAAATATGAACTATGTTTCTAACAAGCTTTGACTTTTTCATTAGCCATAAGAAGGGCACATGTATCAGCTGTCTTAAGAATTTCATGCACAGAAGTTAAAAATTAATTGCTACTAAGAGTGCTTAGTGCAGAAACTAGTAAACATGATCCATGCAAATCATTTCACATTATACATATAGATGGTTATTTTCATTTTCCAGAAACTGAAAAATCACAATAAAAATGTCAAACTGTGGTAGGAAAAGTTGGTATTTGGGAAGCTGAGAGAGGGTGTTTATGCTTATCTTTACCAACTTATGCACCTGTTTACTGTCTAAGTTACTTTGCTTACAAGCTTTCATGTTCTAATTTATTTCCGCAGCCTGTAAACCATTTTCTTGTGCTCATATCAGCACAAGAAATCATGTCTCATGGAGTTCCATTCTTGGCTTCATTCACCAACGTGCTTTGCAACGATGGAGGTTTGGTAACAAGAATTCCTGCAGATCCATTAGCAGCCCCCCAAAGACCTCCTCCAGTCAATTGTTCCCCATTGTTCCATCGCAAAGGGAGACCTCCTTAGAACTGCTGTGAACAGGGATCATTGCACTTGGCTTTATTGGTGCAGTGTAGGATAGAACAGAACTCTCAAACTGAACACTCACAACCTCTTCCCAACACATCCACATTAGAGAGGAGCCCACACCCTCCAATTGGTGCAATGCTGTCCTGGTTTGAGAGCCCACCTGATGCTGTAACGATGAATATCAACACTAGCAAAGATGCTGAAATAGACGCGACCTTCTTTCAAAGCAGTCAGTTGTACACACCTATTATGTACCCATGAAAATTCAAAATATAAAATTTGTAAAAAGCAACCACTTCGATTATTCTAAATGCCTAGGAATCTACTTACACAGGAAAAGCATAAGAGTTGAAGATGCATTCAAACTAACTACTAAACCATGAATGTAAAAGAGTATTACGTGATACCATTTATACCCATCAGGTGGCGATACTGAGCAGGATAGATTCATTCCAAGATTTGGTAAGAACGTAACATGATGGGATCCTTGCCACTGCTGAGGGCAAAATAAATCTGGCTTAGCCATTCCAAAGAGCAAATTAGTAGCATCACATTAAGTTGTGAACATATATATATATATATATATGTGTGTGTGTGTGTGTGTGTGTGTGTGTGTGTATGTGTGTATGTGTGTGTGTGTGTGTGTGTGTGTGTGTGTGTGTGTCCTTTCTCTGCAGTCCTGTGTGTGGTGAATAACCCAGGGTCATTCTCATGCTGGGCTGTGGGTAAACAGCTGTGCGTGTTACTGGGAAGATGGAAGCAACTGAATTTTCCATCAGTCAGGAATGGGTATGGCCACGATCATAGGTGCTGACCGTGGAATGCCACGTAGCCACTAGAAGTAACAAACCTAATATACATGTGACCACATAGATGCATTTCAAAAATAAATACTGGCAAATCCAAGGTAAATTTCACAGTACTGAGAAGACTAGGGATTTGAGCCAATCGCATTTCTTTCTCTTTTTCTCTAGCAGTAAACCATCATCTTTGATAATTTTAGAATCGGGGGTGTATATTTCTACCACATTAAAAAAATTAGAATCAGAGTAATTTCCATTTTCTCAATAACATACTGGAAGTTCCAAAATAATAGATCAATGTATTAAAATTCAAGTGAAGATGAATTTTAATCATCTTCAGTATAGTATTTGAACATATGGGATGTTTAATCAAATACGGGGTAAGAATAAAGACATTTCAGACATGAAAATCTCAGAAAGAAATGTCACATACCCAATCCCCAGCATAAAGCGCAGAACGCACTTCACCAAACAGAGATAAAGAAGGACTTTGCATATGGGAAACAGGGATCCAGCCCTGGAGAGGAAGGGGGATGCCAGGAAGATGGTGAAGGGTGAGCCTGGGGCACTGGCACTCAGGTCTGAGGCACCCAGCCAAGCTGGGGCAGCTCAGCAGAGCAGGAGGCTCCTTCAGGAAGCAAGCATGGACAGAATAACAGATTGTTCTGACCATGTGAGCATAAGCACCGATATCTAAGCAACTAAAAAGCATAACACTTATTAGCTTAAGGAAAAGCAGTAAAACTCAAGAAAGCAAAAGGTGGTTCAGCTTAGGGCTCGTATGTTCATAAAAATTAGCAGAATACTGATAGAGAAAAATATGTGTTAGAAAGACTCAAGGCAAAAGTACCAGCTGACCCAACAATCCCATTATTGGGTATATACTCAAAGGATGTAAATCATTCTACCATAAAAACACATACACGCATATGTTCACGGCAGCACTCTCCACAATAGCAAAAACATGGAATTAAAGTAGATGTCCGTCAACAGTGGACTGGATAAGGAAAATGTGGTACATATACACCATGGAATATGACAGGGACATAAAAAAAAAAAACAAATGAGATGTGTCCTTTGCAGAGACATAGATGGAGCTGGAGGCTGTGATCCCAAGCAAACTAACCCAGGATCAGAAAACTCAATGCCACATGTTCTCACCCATAAGTGGGAGCAAGACATTGAATACACATGGTCTACAAGGTAGCAACAGGGGTTTACTGTTTATTTACTTAGGCTGCAGTGCCGTGGTGCGATCTCAGCTCACTGCAACCTTCGTCTCCCAGGTTCAAACGATTCTTAGGCCTCAGCCTCCCGAGTAGCTGGGATTACAGGTGCCCGCCACCACGCCTGGCTAATTTTTGCATTTTTCGTAGAGACAGAGTTTCGCCATGTTGGTCAGGCTGGTCTCAGGCTGGTCTCAAACTCCTGACTTCAGGTGATCCACCCGCCTCGGCCTCCCAAAGTGCTGGGATTACAGGCGTGAACCACCACATCCAGCTCTGCCACAGGGATTTACACTGGAATTTGAAAACTTACATTGTCAGGTGGCACTGGACGTCTGTTGGAGCCTCCGTTTGCTCATCTGTAAATAAGATCCACCTCCCAGGATTGTCTTAAGAGTCAAATGAGACAACACAATAGATGAGACTTGGAGACATTATGCTAAGGGAAAGAAGTCAGTCACAAAAAGACAGATAGTGCAGGATTCCACATAGAAGATAGCTAGGCAATCACACTCACAGACAGAGAGGAGAAGGTGCTTGCCCAGAGGTGGACGGACTCGTGAAAATGATACGTCGCTGTTAGCGTCATGGGTACAGAATTTCAGTTTTGCAAGGTGACAAAGCTAAAAATGTGTGGCACAGCAATGTGAATGTTGCTACTATGGAGCTGTAGACTTCAAAATGGTGAAGTGGTAAATTTTATATTTATATATATCAGGAATGTGGGGAATATGATAGATTGTTATGTTTAAAGAGAAAAAAGAGATATATATCATTTTAAACATTTGGAATTATATTTATGTTTTGTGTTTTGTTACTACAAGTATTATTACTATTTTATTTTTAAAAAGATACAATACACAGAATTGGCCGGGTGCAGTGGCTCACACCTATAATCCCAGCATTTTGGGAGGCCGAGGTGGGTGGGTCACCTGTGATCAGGAGTTCAAGACCAGCCTGGCCAACATGTTGAAACTCTGTTTCTACTGAAAATACAATAATTAGCACATGCCTGTAATCCCAGCTACTTGGAGGCTGAGGCAGGAGAATCACTGGCTGGAACCTGGGAGACGGAGGTTGCCGTGAACCAAGATTATACTATTGCACTCCAGCTTCGGCAAAAGAAAGAAAGAGAGAAAGAAAGGGAGAAAGAGAGAGAGGTAGAAAGAAGGAGAGAGAAAAAAAGACAGTACACAGAACAGATTTCAGCTAACAGTGAAGAATTCATAACTGATTGCTTTTCCCATTGTTACATTGTGCTCTATGAAGAACTCTATTTACAGTGAGTTTTAGGTTTACCAAAACAGAAGTTAAGTCATTTGAGAAAATCAGTTGTGTTTAATCTCTTTTCCGCCTTTTCTTAGTTCCCTACATATGAATGTTTAATTGTGATTGAATCTGGGCAACAAATTTAGATGGGAAAAGTTTTTGCAATCTACCCATCTGACAAAGGGTTAATACCCAGAATCTACAAAGAATTAAAACAGATTTACAAGAAAAAAACAAACAAGCCCATTCAAAAATGGGCAAAGGATATGAACAGACACTTTACAAAAGAAGACATCTATGTGGCCAACAAATATATGAAAAAATGCTCATCATCACTGGTCATTAGAGAAATGCAAATCAAAACCACATTGAGATACCATCTCACGCCAGTTAGAATGGCGATCATTAAAAAATCTGGAGACAACAGATGCTGGAGAGGATGTGGAGAAATAGGAACACTTTTACACTGTTGGTGGGAGTGTAAATTAGTTCAACCATTGTGGAAGACAGTGTGGCAATTCCTCAAGGACCTAGAAATAGAAATTCCATTTGACCCAGCAATCCCATTACTGGGTATATACCCAAAGGATTATAAATCGTTCTATTATAAAGACACATGCATACATATGTTCATTGCAGCACTGTTTACAATAGCAAAGACCTGGAACCAACCCAAATGTCCATCGGTGATAGACTGGACAGGGAAAATGTGGCACATATACACCATGGAATACTACACAGCCATAAAAAATGATGAGTTTGTGTCCTTTATAGGGACATGGATGAATCTGGAAACCATCATTCTCAGCAAACTGACACAAAAACAGAAAATCAAGTACCGCATGGTATCACTCATAGGCGGGTGTTGAACAATTAGAACACATGGACACAGGGAGGGGAGCATCACACACTGCAGACAGTGGGGCAGTGGGGAGGGTAGGGAGGGGTAATGAGGGGAGAAATACCAGATACAGGTGATGGGGGATGGAGGCAGCAAACCACCTTGCCCTGTGTGTACCGATGCAACAATCCTGCATGATCTGCACATGTGCCCTAGAACCTAAAGAACAATTCTAAAAAAAAAGAGAGAGAAATACAAAGATTACTTTAAAAAGAAAGGAAAATACCGTCTCTGAGTCCAGATTAACAGGATTAGTGTGGCAGGATTTCTGGCAGTAGAAAAGAAGCCCAGATTGAAGGAATATTTTAATATTCATGAGAAAAGTATTGCAAACTGAAATGAGTACAAGGGCTTTTCTTGGAATTAACAGTTCTTATAGTTGACCACTGATGCTGACTTGAGAAAGACACAGGCACAAGAAAGAGCCCACTTTACTATAAGATGATCAGCAGGGCAAGCAAAGTGAGTTATCGCAGTGACAGCGTCTCAGCCTAGAGAGGAATGGACGTGGTGAAGCAGCATTGTGTATCTGGGGTAATGGCCTAGGTTCTTAGCCGCACACCAAGGAAATCAAGGACGAGGACACACACAAGGAGTGAGTTTAAGAGCAGAGGTTTAATAGGCAAAGGAAAGAGAAAAGAGAAAAGCTCTTTCTCCTGCAGACAGAGGGGAGCTCTCCAGTGGGTCTTCCAGTTTCCTGGTGAAATGCATGGGGTTTCACAGATGATCTTGAAGAGGCAGTGTCTGATTTACATAGTGCCCAAAATTGGTTGGACCAGGCGTGCCGTTTACATAATGCACAAAGAAACTGGCTGCCCCACCCTCGTCTTTCACTATGCAGATGGTGTCTCTACCTGGCTGGTGCCATGTTGCCTGCTCCTTTACTGTACACATGGTTGACAAAGAAAAGAGAAGATGAAGGTCCATGTTGAACATGCCTGGCCCTCAGGTAGCCTCCTTCCTTCCTTCCTTCCTTCCTTCCTTC
>CM052656.1:4172075-4185368 GCA_028533165.1 Leontopithecus rosalia | reverse complement strand
GCTGGGATTATAGGCACTTGCCACCACATTCAGCTAATTTTTGTATGTTTAGGAGAGATGGGGTTTCACCATGTTGGCTAGGATGGTCTCCATCTTCTCAGCTCATGATCTGCCTGCCTTGGCCTCCCAAAGTGTTGGGATTACAGGCGTGAGGCACCACTCCCAGCCCAGGAAGCCCTTTTCTATTGGCACAACTGCGGGCATTCACCCATGCCAGTTTCCAGCTTGCTTATCTATGTCTGCAGCTCCATTTTACAGGCTGCTCTTTGTTAGAGAAGAAATGATTTGTAGGGGCTGCTTTTGGTTAAAAGGGAAACCTTACTGAGGACTCTCTTACTCTCACTAACTTCCTAAATAATTTCTTTTCAACTCCTGTAGCAGGGGGGTGGGGGAACCTGCAGACCAGAGTCATTGGGTGCCTGAGGTGTGGAAAAGGGTGACCGAAGCCCAGCTGCCACCCGGGGCCCTGCAGAAATGCAGCCTGGGGCACCAGAGCCTCAGTTGCTCCGGGAGACAAAGGAAGTCTGGATATTTATGCAAAATCTTAAAATGTTAAAAGACTGATTTGAACCTGTTTAAAACACTTCCTGAGCATAACAAAATGTACCATGTCTGCAGAAAAGACTTGGTACAAAGAGCTGTAACAGTTTTTTTGGAGACACGGGCTAGAAATGACCTGCTTGGCACCTGTGCCATTCAGACTGGATCTGAAGACTAGAGAAGAGAAGAGACTTGTCCAAGCTCACTGTGAGCTGCTGAAAATAATGCATACGTAACCCCATGTTCTCAGTCCAGGATTCTCCCAAGGGAAAGGGGGCAGAGGTCCAGGATACTCAAATAAGCCGATTCCTGTATGGAAGGGAGACTCTGATCTCATGTTCATGAAGTGTCTCAAGTGAGCACCCTTCAAGTTAAATACATACACACCCCTTAGATTTATGCTGTGAATCACAATACGTAATAGTATCACGCTGTATTTCATAAGGGTTAAAAGCATTATTTTTAAAAAATGTAAACTTTTAAAACACACTACACTTGTACTATCCTTTTGGATATTCACTCATTTTAAACAAAAATTCCCATGGTGGGTGTTTTTCAGGTTATTTTGACCGACTGTGAGTGACGAACAAACCTCTGATGCTTAACTTCCGTTATCTGCACAATGAGGGTGGTGTAATTACTCCTAGTGTTTTGATGAGAGTTACTGTTATTGTGAAACATGGCCAGTCATTGTCAAACCCCCTACATTTACTAAGAAAGAAATAATATTTTGTACATAAAAATTTTGATGTGCTCTCATCCAAAAAGAGAAAACTGAAAAATCATTTTTCTCCAACAGTGTGAGCTAATGCACAAGACACAAGTCTCATTGTTTTATTTTGGTAAAGGCGTTATCTTCACAAAAAGAAGGTCATAACTCAGTTCTACGTTCTCAAAAAATTAAGTTCAGTGGCTCGTAATTGGTTTAAATGTTACCATTTGCCTAATGCATGATTTCTTTATTAAAAGGCCAAGACAGAAAAACACATTGCCTCATTTGAAAAAAGTTTCAGGTCGAATCTTTCCTGTAGCTTCAGATGATTTAAAATTGATCTCCTATAGCTTGTCCTACTTTTATATTCTCAACAACAGATAAAATAGTTTCTTTTAATTTTAAGTCAAACTCTTTTGAGGACACATGATTGAGTTACGTTGCTATTTTCAGAGTGTACTCAGGGGCTTATTTTATCTTTCCTCAGTAATCCTGCTGCAGAGGGGATAAAGAAAGACACCACAACAGGTATTTCACATTCATCAACGTGAGCTAAGCCTTGACGCCTCCAATGATGGAACATGTGTCCCAAGCAGATCCACGTGCCCAGCACACCTCCTTGTGTGTCTGTCTGTGGTTGATTGCCCTGCACGAGAACACTCCCAATTACAAGGAAGACCAGGCAAAGTTCTCCTCAGGAAGAGAAGAGGAGAAGGCAGTGGAACTGAAGCTCTCATCAGAAAAAACAGTGTCTGCTTTTCCAATGAATGTTTCCTGGTCATCTGCCGCTAAGCCAGGCTGTGGCTGTGGGAGTCAGAAAACAGCTAGAACACTGCCCCTAACCCTTGTGGTTTGAAGGGGAGGACGTGGCATAGGAGGGAAGGGCCATTGTCCAGGCTAGGCACAGAACACGCAAATGCTGCAGGGAAGGGCTGATGAAATTTTAACCTGCAGGTCCAGACTCAGCTTTCTCCTGGAAAGTGAGAATCTGGGCATTTGAAAGACCCAGGCTTTAAGTTGGGTCTTGAAGTATGTCTTTTGTCCAGAAGGGAGTGAAATTTTCATTCTTGGAGGATTAAAAAAAATAGGGGGAAAAAGTATCTTTCCAGACAAAGCACCCTTCACTAACAGAAAACAGGGAGAATGTTTCTGTTTTTCTGAGTTGTGCTCAGTGACTCTTGAGTTCTGTGTGCTTAGAAATGAATGGCCGGGTCCTGAGTCAGGAGCGGGGGCCACAGGCTTGTGCATTGCCCCAGGCCTCATGTACCAAGGGTTGAGGAAATATGTTATGATGGCTTTTTAGATAATTAGAGGCTTAGATTCAAATACATTCACACAACCAAGAAAATTCCCTAGGTGAGCATGCACATCATAGACACGCACACGCACACACGCACACACACACACACCCTGCTATATTAAGGACACATGCTACACATGCTCAAGCTGTGCTTGTGGACTCAGTAGGAACAGGTATGAGAATAGAGAATGCAGTGAAATTAATAAAATAAATGAAACAGGAAGGGGATCTTACACAGGCCACTGATGTGTTACAAACAGAAAAGTTTAACTTAATTATGTACCTGCAGTCCAACTTTTTAAATAGGATAAAAAATAAATGAATGACTTAAATTCTACTATCAGACATGGAGTCACTCTCACCCTGAGCAGACGTATCTGAATCACCAGTTAAATAACTCATAGGTTAAAGGTCAAGTTTCTGGGAGGAGAAAAATGCTGGAACAGGATCAATAGTTTCTGGCCTTGAGAAATTCAGTTTCTTTTTAGTAGAGATAGAAGTCATAGACAAGACTGGAAGTCACAAGCTCAAATGCCTACAGTGGCCAGGCAGGTTAGACAGATGAATGAAACCAACTGGTGGGGGGCAATAGGGTGTGCTGGAGACTGTGGCTCACTGAAGAGCTCCCATGCTCTCGAAAGACTGCAGTGACGGCGACCTCATCTCCAGCTGATTGTGGCTGTTAGAATGCATGCCAGTATTGCCACAATTCAGACTTTCATTTTTAAAGAAATGTTAGGTATCTTATATTTAATGTAAAATCTCCTGATATTACACGTTGTTGGTGAATGCAACATTTTTTTAAACCATTAGGCAAATCCAAGAAAACATCTGTGAGCTCAGCTCAGCGGGTTACCGTCATACATTTGCAACCTCTGGCACAGAGGAATGTTTTGATCCTTCCCTGAGTCTCCTTCTGGACCCAGCACATGGATGTTTGCACAGGGTGCCCCTGGGTGTGCATCGATCTGTTAACGGAATCTTCTTCATAAAGTGCCTCAGGTTAGGTGTGCTAGAAACGTGCTCTAAGATGGAGGTTCACTGGGCAGAATTCTCAAAAGCAGCCTCTGGGAGGGAGTCAGGGAGGAGGAATGACCTATAGAAGGTAGTGATCTGTGATGAGCTGTGGCGTCAGCCTCCAGGAATCCCAGGGGAGACTTTCATGCTGAGCTGGCTTTTCAGAGCTGTCCTCATCAAGGCAATGGGGCTGGGTCTTTACAAATCAACCATTTCTCTGCCTCCTACCATTACTGGATGCAAGCTGCTTTGGGGAGGGGGTGTAACTTTGAGAGACACTGTCCTTTGGCCAGCAACATTCCCAGAGAGGGACTCAACTCTGAGCTGTCTGCAGCTAATGCTCTGGCAGTTCTGATGAGGGCATGTGGGTGGACCCTGTAATATCTGCTACATGTCATGCTCAAATAGAAGGGACCAGCCCCATTTTTCAAATTCTAAGAATGGTGCTTAAAATGTTTTTTAGGGGCCAACTTAAATACGTAAAATTTTAGAGTTAGAATTTACATAATAAACCTACTTCATGTGTGGGTATGAGAGTGGGGATCCCATTTAGGGCTTCTTGCAAAACGGGCTTGAAAATTAAATTGAAACTTAATAAATCAACAGGAGAAAAGCATGCAAATGTATTTAAGACAAGTTTTACATGGCATGGGAGCCATCATTTAAAAAAAAAAGACTTAAGCAGTTAGAGACCCTCGCTTATATACTGCATTGGACAAAGAATAGAAACTTGTGAAGACGCAGCTAAATTGTGTGGGAAGACATAAAAGATAGGAGTTATTTTCACGGAGTCTGTGCTGAATCTTTTTGTCCTCCACTTCCTGTCCTTGAGGATAAAGAAGCTATTTCTTTTGCTACAGTGAAGGTGTCTATCAAGTGGGAATTTCATCTCCTGCTTTTAAGAAACAGAAAAGAGGTCAGAATAATTTTCCTTCACCTGCTATTTTCCAACTACCTTTAACTCAAAACAGTCAATATGCCAGGGTAATACATTTTTAACTTTTTCATTTGTTTAAAATCACCTATACATAAGTAATTAGGCATTTTCAATGTGTGAAATGATTTAATTCACATTCTTTCCATGTCTCTTTAACATCAGGATATTTTTTCATTATCCTTGGGCTCATTGAAGTAACTTTTAAAAAGATATATCACTCCTCTTGGTAATATGAGGAAAAGCTCCTTATATAATTCTTTTCTGGAAATATTGTGCTCAGACACAGATACCCATCTTCATTACACCAAGCCATTTTTTTCCATTTATCTCACCTTAAATGCTTGCAAGTAAGAGGTCAAACCCGAAGAATAATGACAAAATCCATACCGAATGTCTCTGTCCTTCTTTGTCACAGAGAGGGTTATCTAAATGGAAGACACTTCTTAAAATGGCATTGACTGAGATCATTCCACAGTGATGCATCTTATCATAACCGTGATGAAAGAGGCTTTTTCAGGGGTGGTTTTGCAGGAAGCTCACCTATTTGTTCATAAAAGATACTTTCACTGCCACTGCCTTACAATGGATACTAAAACAAACACAAATACATTTGCAGATGGCTATGGAGAATCACAGATCTGCTCAAACTGATTTTATTTCTGAGGCTATTCAACTATAACGATATTCTGAGTTTTCTGGATACCACTCAAACAAGGTTTAGACACAGCCAGTGCTGAAGGTCCTGATTATTACTAGATTCTGTTCCAGCTTCAGTAAGACCACCCACTACTGGTGGCTGGACTCACACCGAAGGGACTGTGGCAAGCACATTAGCACAGACCAATTGATTGTGCCAAGCACTGTGTTATTGGAAAGCACATCGGCTGCCTCCAGCTAAAAACAGAACTGAGGCAGGATGTGCCATCCCTGAGGCTGTTTGAAACATGTCTCCATGTTTACATTTTCCCTGATATGCTTACAGGATTATTGCAAGTCTTTTTCACTTTGGTTTGGTTTTCTTGGAGATGGAGCCCTGTTCTCTTGCCCAGGCTGGAGGGTAGTGTCGCAATCTTGGCTCACTGCAACCTCCACCTCCCAGGTCCAAGCGATTCTCCTGCCTCAGCCTCCCAAGTACCTGACATTACAGGCATGCACCATCATGCCTGGCTAACTTCTGTATTTTTAGTAGAGACACCATGGTTTCACCATGTTGCCCAGGCTGGTCGTTAACTCCTATCCTCAAGTGATCCGCCTGCCTTGGCCTCCTGAAGTGCTGGGATAATAGTTGTGAGCCTGGCTGCTCATTGCAGTTCTTAGATCCCCTAGGGACATGTATAGCTCTCTGATTTCCACAAATATGCAGAAGCAGCTTCATTTCAATTCCACCCATTACCGTCTTTCCATTCCTGTACCTAGCACCTACCTTCCTGATATCGATAAGGAAACTGAAGCACTGGATATTTTAATAAGTATATGCCTTGTTTGACTTACTGGTTCAGAATGAGAAATGCAAATATCTAATTAGATAAAATTTTGATGTCACGTTTTGGGCGTAAAAGTTTTGGCAGAAATGGGACAGCGACTACTTTGCATTTGTTTTCCTCTCTCTACATTCTCAAAGCACCTGTCACTTTTTTTTTTTTTTTGAGAAAGTTTCACTCATTTGCCCAGTTGGAGTGTACTGGCAGGATCTCAGCTCACTTCAACCTCAGCCCCTGGGGTTCAAGCAATTCTCCTGCCTCATCCTCCCAAGTAGCTGGGATTACAGGTGCTCACCACCACACCAGGTGGTTTGTATTTTTAGTAGAGACGGGGTTTCCCCATGTTGGCCAGGCTGGTCTCAAACTCCTGACTTCAGCACCTGTCACTTTTAATGGAATCCCTGAAACTGCAAGAAACCATCACTTCCAGGTTTATTTCCCAATTTTGTGGAGCTCTTGACACCTATTCCTCAACAGAGATCTTCTGAAATCCTAACCAGCCAGATGGTGCTCCTGTATTAGTTCAGTAATGGAGATTTACATAAAGAAATCCATCCCAGGCACCACGGGGAATGGGCCCAGGGACCAAGGATAATGATGAAGATTTTTCTTATGTTCAAATAAAAGTGATATTGTATT
The DNA here is from genome assembly GCA_028533165.1 of Leontopithecus rosalia. Taxonomy (NCBI): domain Eukaryota; kingdom Metazoa; phylum Chordata; class Mammalia; order Primates; family Cebidae; genus Leontopithecus; species Leontopithecus rosalia. Next base: position 4,178,742 of record CM052656.1, on the reverse strand, counting down.
ATCATCAATTAATGGGAGCAATGACAACCTTCTCTGGCATCATGTTGAAATGCTTTTAGAGGTAAAATTGAGTTTCACCTACATTAATTCCATGGGCCAAAGCCAAAGATTTTATAACCTATACAGGTATTTTGTAGGGCTTATCTGCCCTCAGATCAAAGTGTGATATTAAGAGAACAGAGTTTGATTTTTTTCTGTGAGTAGCTGCACTTAGAATCAGATGGACTTAAAAAATTATTCTGTCTTGTAGGTACAAGCAGTTTCTCAGCTGGAAACATGAGCAAAGCAGGCGTGTGAAATCTGAAATGATTTTCAGGTTCTTATTGATTCCAAGGCATGAGATATGGCTGGCAGCCGCTCCCTGGGCATAGATCTTGGAGATGTCTTAGGAGCCAGTCCTGCAACCTAAGACAACTTTATTTTCACTCTCTGATCCAGGGAGAGCAGTCATGGATATTTTTTATTCGTGTATGGTCATATACGATACTTAACCCAATTTCAAAACTCTAAGGTCAATGGATCAAATACAAAATTAAAAAGTTGTTTCCCTATACAATGTGAAAGGGCTGGGAATAGGATATTTTCTCAAAATTCATTCCTAAGGCCAACCTAGAATATATCATTGTGCTCCATTGCATGGACACATTAAATTGTACTTTGAAAAGAATTCAATGTTTGTAATAGAAAGAAAATTCAATTTAAGTATACCAGAGGGCATTTTATACATTTCATCTTTTTCTAAATACTAAAAACCAAGCATTCATTTTAAGTAAAATAAGATTTGGAGTAAATTTCAGTCACTCAGTTCAAAGAAAAAGAAATCAGAAGCTAAGAAATGTAGATCAAATTCAGATCGATTTTGAACTGGCCATTGTATAGACTCAGATATTCTCTACTTGTATGTTTCAACTTTAAAAATGATGATGTTGAAATAAATAAATGCTTGAAGCAATGTTAAATAGAAGCTTAATAGCTGAAGACAGTAGAGTCTGTTGCTTATTTATCTGAGTATTTTTCTGGCATGTATTATAGATAAAATATTTATTATTCATCAAATGAATGAATGAATGAATGATATCAAAATACATGCATAAATCAGATGAAATAAGGGCAAAGTTAGGACACAAATGAGAAGAAAACTTTAGCTGGATCTCGGCTCTAATCCTGGTTTTGCAACTGAATCATCACATGACATTGGAGAATGCCACAGTCTGAGTGCCAGTTCAACCTTCTACAGAATAAGGGACCAGCCTGTGTGACCTGGGAGGTACTGGACTTTCATTCATGCCATGATGCTCCAGCGGGTGACTGGGGAATGGACACACACTTAATATTCTGAGCTGATAACGACATTCAGGAAACTTTTTTTTTCTTTTTTGAGATGGAGTTTCACTCTTGTTGCCCAGGCTGGAGTGCAAAGGTGTGATCTTGACTCACCACAACCTCTGCCTCCAGGTTCAAGCAATTCTCCTGCCTCAGCCTCCCAAGTAGCTGGGATTACAGGCATGTGCCACCATACCCAGCTAATTTTGTATTTTTAGTAGAGATGGGGTTTCTCCATGTAGGTCAGGCTGATCTCAAACTCCTGACCTCAGGTGATCCACCTGCCTCTGCCTCCCAAAGTGCTGGGATTACAGGTGTGAGCCACCGCGCCGTCAGAAAACTTTGTATATCTCCATTCCTCTGGCTTCACCGAGCTAGAAGGAAAAGAGATGAGACTGCTCAATTGGATTTTATGGTTTCCACTTCTCAGGGGACTAATTAGGAGAGCATGAATGAGCACCAATTGTGCACAACAGGAATATGGACATTGTTTCTGTATTTAAGGATGAGGATGTTAGCAGATTCTGCTTGAGCAGGCTGTGTAAGTAAATGGGAATGATCCTGGTTCCATGAAGCTATTAGTGAGAAAAGTGTATCCTCTTCTGCATTTACCTGTTCATTCATACAGCTAGACTCTAGTTAACATCCACTTCATCTGGCATTGTGCTGGGCATTGGAGACAAAGAGATGAATCTGACGGACGTCACACACTAACGTTCTGAGGGAAGAAAGGAGACGAACATCGGTAAGTATGGGAGAGCTGTGCATGAGCTGGGATAAAATTGTGCATACAGCTGGTGCCTAATTCCGCCTAGCAAAGTGAGGGTGGGAGGAGAGAACATGAAGACCACCATGGAAGATTCTTAGAGGATATGGAGACCAAGCAGAATCCTGAGCCAGATTTAGCCTGATGAATAGCTTTAAAATGAGTGTGGGCCGGCCTTGATGGTTAACGCCTATAATCCCAGCACTTTGGGAGGTCCAGGCGGATACATCACTTGAGATTGAGACCAGCCTGGCCAGCAGGGTAAAACCCGTTCTCTACTGAAAATACAAAAATTAGCCTGGCGTGGTGGCAGGTGCCTATAATCCCTGCTGCTAAGGAGGCTGGGGCAACAGAATCACTGGAACTGAGAAGGCAGAGGTTTCAGTGAGCTGAGATCATACCACTCGAGCCTGGGTGACAGAATAAAACTCCATCTCAATGAAAATAAAATGAAATGAAATAAAATAAAATAAGTTGTAAGTAAAAAGATCACCATCTGACGAGAGGGGCACATAACCGTGCGTATAGGAGATTGAGTTAAGTCAGCATCTTTTCATCATTGAGAAGGCCGAGAATGATGGGATACGACCACACACATCAGGAGGGTGAGATAAAGGGGGTCCTGGAAGACCTAGTTTTAGAGCTGTTGTTACAATTACATTTTGTGTTTTCCTTTTTATTCGGCTTTATGGGGGTATAACTGACAAATAAAAGTTTTATATTTTCAAGGTGTCTAATGTGACAATTTGGTACGTATATATTGAGAAATGATTATCATAATCAAGCTAATTAACATATGCATCATTTCACGTAGTTACACTGTGTGTGTGTGTCTGATGAGAACACTTGATATTTACTCTCAGTAAATTTCAAGGTCAAAACACGTTATTATTAACTATAATCACCACGCTGTACATTAGGTCCACAGAATGTATTCATCTTCACCTTGCAAGATAATTAAATTTTAAAATGCAAGTAACATGCTTGGCTTAGCACCTGGAAGAAACAGTAATTGTTGCTTGTAATAATGTTGGTCATGATAATGTAAGACAGAGGTGGGAGAAGGGAAATAACAAGGACAAGGAAGAAAATGGGGGGGAAACATAGGAAGTTGTTTTTACAGTTCAAAAGAAATAGGAGGGAAATTGATGTCTTAGCCATAGGAGGGAAACATGGTCTACAATCACCTTTTTACAGTCAACAGAAGACCGAAAAAAATTATTCCTGTAATTGGGCAAATTATAGAAACAAATTATCTGGATTTGGACAACTGGCGGGGTAAAACTATGATACCTGAAAAAAGAAAAACAAGTAAGAGAAGATCTATCACTCCCAGTTTCTGGGCTGCAAAGGAGGGACAGTCAACCCCAACAGAGCCTCCTGTTCTCACTTAACTGAAGAGAGAGATTGGACTTTGGGAAATTTGAGGTACCTAGAACTTACAGGACAGACTCCTGGAAGGAAGGAGTTGTGCAAAGCAAGAGTTTCAGAAATGTGCACATAGGCACATTTGGATCTTTGGCTGATAAAATTCTCTACATGTATTGGGGAAAAAAACCTCACAGGTTGAATAAAGAACAACTTCTGGGGAAATTAAAGTTGCCAGGGAGCTATATGATGAAAATTACCAGAGGGCACAAAGGGCTGGGAATTATTTTGGGAATACACAAAGCATTCGGTAGAGAAGAGCCATACCTTAGAAGCAGAGCTGAATTAGCTACAGAGTAAAGGATACTTTGGAAAAGTTCTAAAAGTGGTTTAAAACAAGATTTAGACATCAAATTGATATAAAAAGAATAAAGTTCAATATATTTCATAAGAAGTACAGAAAATCTAGCATTCACCCCAGGGAAATTTAAGCTGTCTAGCTTTCAATTAAAAAATTACAAGACATAAGAAGCAGCAGAAAAACATGACCTAAACATAGGAAGGTAATAAGCCAGTAGAAACAGACCCATAAATGACAGAGATGATGGAATCTTCAGATAGCAGCATTAGAGAGTAACTGTGAACATACTGAGCATACTCAAGGATTTAATGAAGAATATAAGTGTAATGAGAAGAAAAAGTGGAATCTGTATTAAATTGCTTTATACTGCCTCAAAGGGCACTGGAGCTCTGTTTTTTGTTTTGCATTTTTTCTTTTAAAGACACATTTCTCTCCATGCTTCATTTTGCAACTTTTTCTTTGGATGCAGACCTATAATTTTTGATGACTGAAGAAAAGTAAAGTCTTCTTCTATAGTATCTATATAACTGTTAACCCCTTCCACAGAAATATTTGTGTGGTTGTCATATATTTACTTTCTGAATACAACTGGAGTCCAAACAAATAAGAAGAGGAATAAGAATCCAGAAAGTATTAAAGAAATAATGGCTAAAATATTCCAAATTTTATGAAAACTATGAAGGATAGATTCAAAATGATTAATAAACCCAGAGCCAAAGAAACATAAAGAAAACTACATTGGGACTCATTATAATACAGTTTCTGAAAACAGGTAATAAAAAGGGATCTTAAAAGCAGCAAAAGAAAATATATGTGTATATATATTATGTTCTACAGAATATACTTACAAAAGACTTTTCATCAGAAACCACACAGTTCAAAGGAAAAGAGTGTAACATCTTCAAAGTGCAAAGCTATAAGAGGGGGAAAGCCTCATCAACTTAGAATTGCATATGCTCTATAAATATTTTTCAAAAATAAAGGCCAAAGCAAGACTTTTCAGACAAAGGCTAAAATAATTCATTCAAAGCAGATTTGCAATACCATAAGAGAAATTCTTTTGGGGGAAAGATCTCCTGCACATGAGAATAAACAGTACTGAAGTAAGTAGGTAGGTAAATATAAATGTAAATATTTTCTAATTTCTAAATTAAGGCTGTAGAAAATAAAAACAAATAAAAGTTCCTCTTCAAAGCTTTCCTCTTAGTTCATTATAAATAATAACTTCTTTAAAAGTTAATTTACTCTAGACCCTTTGCAAATACTCCTGAGTAGCTGTTAGTTATAATAAAGAAATAGGTATATCCAACGTTCTTAGTTCTTACAGTTTAACCTAGATATTTGCCCTGACATGCCTGGACAAGCCCAGGTGCCTCTTCCACAGCTTATTCCTCATCCTTATTTGGAAGTAATTTCACTTCTTTAAGCATTCCTCAAGTTACTTCCTCTTCTCCTTTGTTCTCCTCTGCCTTTATCTATTTAGGAAAGTTTTAAGTCATTAGCCAACCAGGTGCAGCCTAGACTGTGAGGTCCAGTTCCAGCCAATGGAATCAGGACACAGCAGTTGGCAGATGCATTAGATATAAATGACCCTGCCTCCATTGTTCAATGTTGTCTCTTAGCAAACTGCTGGTGAGTGTACCCTTTCTGCAGAAGGTAAAGTTGCCTTGCTGAGAGAAAATTTATATTTGAGTGCTACTTCTTTTGCAGCACTGAAAATTTACATATAACGATGCAAAAGGTAATTGACTTCTCAAAGTCCAAATAAGATAAATGAATTATAGCATTTATAATATTTGTGGAAGTAAAATGTGGCAAAAAGTAGCACAAATTGTGAGATGGGAGGAACAGAGTATGCTCTTGTACATTTTCAGACATACATGAAATGTCAATACTATTTGAAGGTAAGCCGAGATAAGTTGCAATCATCGTTGTAAATTTTAGGGTGCTCAATTTTTATTTTCCAAAATTGATGGGGTACTTTCTATTTCCATACACATTTTAGCATCAGCTTGGCAATTTCTACAAGGAACATCTTCTGAAATTTTAATTGGAATTTTATTGAATCAATTTTATTGATCATTTTGGAAGATTTCAAATCTTAATACAGAGTCATGAGATCCTTGAGCATGAGATATTATATGTCTTTGTTGATTCAGTTCTTTAATTTCTCTCAGCAGTGTTTTGTACTTTTGAGAGCACAAGTCTTTCACAGATGTCAGATTTATCCTTAAGTATTCAATGATTTTAGATACATTGTGAATGGTATAGTTTCTTTAACTTCACCTTTTAATTTGGAGAATACTTTTTGTAAAGCTATTGTAACCAACAGAGTACACTATCTGATTGTGTTTGTGTGTTTGTGTATAATTGATGAGATTGCCTCAGGAGGCAACAGGCAATTTATAACCTAAAAGTATGCCCTCAAAGTAACTCTCTTCCCCCTGGAGAGTATCTCCAGACAATGGCCAGTTTACAGCCTAGCTCTGCCGGCCATGGTGCCAGCTTGAGCACCCAATAGAATGACCCTCCAGCCACTCACTTCCTGCCCTGTATTCCATTCATGCCCAGTGCCCCTTTAAAAGACCCTGGTTTCCTCCTCAACAGCAAAGCCTTGAAAGTGGGAGCCAGGCTGGGCACGGTGTCTCACGCCTGTAATCCCAGCACTTTGGGAGGCCGAGGCAAGTGGATCACGAGGTCAAGAGATCGAGACCATCCTGGTCAACGTGGTGAAACCCTGTCTCTACTAAAAATACAAAAAATTAGCTGGACGTGGTGGCACGTGCCTGTAATCCCAGCTACTCAGGAGGCTGAGGCAGGAGAATTGCCTGAACTCAGGAGGAAGAGGT
>CM052656.1:4150497-4162974 GCA_028533165.1 Leontopithecus rosalia | reverse complement strand
AAATGCCAAATATGGGTGAGGGGGCAGAAGGCAGCAAAACACACTGCCACGTGTGTACCTATGCAACTATCTTGCATGTTCTGCACATGTACCCCAAAACCTAAAATGCAATAAAAATTAAAAAAAAAAAAGAAATTTTAAAAAAATGCTGCAACTTTTAATATGCATGCTTTTCAATTTTTAATTTTTTAATGAGTTTAATATTCCAGAAAAAATAATGATGAAAAAATATGTTAAAGTAGATACACTTTGTGTCTGGCATTTTTCACTTAGCAAAATGTGTGTAGCATGTATCAGCATTGTGTTCCTTTTTACAGTTAAATAATATTCCACTGTGTGGCTAGACCACATCATGCCCATCCATTTGTCTGTTGATGGGCATCTGCACTGTTTCCACCTTTTTTATCCTGTCACTAGTGATGCTCTAACATGGACCGTTTGAGTGTTCACTTGGGTACCCACGTATAATTCCATCTACGTCAAATATGCAGAATACACAAATCCACAGAGAAAGAAAGGAGGCTGCCCTCAGGGGCCGTGGGCAGGCAGCAATGTGGAGTAACTGCTTAAGGAATGCAGGCTTCCTTTTGGCATGATGAAAATATTTTGCAGCTACATAGGACTATACAACATGGAGAATGTACTAAATGTACTCAGATGGTCACTTTAAAATGGGTAACTTTATGATACAACATTTGGCCTTAATAACAATTTAGATTAAAATATATTTTGGGGGTGGATAGTCTTCCTTCTGCTTGGGACTCCAGCATGGCTCATGCTGGCTGCACCAGGGAGGGTGCTCTCCAACCTCCCCTCTTATGGGAGTCTCTCCATGCCCTGAGTTCCAGGTCCAGCCTCATCCCAGGGAGCTTCCATCCAGGGCTTCAGCTGTGGGGATCATAGCCAGGAATAGGGTGCGGTGCAGACCCAACCAGAGGGATAAGGGACCTCTGAAGAGGCAGCTCCTTTGAAATGGAAAGAGTGCTCCAGGGAAGGAGCTTCAGGCTGAGATGGAGCAGGAAGGAGGAGGAAAGCACGTGAGTTTGGACCAGTGATGCGTGGCTGCACACCTGCAAATGACAAAACTTGGGGCCCACCTCTGGGTCACCCTGAGCACGGCCACAGCAGACACGTCCTCACCCTCTTCCTGCTCCTCATTTGTTCTCTAAGGCAAAGAATAATGAAGATGAACGTAATATTCACAACGTCTGACATCTGCTGATAACTCACTATGGTCAGAAGTGCTCTATATTTACAAGAACCCTACAAAATGGGCAATACCATGTTCCTCATTTGACAGATAGTGGGGCCAAGGCTCAGAGAGGGTAAGGAATTTGCCCCTTAGCTGCACAGCTAATGAGGACAGGACTGGAGTTTTCATACCAAATGCCTGTTTTCAGAACTCCCTTTCTCAAGCATACATATCCCCCTTTGCCCAAGTTCCTACACCAGGAATCTGGAGTCATCTCCTGTAATAAAGGATTTAGGAAGAAATCACTCAGCCAGAGAGTAAGGACATAGGAGTCCTCAGTAAGACTTTTCTTTTTAATGAAAAGCAGCCCAAATCATTTTCCAACAAAGAGCAGCCTGTAAAGTCGAGTTGCAGACATAGACAAGCAAGCTGGGAGCTTGCATGGGTGAATCCCTCACAGGGGAATCCCAGCAAGAACTAGGGAACTAGACATGTTCCAGACGGCGGCTCCATCTTCCCTTCCCTGCCAGCCACGTGTACAGGAAGGAGCAGACAAGATGGTGCCAATCAACTGGAAAGTCCATTTGCATCGTAAGTCTAGGGTGGGGGTACCAGCCTTCCCCAGGCTCTATGTAAACGTCACACCTGATGAACCAATCTGTGAGCCCTGTGTAAACCAGAAACCGCCTCCGCAAACCTGACTATAAAATTCAGCATATTTGTGGCCAGCCAGTCCTTTCCACTCGAGACCCCTCTTTCTAAAGAGAGCTGTTTCTCTTTCTCTTTTCTTCTGCTTATTAAATCTCCGCTCCTAAACTCCTCATATGTGTTCCTGTCCTAAATATTCCTGGCACGCAACGACAAACCCCAGGACATGTACCCCAGACAACACAGCCACTTGGTCTGGACCTCCCTCCCTTCCTGCCAGTCACTGATTTCTTTTCAGTTCCACTGTGCTGGTAGAACTCCATCACACACCTTTTTACTGACGTTCCTGATTATGAGCTGATCTCTGCTCGTTTTTGTACCTTAATTATTTCAATGCCTCATTACTGCTAAAGGGAGATTTCTAAAATACAAATATTTTCCCCAGGATGGAAATACAGAAATACAGCTGCTTCTGCTCAGCAGCCTTTGGGTAAAACTGCAACTCTGCACATAGCTCCTCGAGGTCAGCAGGTCTGGATTTCCACGCCAGCTCCTGTACTCCAGCCAAGCCAAATCATTGCAAGTTTTCTTTCATGCCTTTGTTTCTCAGAATTCTGCCTCTGCTTCCCCGCTTGACTCCATATTCACTCCACCTGTTCCTTCCTCTGTGCTGGGCTACTTCTACCCATTCATTCCTCAATGCTTACGGCAGCTGTGACAGCCTTGGGCTCTCGGGAATGACCTGTGAGCCAGTGGGGCTGAGTTGGGCTGAGAGTCTCACTGTTATCACAGCACTGGTCAAACAGGAGCTGTCATGGCCTCCCCACTGCCTCCATGCCCTTTCTGGGACCACTACCTTAATCCACATTCAAGAAAGCACAGGCTGGGTGCGGTGGCTGTTGCGTGTAATTCTAGCACTTTGAGAGACCAAGACAGGTGGATCACCTGAGGTCAGGAGTTCAAAACCAGCCTGGGCAACATGGTGAAACCCCATCTCTACTAAAAGTACAAAATTTAGCCGGGTATGGTGGCACCTGCCTGTAATCCCAGCTACTTGGGAGGCTGGGGCAGGAGAATTGCTTGAACCCAGGAGTCAGAGCTTGCAGTGAGCTGAGATCATGCCACTGCACTCCAGCCTTGGGGAGAGGATGAGACTAGGTTCCCCCAACCCCATAAAAAAGAAAGAAAGAAAGAAAAAGAAAGAAAAAAAAAGAAAGGAAAAAAAGAAGGAAAGAAAAAAGGAAGGCACATGACCCAAGCTCCTGCTCCAGGAGGTATGGTCAGAGCTGCCCCCACTGAATAGTATTCAATGTTTCTGGTCGTGATGGGGGATTCAGTGTTGTATGGATGGACTAAGCCAAGCTGGGTTTTATTACCATCACTACTAATACCGCTGGAACAAGTGAAACCGTCTTTGCAAAATTAGGACTGAGACAGTGAAAGAGATCTAGCCTAACCGATTCCATCTTGGTTCTAACCTCCAAGCTGTCCTTGTTCCTTCCTTCGTGTAGGGGGAACTAACTTTGGGAAGAACTTTGTTTGCAGTTTACAGTTTAAAACAACAATGATAACAGCCCTTCCCCCAAACAAACCTCTTTCTTGCTTGGGAACTAGACTGCCTTTATAAGACTAAGAAATTAGCCACAAGATTGGAAATTACAATATAGGAGTTATATGGCTGGAGATTGCAAGATTCTGACTCCCTAAACTGCTCGTAAGATCAGTGCTTAAGATATTTTGAAGACCGTGCACTTGATGGACCAACTGGCACCCACCAGATCGATAAACTGGCTCATCTGATCTTGTGGCTCCTATCCAGGAACTGACTCAGTGCAAAAGGATAACTTCAACTTGCCATGATTTTATCACCTACCTACTCATCAGCACTCCTGGCTCACTGGCTGTCCCCCAACCACCAAGTTGTTCTTAAAAACTCTGATCCCCGAGTGCTTGGGGAGAATGATTTTAGTCTCCAGGCTCAAACAGTAAAACTCCAGGCTCCCACACAGCTAGTTCTGCATGAATTACCCTTTCTCCATCGCAATTCCCTTGTCTTGATAAATAGGCTCTGTCTAGGCAGAGAGCAAGGTGAACCCATTGGGCAGTCACATAAACGGCTCTCTTTATCCTCAATTGCTGTCTTTATTTGGGTATGGCTAAAACATTGGCAGTCTGGGGTCTGCAGGCCCCTTTTTGGAGAAAAATTGCCTAAAGTTAAGACCAGTACATATTAAAGTAGAGATAAGAGGCAGAGACAAAGATGTCACAGCCTGATAGCGTTAATTGAGCCAATCTTGGAACACATGGGGATTCTCAGTAACGTGAATCAACCCATCTCAATGACCATTACTTGCAACAAAGAAAATCCTGACAAATTTAGTTTTTGTACTGTTGGTTTCAGGATCTGTGCCCTTTTAAACTGAGAGTTTCTTCTAAACCCAACATTAGGCATGGGAACAGTAAGCAATATAAGCTTGGCTAAACTTGCTGATATGGTTGGCTGTGTCCCCACCCAAATCTTATCTTGAATTGTAGCTCCCATAATTCCCACATGTTATGGGAGGGACCCGGTCAGAGATCACTGAATCATGGGGGAGGGGGTTTGCCCCGTACTGTTCTTGTGGTAGTGAGTAAGTCTCATGAGATTTGATGGTTTTATAAGGGAAAATCCCTTTCACTTGGCTCCCATTCTCTTTCTTGCCCCTGCCATGTAAGACGTGCCTTTCACCTTCTGCCATGATTGCCAGGCCTCTCCAGCCACATGGAACTGTAAGTTCACTAAACCTCTTTTTCTTTATAAGTTACCCATCTCAGGTATGTCTTTAAACTTGCAAATACTGTAAATTCATGATACACTCTTCATGTTCCTGAAATCAGCCTTGCTCTTTTAGGACAAGCAGAGTCCTGTGATTGGATGAATGGATCTCTAAGTCAGACCTAGTCTTTTATTCTTTTTAATAGCCCTCCTGGAAAGCAGGGGTGGCATCTCACTCCCTTCCAACCTAGATTTCACGAGCCAATGGAAGAAAGCTTCAGTCACTGGAAAAGATGTGGGATTCTCTACCTGGGATGTGCTCCCCAGTCAATGAAGAAATGCATAGGGCAATTTTGCCCCAAAATTTATCTTACATATAAATGGCAAGCAGCTTGACTCTGTGCATTTGTCTTTATAAGATGTCCCTCGATCAATAATCAATATCCATCTTAGTGAGCAACCTAGGGTCTTCGAAACAACTGGGTACATACTTGGGACTGAATCTTGGACATTGGTGTCAGTTGGTTACCTGTTTTTTTCCAAGGCCTCCTGAGTCAGCAGGATGATGGAGCTGTGCCCACTTAAGAAGCCATGTGGGAAAACAGATCTAAGTCACTGTATTAGTTCATCTTCCCTCTGCTGATAAAGACATACCTGAGATGAGTAACTTATAAAGAAAAACAGGTTTAGTGAACTTACAGTTCCATGTGGCTGGAGAGGCCTCGCAATCACCGCAGAAGGTGAAAGGCACGTCTTACATGGCAGGGGCAAGAAAGAGAATGGGAGCCAAGTGAAAGGGATTTTCCCTTATAAAACCATCAGCTCTTGTGAGAATTACTCACTACCATGAGAACAGTATGGGGAAACCCCCTCCCCCATGATTCAATGATCTCCGACCGGATCCCTCCCATAACATGTGGGAATTAAGGGAGCTACAATTCAAGATAAGATTTGGGTGGGGACACAGCCAATCATATCAGTCACCTTATTAAAAAGAAAAACATACATGTATGGTGCCAAGAGAATAATTTGTAGTTTCTAAACAACATACATCACTCATCACAGTGTGGATATTCTAGATGTTGAAAGTACAGTGCATACATGTGATTATTTTTCATTACAGTGCATAACTTAGTGACTTAACACTGAAATCACAACTTCCTAGAGGCAACGTGAGCCTGTTGACTTCAGGGCAGGCATTCAGATGAGACGGGCAGTCCTTCTGCTCCATAGCATCGGCTGCTGCAGCAACTGATCCCTGCTCACCCTCCTGGGCTCAGAAGAGGAGGAATTACACCAGCACCAGGCCCTCACTTTCATCGTGCTGTAGGATTTCACAAGTCGGTTCCATTCCCGTATACTGTTCCCTTCCAAAAGAAGCCTGTGGGCCTGTGTGGTGTGGCCATCCACTGGCAAATGGGGAAACTAAGGTTTTGGGGAGTACAGCACAGGCATTTGGTCACAGAGCTGGGAGCAGAAGATGCCAAGGACGTCACTGGATCTTCTCACCATACATTTCTTCCTTTCTTCTTGTTACCAGCCCACCCCTCAGTTAACTCCCTCCTTTCTTACTCTACACAGAGTTGCCACTGGTTGGTCAGGGAATCTTACTTTGGAAGAAAGATGTGCACCATTTCCTCCTACTTGCATAATTTTTCTTACAAAAATTACTGATGAGGAGCAAGCCCAACAGGTGCGTAGGCCTTAACACATAGGGGGTGAATCACATCTCAGTGTCTCACCAGAGAATCTTCTGTTTCCCTGACTAACTGAATCTAGCAGAGTTCTTTTGGAAAGTTGTTTTAAAGTTTTTGCACTCACATTGAAGAGAAGTGGTCTGAAGAGGGCAACCGTCGGTTGGGGCTCCATTGTGCAGATTCTGAAAAGAAAGTGCATCTTGATCTAAGTAACATAAAGGGAAATTTTTACCGTCTTGTTTGGTGGATATTTTTCATCAAGACTTGAAAGGCAGCAGCTGGGTGAGGTGGTTCATGCCTGTAATCCCAGCACTTTAAGAGGCCGAGGTGGGTGGATCACTTGAGGCCAGGAGTTTAAGACCAGCCTGGCCAACATGGTGAAATTCTGTGTCTACTAAGAAACACAAAAATTAGCTGGGCAAGGTGGTGTGTGCCTGTAATCCCAGCTACTCAGGAGGCTGAGGCAGGAGAATCACTTGAACCCGAAAGGCGGAGGCTGCAGTGAGCCGGGATCATGCCACTGCACTCCAGCCTGGGCAACAGAACGAGACTGTTTCAAAATAAAAAAAAATGGAGAGGCAGGAATGCAGTGTGTGTGTGTGTGTGTGTGTGTGTGTGTGTGTGTGTGTGTATTCCCACATTAAAGTTTTCAACCTCCAATGGAACAATTCAAAGCCCAACAAAGTTTTAAAAGCTGAGAAGCACTTCTCTGTAAATCATGTCAGGTTTAGAGAGAAATTAATATTTATTTTGCAAAATAAAAAGAAATCTCAGAAGTTAATACTGAAAAGCAATTTTTCTGGTTCTTGAGGCGGTATGTCTGTTTATGACAATGCAGTTTATTAAAAAGATGAGATGCATTTTCAATAAAATGCAAAACAAAACAAAAAGCTGTACCAGGAAGAGGGCAGGCTTCAGAAAGAGGCTTCCTGTACTCACGTCTGGCTCTGCCTCTCACCTGAAGTTTTTTCTTGAGAAACAGCTCATACATCAAGCCTGTATTTTTCTAATGTGAAAATAGAGATGGCAATGGTATGGTGAGTATGGAGCGAAAAATGAAGAACGCACGAAGGAGAGATTAAGGCAGATGCTGTAATGAGTTTCACATTAGCCAGGATTTTTCAGAGAAGCAGAATCTCTCTTAACCCCTAAGTCTGGGTAGGGTCACTTCTGAGATTGTGAACAGTTTAGCTCAGATCAACCAGGCTCCAAGGGAACCCTCAGTAGGTCCCCTCATAAAAGCCACATGGAGCGAAAGGATCAACAAAATGCAGAAAGGAGACAGGACGGGACAAGACCCAGGAAGGCTGACCAAGGGTCCTCCCTGTCCGATTTCTCTGAGTCAGTCTTCCCCTGCCTCCATAGATTGGGTGCTTCTGGGCCAATGCTCAGAACAACCTGTCATAGCTTCCAAAGGGCTTGTGCCACGGAGGCACATGTGGGAGAACCTACCTTAAATGGTTATGTCAGCAGTCACTGTGTGAGGGGACCCGCTGTCCTGGAAATGTCTGAAAGGGAACTCAGACAGAAGAGTGACCCATCCTGTGCCCTCCACAGCCTGGCCCTGGGGCCTGTCTGCTCTCAGCACCTGGGCTGGAAAGGCTACACTTTCCTTCTCTGTCCGATGCACACGGGATGCCTGCCCCCTACCTGATCAGATCAGCTTCTCAGATCAGTCTCTTTGCAGGGCAGGGAGGCAGGGAGGCCAGGTCATCTTCTTCTTCTTCTTTTTTTCTCTTTTTTTTTGAGACGGAGTTTTGCTCTTGTTACCCAGGCTGGAGTGCAATGGCGCGATCTCGGCTCACTGCAACCTCCGCCTCCTGGGTTCAGGCAATTCTCCTTCCTCAGCCTCCTGGGTGGCTGGGATTACAAGCACGCACCACCACGCCCAGCTAATTTTTTGTATCTTTAGTAGAGACGGGGTTTCACCACGTTGACCAGGATGGTCTCGATTTCTTGACCTCGTGATCCACCCGCCTCAGCCTCCCAAAGTGCTCGGATTACAGGCGTGAGCCACCACACCCGGCCCAGGCCATCTTCTTATTCTCTCCAAGCAGATGGAAACCCTGAGGCCCAGAAGGGCCAGAAATGTGCTTGAAAACACGAACCCTGCATATTCATTCAAGTTTAGATCATGCAGTAATTTAAGGATAGTGTAAAGCCAGTAAGAGCCCAAATGCTACCTGGATTTGGAAACAAGTGTGAAGGTCGAAGAGTGATCAGATGGTCAAAATGGGTGTGAGTGCCACTGGGAGAGGAGAGAGAATTTTAAGGAGGATGGATAAGCATTTGCTTTTTTTCCCTCCATTATTTTATTGTGAATATTAAAAAAAAGAGCTGAAATAAATGTAGAGTGAACATCCATACATCGACCACTAAGTTTCTGTGACTGCCCACAGCTTCTGCATTTGCGTTTAAGGTTTGTTTTTATTTTAAGTTAGCTATATTCTAATTGCATGCCAGGGGAAAGTAGAATTAGCACATCAAATGCATCATTTCATGGATATTTTGGCTTAGGACAAACCAAAAATAAATGTTTAAGTAAAGAAGACAAGTCAATTATATGAAATCTACTAACTGATAAAGCAGTTGGTACCCACAGAGGCAAAGCTGTGAGGGTGGCCCCTCAATGACTGTAATTAGAGGAACAGAATCTCAGCCAATGAAGCACCTTAAGTGGGAGCACCTTAAAGCTTTGGCAATGGCCGTAGCTCTTGCTGTTGTTTTGTATCTATAGTCTATGCAAAGCTAAGGCTGATGGTGAGCATGCTTATGGTATATTTCAGAAAACATAGAACTGTTTACATATAAGTACAGGAGCCTTTTCTCAGTAGCATCTTTCTTTACCGAGCAGGTGAGCTGCAGACACACAGCTCACCTGCGGCACCAAGTGCCCATTTGGAGGCAGAGAACCCAGGAGACTGCCTGTCCCCACATGGCCTTGGGAGGACCAGCTCTGTCTTCTGAAGGGCAGGAACTCAGGCATCTGTTCTCATGTAAATAGGGAATCCAAGAGCCTGAGTAGAATTGAGCCCAGTGTCTCTGCAGAGGCAGCTGGACAGGGCTTCAGCTCAGGGGCTGGGAAGGGCCTCCTCGGATCAGCCTCTTAAAGGACAGCTGCAAAGTGTTTTCCTTCCAGGCTGCCCCTCATCTCATCAGCGGGATGGTGCTGACCATGTTACTTACTCTGTACCATCTCATGCAAACACATAAATCGATAGCCTAGCAGTCAGCAAAAGGCTCTGTGCAGTGAAGAGCATATTCCGGCATTATATTTTCATAATTGGAGGAAATCAGTAAGTGACCAATTATATATTAACAGAGGACGTCCAAATGCACCAAGAAATTTGTCTCATCAAGATAGATTGCCCTTGATCGTGAGGTCGCTGTTTACAGCCCTTCCTTCCATTCACATTTGTGTATCGACTGTCCTGATAGGACCTATTGCTCTCACTTGCTTTTCCCTAAGGCTCATAGTGACACATGCACAAATATACATAAACCTAAAATAGGGGGAAAAGTCAGGAAGGGATGAGAATAAAGCAGACAATTCTATAAAACAACATTACATATTCAATTAGCAAACCTTAGGCAGCCAAAGCTGGGGTGGGTAGCTGGATGACGTTTAAAGTTGGCACTTTTTTATTCTATATGTCCCGTCATCGGAGTCTCCTTCTATAGCAAGTAAATAACAACGTATTTCTGTTCCGTGTGTGCGTGTGTGTGTGTGTGTGTGTGTGTGTATGTCTTTCTCTTTTCTCTCTTTATGTCTCTTGACTTAACCATTCAGCTAGAGAGACAAGACAGAAAAAGACGAAAACCTTTAAAATGATTTCTGGGTCATGTTAAAAAGTGAGCTGAGACACAATTCAAATTCAATGACTGTATTTGAGCAAACACTGATTCAGAAGTGGTCTGGAAGCTCCACCGAGGGATCATAAAGGGCAGGCTTTTACAGAACAAACACGGAAGTAAAGCAAAGACAATATTGGGTGGGTTACGGGAATACGGCTGCCTTTATTTGGTACATCCCAGTGGAGAGTCCCTAGTTATCTAAGCTTATTGGCTGCTTCTGATTGAGCTCAGTTCTGTTTTTCTTTGATATGGTGGTTTATAAGAAATAGCTCAAGTTAAGTTCTACTTGTGTTTGCAAATCAAGCAAAGCTAAGGAGGCTTCTGATCCCGGACTGGCTTTGCCTGCTCAAGGATTCATCAGGTAGGTCTTGGCTTTAATCCACTTCTGCACTGGCACCTCAGGTGCTGTAGCCCTTTAATGCCAGAGAAGTCAGGGCTGGAGACCCTCTGTGTGGTGTGAAGGTGAAATGAAGGGCCTCACAGGATGGGGGGTTGGGAGCACTGTATTGCTGGTGAAGGAATTTGGTTTAAACCCAGATCTACCACCCATTTCCCATGTGACCCAGGACGGATTAATTAGACTTTCTAAGCTCCAGGGGACATGGGAATCATAAACAGATTCTCCGTTGAGGTGACTTATCTGCATAACCAATGTTTCTCATTTAACCTCTATAAAACCATTGTTTTTACCACCTGGCATCCTTTATCTTACTTTCAGAAAGACACCTGAATTTCTGCTGAGGAATCCCCACCTCCTCCTGATCCCAGGAAAGAGCCACATGACCCAGCAGTAACTCAGACAGGGCGTGGCCATTCCAATCCATGATGAGCCATTCAGGGAGAGCAACATGACCTAATTAGGCCACTGAGACCCAGGGAGACCTTTTCTTGAACTGGTGGGATTATGATTAAGGGCTGGAGATTGTCCTAGCTACCTCCATGAATACTGAGACTGAAACCAGCAGAGAGAAGGAGGAAGGAAAAGCTGGAAGCAAACAAAAGCCCAGTCCTAGGGTTTGACCCTGAATCTGGTCCTCCCTAAAACCCACCCTACCCTGATTTCTCGGCTCACATGGCAGTTATTATTAAGCTGGAGCTGGCTTTCTGTCACTTACAACGCAAACATTCCTAAATTGTTCTACGCAAGACGGTATGGCAGGTGCTGGACACGGTCCCCACCTTCAAGGACATTACAGTTTCTCAGGGAAGATGGGAATTAAATAATGAAATGCATTATTTTTCATGCGGTTGAAGCAGTGCTTGGCCATAAAGGGGAACTATGAGCCCTGTGTACTAGTGTGCATAAAGCAAAGTCTGTAATGACTTACAGGCTGGAGTGAATCGAAGTTACCAGGCTCAGCCCCAGCCCGGAGAGAGCTGCTGCTGTCATGATGTCCCCCATCCACTAAACCACCATCCAAATTTCCTGCAGGGAGGCCTGGAGGGAGGATAGGACTGAGCCTTGCAGAATGAGTTGGCTGTGGATACGTAATGATTAGGAGCTAAAATCACATCTGAAAGTCCCAGCCCAGACATCGTTCTTGATTTCCAAACTCATCTTTCTAACTACTCATCGACCTTCTCTATGGAGTTGTCATACAAACATCTCAAATACAATTTTTGTCCCGAGCCGAAGTTTGTTCTCTCCACCCCACAACCTATTTCTCCCCAGTCTTCTTCATCCCAGCAAATGCATCTGCACTCTTTCCAGGTAGGTTAAAAAAAGAAGAAGAAGAAGAAAACCATGGACTCCTCCTCTATTCCGCTCTTCTTACACCCCTCACATTGATCTATCAGTGTATCCTCTGGAGTCCACCTCCAAAATCAACCAGAACTCAGCCACACCCACTTCTCACCACCTCCATTGAGAACTAAGCTCTGATTTTTTTATCTTGCCCAAATTTCTATCTCAGAGGTCTGAGGAGTCATGCCCTACAAACCACAAATTCTCATCAGATGGTTTTTATTTAACCCTGTATATCATGGTTTACTTTCCAGTTTGACTCTGGCATAATATTATGAGACAAGGAAGAAAATCAAAATATTTAACTTCAAATATATTTCCTAGCCATACCTTGAAATTGCCCTGCAAAGCCTCTGGGAAACATCCGCATTCTATAGAGAGTTCACTTTCCCCTTTGTTTTCCTTCCTTCCTTCCCAGATCCAGGGGATAAGCAAGTAAGATCCTGGCACCGTTTTAAGTTCAATAAGAAACATTTTACAACCTTCTCTCTCTCAGAAGTCTGCTGAGAGCTTCCTCTGTACAATAAAACTTGGTCTCCACAATCTTGTGTCTTAACCTAAACATTCCCTTCTGTGGACCCCAAGT
>CM052656.1:4130497-4145497 GCA_028533165.1 Leontopithecus rosalia | reverse complement strand
ATTTGAAAAAGTGTTTGTAGGGCAGGCATGGGGGCTCACACCTGCAATCCCAGCACTTTGGGAGGCTGAGACGGGTGGGTTTCTTGAGGCCAGGAATTTGAGACTAGCCTGGCCAACATGGTGAGCTCTGTCTCTACCTAAAATACAAAAACCAGCAGGGCGTGGTGGCAGGTGCCTGTAATCCCAGCTACTTGGGAGGCTGAGGCAAAAGAATTGCTTGAATCCAGGAGGTGGAGTTTGCAGTGAGCTGAGATCACGCCACTGCACTCCTGCCACGGTGACAGTGCAAGTCTCTGTCTCAAAACAAATTATTTGTGGAAAATAGAGAAATATTTTCTTGTGTGACCAAATTGCAATATCATTTCCAGGCTGTCACAGCAAAGACTGAGTCACCTAGAAATGTAAATGAGCCCAGAGACAAATATCACCCCAAAGTGAACCATGATTATTATCAGTTTTAGAAGTTAACTGGGCCAGGTTAACTTCTAGAAGTTTAGAAGTTAACTGGGCTGTGGTGGCTCACATCTATAACCCCAGAACTTTGGGAGAACAAGGTAGGTGGATCACCTGAGGGCAGACGTTCATGACTAGCCTGGCCAACATGGCAAAACCCTGTCTCTAATAAAAATGGTAATAAACAAATATATACCGTTCTGAGATCAATAGGCTCCGAAATTAGCTGGGCTTGGTGGCAGGCACATGCAATCTCAGCTACTAGGGAGGCTGAGGCAGGAGGAGCCCCTGAACCAGGAGGCAGAAGTTTCAGTGAGCACAGATGGTGCCACTAGACTCCAGCCTGGGCTACGCAGCAAGACTCTGTCTCAAAAAAGAAAGAAAAAGTTAACTGGTGGGTGGAAGTCCCAGCATCCTGCAGTTGCCCTACCTGTAATCTACGAGACAGCTCTCTGAGGACAAATAAGGACAAGCCAGTGTGTATCTACAAAAGCTCAGGGAAGGTTTTATTGTAGAATAATTGGTGTGTTGTGGTGTTGGTGATACTGTTGCACCACTGTATTCAAATCCGGCCTTTGACTCTCACGAGGTATGAAATCTTGTTAAGTTACTGTGAAATCTCTGCAGGTTGATGCCCTTACTGGTAAAATGTAGGTGATAATTAAACCTACTTAGTCGAGTTGAGGGAATTAAATGAGAGAGTCTTCATAAATGATTAGAGAGTCGCCTTGCACAGAGCACTCAGCAAATTCTAGTCACAGTGCATTACGTGGCTTTTACACTGCTATAAAGATACTGTACTTGAGACTGAGTAATTTATAAACAGAAGAGGTTTAACTGACTCAGCTCCACATGGCTGGGGAGGCCTCAGGAAATTTACAATCATGGCAGAAGGTGAAGGGGGAGCAGGCACCTACTTCCCAAGGTGGCGAAAAAAGAGAGCGAGAGCAGGGGAAACCGTACCCTGTAAAACCATCAGACCTTGTGAGAACTCACTCCCTATCATGAGAACAGCATGGAGGAACCACCCCCATGCTTCAGTCACCTCCCACCAGGTCTCTCCCTTGCCGTGTAAGGATTATGGCGATTATGATTTAAGATGAGATTTGGGTGGGACACAGAGCCAAACCGGAGCATACAGCAAATATTACTATTTTCATAGTGTGACTGTTTCTTCAGAAGCTTTAATGAAACCACCAGGGCCCTCATCCCACAGGTACAGCCTTGCATTGCAGAGGAAATTCTTTAACCAAAGTTATTTTTTCCCCCGTGGTTCTAGCCGTAATTGACGAACGTCTTGGGTGAACTCTGGTAGTACCTTGACACTCGCTATGCTGGTTACCAACAGTTAGGCAGCTTTCGAATGTTCTTGTCTAAATGTTTTTGTAGCATATTGATCTCTGGATGGCATTTGTTTATTTGTTTGTTGGCTTTTGGCATTCCATGGCTGGAAACAGCCATTTGGTTGCCATTTTTCACTTTACTGTGACAAAGTACCATAAACTGCATGGTTTAAAACAACAGAACTTGAGGCTGGGCGCGGTGGCTCAAGCCTGTAATCCCAGCACTTTGGGAGGCTGAGGCAGGCAGATCATGAGGTCAAGAGATCGAGACCATCCTGGTCAACATGGTGAAACCCCATCTCTACTAAAAATACAAAAAAAATTAGCTGGGCATGGTGGTGTGTGCCTGTAATCCCAGCTACTCAGGAGGCTGAGGCAGAAGAATCGCCTGAACCCAGGAGGCGGAGGTTGTAGTGAGCCGAGATCACGCCATTGCCCTCCAGCCTGGGTAACAAGAGCGAAACTCGGTCTCAAAAAAAAAACAAACAAACAAACAAACAAAAAAAAAACAGAACTTGGCCGGGCAACAGAAGTTCACTCCTGTAATCCCAGCACTATGGGAGGATAAGGCAGGCAGATAACAAGGTGAAGAGATCGAGACCATCCTGGCCAATATGGTGAAACCCCGTCTCTATTAAAAATACAAAAATTAGCCGGGTGTGGCATCCCAGGTACTTAGGAGGCTGAGGCAAGAAGATTATTTGAACTTGGGAGGGAAAGCTGCATTGAGCCGAAATTGCACCACTGTGCTCCAGCCTAGACGACAGAGTGAGACTGTCTCAAAAAACAAACACCAAAAACAAACAAAACAAAAAACTTTGTCACGATGTCAGGAGGTCAGAAGTTCAAAGTCAAGGTGTGGGCGGGATGGGTCCCTCCCGAGGTCTCAGAGGGAGAATCTGCTCCATGTTTCTCTCGGAGCTTTTGGTGTTGCTGTAAATCCTTAGCTTTCCTGGGACTTCCTTTGCGTCTGCGTATCTGCATGTGTCTCTCCAGCCTGTCTGCGTTCACGTAGTCATCTTTTCTCTGTATCTCCATGTGTCATCTTGTCCTTTGATAGGGACACTATCACTGGATTTAGGACTCACCCTAATCCAGTATGACCTTCTCTTAATACAGCTTCAGACCCCTGTTTCCAAATAAGGCCACATTCTGAGGTTCTGTGTAGGCATGAGTTGTGGGGAGATGCTATTCAACCTTCTCTGGGCACCAGTGGTCCTGATCTGGCAATGCTGCGATCCAGGCGTGAGCTTTTAATCAGACCGCTCTCCGGGTGAGGAAGGCAATGTTTTATTACTGCCTCAACAGCTTTTCTGTTAATTAAAGCCAAGCTCACTTACAAGTGATGATGATGGAGGAAAAAATCCATTGACAAGATAAACTAGTTGATAAACTTCAACAAGGTCCTTCAGAGGTTTTTTCCATGTGTTTAAAACGGAAAGCCGATTGCAATGTCAGCTGTAATTACCCAAGCCCATTACAAGGCCACAGGCAGGTGGCACTTAAAGAAATTGTGCAGTTGCTGAAACTGGTCTCTGAGAGCCTCCCACATGGCCCCAGTCTGAGCTCAGTTGAAAACACATCTTAAAATAGATCAAAGGCAGATTTCCTGCAGCCGCCAGGGGATGAGAAAGTGCACAGAACATGACAGTGACAGGCAGCTTCGAAGTACAGAGGAAAGTGGTTTCTGCCTCCATCAACCTAGCCTATAAGGAATCACCTTTTACTGTTTTGGACCATGTATCTCATCCCATCATCTTCAGTCACCACCATCCTCACTGTGCTTAGAATTTCCCCGTGCCATCTCCATTCCCTGTCAAGGAAGAGCTTTTTCCAGAGCTGGGAATGCTGTCAGCTGAGCGTCTTTGGCTGAGTGTCTTCAAGGACAGCCTCACACGCAGAGTGCTGCCTCTCCTAAGGCATGTCCCACTTGGGTAGCCTACATCCAGTGACTGATTGATGCAGGTGCTTAAATGCACAGCGAGTTCAGCCTCACAGTTCAGTCCCCAATGGAATACTCCCCAACTCTGCTGGGCTGTTCCATTCCAGAGCCTGCCTGTATGATGGGCCAAGGCTGTCCTTGGACCTGCCTGGGTGGCATCATCTCCTGTCCAATTCTCCTCCTTTTCAACCACTGTGATAGTCCTAAGGACATTATTTAATAAACATTCTCAACATGAAACCCCGTCTTAGAACATTTCCAGGGAGGCCCCACCTGCAACAATTATCATGGCTAAACTTCTTCAAGCATTGAGCTCTGACCGTGATCAGAATGAAGGCTTGTATTGTCACGTTTTGCTCACAACAAATCCACGTGCTGTGTGCTCTTCCGTGGATTTCACAGTTGGGAAAGCTGAGGCTCGGAGCGTGTAAGTGGCTGCCTTCTAAGTGGTGAATTTTGAACTGTGAGCCCAGTCTGTAGATACCTGATTCCCATGCTATGTAAATATGCTATTCTGTTTTCTGTTGTGCAATACCAGGCATTTTAATGGGAGTCACCGTATGTAAAGTTAGAATGTTAGACTTTGAGCTCCTAGAAGAAAGTTAGAAAGGCAATCAGGTATTCTTACATCTTCCATAACGACCTTTGTGTTTTTCCGTCATTCTTTCTAACTGGGAGAGGGTAAAGGGAGTTCCACTCTAAGGCTCTAGTGGACACTAATGACCCTCTTCCTAGGAAAACGGCCATACACACGTCCTGTGCACCTACTCAGGTGCTTTATCATGTCCAATGCATTGTCCTTCCTGTTTCTTGCATATGTTGGACTTCTGCAATTGTGAAAGATGTTAACACACAGCCTGTCTTGCAGAGCTGATGCTCACTCCTCCAGGGATGATTTAAGTTCGAGAAGGAATTGCTTCCTCTGGATGGGCCCCATTTGCCTTGCTTCGCATGTGATTGCATGCACACACGCTCCATCCATAGAAGAAATTTGTAGGTGCTCTGAGCAGCAAACAGTATGCGTCAGCTCCATTAACAATGGTGGTGTCTGTAAAAATGACATTTTTAGCCTTGGGTGAAAAGACCTAGGAAAGGCTGGTCACATCTTAAAGAAATAACATATGCAGAAAAGAATTAGTGAGCTTTGTGTCTCTGAGAGCCCTTAAAATGTAGCCTCCAGAGGTCTCATAAGGCATGGAGTTTTTTCTCAGATGCCCTGCCCATTGGTGTCTATACGCACCATCTTTTCAGGAGAAATTTATTATGGATCCATCACGCATCATAAGGAGAACCAAAGGACAGAAGTGAAATGCAATAGAGTTCTATATCCACAGGGCAACAGACATGGGTCCCTGAGATCTGTGGATCTGTGTTGGGTGCCCAAGACCAGCCCAGGGTTGAAGATTCACTAGGACAATGCACAAGACCAAGTGTGCGGTCATCCCCACAGCTCTGATTCATTAGAGCGAAAGGACATGAGAACAACTGGCAAGGAGAGACTGGGCACAGTGGCTCATGCCCGTAATCCTAGCGCTTTGGGAGGCCGAGGTGGGAAGATTGCCTGAGCTCAGGAGTTCAAGAGCAGCCTGGGCAACATAGTGAAACTCTATCTCTACTAAAAATACAATTGGCCGGGTGTGGTAGCGTGCGCCTTGTAGTCCCAGCTACGCAGGAGAGTGAGGCAGGAGGATTGCTTGAACCCCAGAGGCAGAGGTTGCAGTGACCCAAGATTGCACCACTGCACTCCAGCCTGAGCAACAGAGTGAGAATGCGTATCCTTAAAAAAAAAAAGAAAGAAAGAAAGAAAAAGAAAAATTGGCAAAGAGAAAGAATACATGGGGCGGAGTTCAGAGGAAAACAGTAGCAAGCTTCCAGAGTCCTCTCCCATGGAGTCACACAGGATGTGTGTAATTTATCCAGCGATGAGTTGTGATGACCCATGTGAAATGACGTGTACAAGGGATGCTCCTTAGAGACTCAGGGATCCAGATGTATACGGGGAGCTGCTCACTTGAGTACCCACTGCCTAGCCTGTGCCAAAATTCCAGATCTCAGAAGGAAAGCAGATGTTCAGCCAAAGCGATGTGGTTTGGCAGGCACAGTGAGCCATTTGTGTCAGGAAATGGTGGGAAGCCTCCCAAAATCTGTTGCCCTGTGCCAGCCAAGGGCCAATCTTGCAAAACAGCCACAGACCTGTTTTGTTAGCTCCTTTCTGCACAGGATCCAACATGGATAAATGACTACATCCAGAAAAGCAAGAAGAGCCCGATGGGCAAGGTGATATGTGAGTCAAGCCCATGCCAGGCTTGGCAAGTGAGCCCCATCATGCTGTCTGGTCAACTGCCTGGCATGGTGGAAAGCATTGTGTGGCTGTGCTGGTGCTCTGGGACAGACTGTGCCATGATCAGCTAGTGATGTCTGCTGTGGACCCAGGAGGGCAGGGTGACGATGATTCCCAATACCTTACATCCTTGTTTGGCACCATCACAGCACCCCACTTTTGGTTCTTGTGTGTATGAGTAACTCACGTTCCCTCCTCTTCAACCCTGACTCACACACGCATTGTGGCTCTTCTCAACAACGTCCTTCCTCCTCCAGGCTCCCTCCAATGATATGACCACGAATATCGCGATGCTTGTCAGGCCAGTGGGGTCAGTTGCAGATACTATCAATAGGGGTTGAATATTGTAATCTCATGGGCTAAATATGGCCCAAGGAAATACTGCATTTGGACAGCACTGTCTTCCTTAATTGTGAGATTTCATGTACAAATCCGGGTTTCTGGATTTTCTTAAAGAAACAGAAAATATGACAACGTTGAACTTACATTTTCAAATGGGAAGAATTGACCATAAATAGTGTGATTGTGTAGGGCAGGCGTATGAGAGAGAACTAGATTGGTGGTTACCAGAGGCCAGGAAGGATAAAGGAAAGGGGAGAGAAGAAGCATTGATTAATGTGTACAAAAATACAATTAGCAGAAATAAGACCTAATGTTCCACACAGCGGGAGAGTGACTTTAGTTAACACTAATCTATTGTACATTTCAAAATAGCTATAAGAGTATAACTTGAGCCCTGGCATAAAGAAAACATAAATATTTAAGGTGGTAAAAATCCCAGTTACCCTGATTTGATCTCAACATATCATAAGAATGTACCGAATTATCACATGTACCCCCAAAATATATACGTCTATTATGTATTCATAAAAAATTAATTTTAGCAAAGCTCTGCTTGATAAAGTATAGTCGTTTATTTGAAGACAGGGATGTTCTAGGCCAGGAAGTAGTAAATTCAGAGGCTCTGTCTTGGGAATGGACTTAGTTTTTTGCACAGAAAACAGGTGGCCAGAGTGGCAGCAATGAAGTTAACGAAATGAGATGCAGGGAGAGGATGCGGCACTGATCGTATTTTCTTCCCCGTCTCTTGGATTTAGCACTGAAAGGTTGGGATGAAGGTGAAGCACCATGCTGAAGCTGCCTCTTCTGGGCTCAAAAGAGGCAATTGTTAAATTTCCAACTACTCTGTTAACTGATGGCTAAACACAGCCATTATTAAAATTAAAGTTAGAATTATATCCAGCAGAAAAAAAATTAAATTGTGAAAACTTAAACAAATGATAATGAAAAAAATTGAATCCATAATCAAAATTCATCATCTCCAAGTTGTTTTGTTTTACTACATTTTCCTATTATGTGTGTTCTTAAAGGAAATAACACAGAATGGTGGGTGACTCCACGCTTGGTGATGTGATGTTGGAAGCTTGATGCCAGCCTTAGTGGAGGTGTTTACACCAGAGAAATAGGCAAACACTACAAATCAGGACTTGATTATTTTGTGGATTGGTTAGACTTAAGAAAGTAATGGAGAAAAAGTTTAAAATGTAAATTAAACTTAAAAGTATATTGGGTCTATGGCCATTCCATTGTGATTAGCAGGAAGGGTTGAGAAAATAAATAACTTTCCAGTGTTCAAAAACTATTATCTAATTCAGGCAAGAAGTCCCCGAAAGCACTGATGAATGAGATAAAATTCCAAGATACATGTTAGTTGTTTCACTTTCATTTTTCTTGTTAACATAAATGAAAGTATCAACTATTATTTGTGTCAGAATCATAGGTCTTCTTGAGTGATGTAGCAGCTTCTTTGCTGAATCCAGTAAGTATCAAGCATTTATCATCGTCTGATTTTGTGACACAATTGTTGAAAAAAATTATAAAAACTGATAGTGCAATTTGCAAGGCAGCAAGTCACACTGAAATTAAACATGTAAACTCAAAATAAATTGACTATATAAAAATTAAAATAAAGCATATTATATGATTTATAAATTAGGTACTATATGGCCTTTATATCAGTATAACTAATAATCATCTTCACAGAGCCTACTGTTAAAAATTCATTGGTATACCATACCAGAAAGATTATTTTGGACATTTAATTAACTACAATTGAATTAATTCTAATATATACATGAGTTCACTAAAAAATAAACAAAACACTTTGGCAGAGCAATGGTGCCAATAGCAGATATATATGTGTGCCCAATAAATATCTTTATAATGAATTTATAAGTAAAACGAAAGCCAGTTTACAGTACATTCCATTAACTGTAATACACATAGGCTTCCTTCTGTACAGCTAACGTGTGTTCAGGATTGCTGTATTAAATCAAAGTAAAATGTCTAATACTACATATGGATTATATTCGTTTTAACCTGAAGAGCTATGCAAAAAAACCAATAAACATTTGTAGAATAAAAGCTAATTTTTCTCAAATAGAATCTCTGAAAGAGCATTAATACGTAGTTGGTATCTTATAACTCAAGCCCAGCATAAGCTTTCATTCTTCTGAAACAAAACATTCTCATTTGTGAAATAACATGAAGTTTAGCATAGAAAGTTGTTACTTTATCCATACGAAGCTGTGGTCAGTCATAGCCATGGGCATCGTGAGTACCCCACAGTCAGATGGGGATTCAGAGAGCAGAGCTTTCTTTGTGTTTTTTTTTTTTTTTTTTTTTGGAGACGGAGTTTCACTCTTGTTACCCAGGCTGGAGTGCAATGGCACGATCTCGGCTCACTGCAACCTCCACCTCCTGGGTTCAGGCAATTCTCCTGCCTCAGGATCCTGAGTAGCTGGGATTACAGGCACGCGCCACCATGCCCAGCTATTTTTCTCATATTTTTAGTAGAGACAGGGTTTCACCTTGTTGACCAGGATGGTCTCGATCTCTTGACCTCATGATCCACCCTCCTCGGCCTCCCAAAGTGCTGGGATTACAGGCTTGAGCCACCGCGCCCGCCGAGAGCAGAGCTTTCTAGAACCAGGCTAACCACGCCATTCTCTGTTCTCACTCTCCTCAAAACACTGCAAGCATAGCCTCAAGTCTCAAGGAAGAAATAGTCTTTAGCCATGAGATGCTAGAGAGGCTACACATTGACACTCAAAGGCTGCATCCAACTTGCAGCCTTGTTTCCTTGGCCTTCTGTATTTATTTTCTTAATGTTTTTAATTGGTTGCCAAAATCTAAACATTGAAAATTTTCACAAATGTCTACATTCGCTCTCTTTTTTTTTTTCTTTTTTTATGGAGTTTCGCTCTTGTCTCCCAGGCTGGAGTACAATCAATGGCGTGATCTCGGCTCACTGCAACCTCCGCCTCCTGGGTTCAAGCGATTCTCCCGCCTCAGCCTCCTGAGTAGCTGGGATTACAGGCGTGCGCCACCACACTCAGCTAATGTTTTGTATTTTTAGTAGAGACAGGTTTCACCACCTTTGCAAGGCTTGCCTCGAACTCTTGACCTCAGGTGATCCACCTGCCTTGGCCTCCCAAAGTGCTGGGATTTACAGGCAAGAGCCACCCCACCTGACCTACCTTCTCTTGAAAAGGAAAGATGTGGCCTCACTGAGACCAACCTACACACTCGGCTACCATCTGCTGCCCATTTGGGTGGCACCTGTGCTCCGCAGCTGGTCTGTTCTTTATCAGGTCACCCAGGCTTGGAGTGTGGTACCCCAGAAGGAGAGAAATTCAGGAGGTGGCTTGTTGGTGACCCGGTACTTCCATGGGTGCTTGAGGTGATTGTGATTCCCCTTCCTGGCCTGCGATCCACCACATCGTCGGAGTCTGGCTCCGATTTGGGTGTCTGGGGGGTAAAGTCGGCTCCCCTGGCTGTGGGATTCCATGAGCCTGGCCTGGGCACTTCCTTGTCAGCAATATTTCAGCAATTAAGACTTCTTTTCGGTCTTTTCTGCCTGGACTTTATCTATTTCTTTATAAACATGCCCCTTTGTACTTCTTGAGTTAGGCTAATGCAATTTCCTGAATATCTGTCAAATTAATCCATTTGCTGTCACCTTGTATTTTGAGCCAAACCAAGAATATATATGAATCTTTAATTTATAACAAACCAGTGGTACCTGAACACGATGAAAACATGGGGCTGAAAGGGAGGCTTTTCGTTTATCTCAGGATGGATTCAGTAAGGCCCACGTGATATCACATTTTAACAGGGAGTTGAACAAAACCCGGCCATGCTGCTTACTGCTAAGGCTGTTAAACTGCTTGGTCCTTTTAAAATTTATGATTTGTTCTCAGTTTTTATTTGAGAAAACTTTCCTTATTGCAAAAAGAAATAGTTCACTCCACGCAGTACCCTTTGTCCTAACAGCCTACAGGACCCCTCACAGCTCCTTTCCTGTCACTAAGTGACTGCATCCCACTTACCTTGTAATAGTGATTTTACCCACCAAGCAAAGCAAGGGAAATATGACAACTGCTGCACACACACGCACACATAACACACACACAACATGCACAACACATGCCTGCATACACGCACACACAACATGCACGACACATACATGCATTCATGCACACACAAATGCACGCACACATGCACAACACATACATGCATACACTCACACACAAATGCACACACAACATGCACAACACATACATGCATACACGCACACACAAATGCACACATACAACATGCATGACACATACATGCATACACTCACACACAACATGCACAACACATACATGCATACACTCACACACAAATGCACACACACAACATGCACATACATATATGCATGCACACACATAACACACATGCACACGATGACATATGCATACACATACATGCACACAACACATAACATGCACATGCATACATACACATAACATACACATAACATACACATGCACACATTAATGCACATACATAAACATACACATACACCCATGCACACATATATCTAGGTGCACACACACAAATGCACATGCATGCATGCATGTACATATGCAAACAGGCATGCGTGCACACACGGGCATACACAAATGCACATACACATGCACGCATGCACACACACAAATGTACATGCACACATATATACATGCATGTGCACATGCACATATATATACGCACATGAACATACACATACCTGATACCCATACACACGTGCACACAAACACACATGCACTGGCCTGCACAACCACACCAGGTATGAGCACAACATTGAAAAGATCCCATGCTGGAAAAGATCCATGTCCTTCCCAGGTAAGACTGGAGGGAGTGGATAAAGAAAATGTGGCACATATACACCATGGAATACTATGCAGCCATAAAAAAGGATGAATCCTTTTCCTTTGCAGGGACATGGATGAAACTGGAAACCATCATTCTCAGCAAACTGACACAAGAACAGAAAACCAAACACTGCATGTTCTCACTCATAAGTGGGTGTTGAACAATGAGAACACATGGACACAAGGAGGGGAACATCAGACACTGGGGCCTGAGGGATGGGGGACTAGGGGAGGAATAGCAGGGGGTGGCAGGATAGGGGAGGGATAGCATTAGGAGTAACACCTATTGTAGGTGATGGGGTGATGGATGCAGCAAACCACCACCATGGCATGTGTATGATCATATAACAAACCTGCACGATCTGCACATGTACCGCAGAACTTAAATTATTTAAAAAAAAGATGAGAGAGAGCCTGAAGAGAGCTGAAGCTCAAGAAACCCATCCGTTCCACAGCTGCATTCACCTCTTGGGCCTGCGCATAAGGAGACGGCGGCAAGAATGTTCCAGGCTGGTACAGAGGGCAGGTGACCGGTGAGGAGCTGGATCCCCTCCCCAAACAAACAGGGAGAGAGGGGATGCTTGTGAAAGAGACAGTGGGAAATCCTTTGTCATGGAGATCCTTTAACAACCACTGTCATCAAAGGGATCAAAGGGACAGTGTCTCACAGAGGTGAAGGCTGGGACCCTGAAGGTAAATGTGGCTTCTACACATGTGTTCCCTTGGGAGAGATGGAGGCAGAAGATTATTCATCAGTTTGGAGTTTAGGAGGCCACCGTCAGTCTGCGCTTTTCACTGAAAAATTGCAGACGTGAAACTGGCAAAATAATTACTTTTGTGGTTTGTTTCTAAAATTGTACTTTCCAATAAAAGCGGCCCTTTTAATGAAAAAGAAAAAAGCAAACACACGTAATAAAAATCCGCTCAAAATTGATTCATTTTATGAAGAAGTTGTCCTTTTCATGAAGAACTGAATTTGAAGACTGAATTGCAGTAGTTAAGCCTTAAGATTTTTTAATCAGAAATGTTTTGCTCCCGAGAAAAGAGAGGCCTAAAGCCTGTGAATTTTCCCAGTTGGGGGCATTACTTCCAGCCAATTAGCTAGGGCACTGTCCAGGTTCTCTGCCAGGGCAGGCGGCTCCTCCCACACTTGCCAGGCATTAGTGTCTGCAGGTTTGTCCTCTAAATGGCAGCAGAGGCGTGGCGCAGGAGCAGCCTGGGATCCGGACAGAGGGTATTTTCAAAACCAAGCTGGCTTGCACTGGGGCTGTGGTACTCATGGAACCCTGTTTCCAGCAGAAATGTGAAAAGCTGTGGGTGCGCCTCCCACTGAGGTGAGGTTTCAGTCCTGGGAGCCTCCTGCCAACAGATGCCACCCCTGTGCCTCCTTCTATCAGGAGGAGGGGCTTCACTGTAATGGGAATAGAAAGAGCAAATCTATGTTCTTGAGGACTCAGTGTCAAACAGCTGTCACTACGGCTGGCTCAGTCGTCAGTTTGTGTCAGGAATGATGAAAAGTGGCTCCAGGAGTAACTCACAGCCCTGTGACGCTGGCACCATGGGCCCCGGAGACGCCCTAAGCTTCTGTGCTTGGGGGTTTTTATGATTGAATGGATAACATCAAGAGTTCCTGTACAGTGGCTGAAAATACAGCCGGATGCTATTGTGTATGTATTTGCGTGCAAATGCATGAGAGACTCAGGAACAGGGACAGAGAGGCAGAGGGAGAGAGAGAATAAATTAATGAACAGACTGTGGAGAAGAGTTCCTCCCAGCAGGACCCTAGAGCCACACCCTGGGCTCACTCCAGTTCTGCCCCTTGCTGGCTGAAGGCAGCTTCTCAAGTTCATTGGGCCTCGGAGGGGTTCGCGGTAAGCAAAAGAGAACAACCGGCAATGCCTGGAAAACAGTTTCTAAATTCAGCTTTCAGTCGATGCCCCTGGCGAGGCAGCCCAGCCCCTTCCTGGCTGACAGCATGGCCCTCAGCTCAGTCTCTGCTTCCTCCCCTGTTACTGTAAGTCTTTGAGGATATTTCTTTAACCCTTTAAGCATGTTTCCCTTTTGGTATCCTGCAGACCACAATAGCACAAAAGGTTACACTTACATGTTTCGGTGCTTTGTACAGTTCCTATAACACAGCAAGTGTCTGCGTCCGCTTGGGCAGCTATAGCAGCAACAACAAAAAACACACTGAGTGGCAAAAAAAAACCACAGAAACGTGTTTCTCACATAAAGCACACTTCTTTTTCCTGATTTGATTTCCAGAGTTGCTCAGCTCTGCCTCTGCATGGTGACCTCAGGGAGAATTCACCAGTATATAAGGGTCCCTTAAGGAGGACTCTCACAGGCACCCCCAGACCATCCTCTTGCTTGTCTCTCTTTCTTTGTTAGGATATACTGACTGCAAAACAAACTGCTCCGAAATCTCAGTGGTTTTCAGCAGCAAGGAGCTATGTCTTCTCCACTGCAGAGTCCAAGGAGGGTGAAGAAGGCTCTGCTCCATGCAGTGATTCAGGGACCCAATCTCCTCTTGGGCTATTACATCTCAATCTGCAGCCTCCATAGTGTACGTGGTGCCACACCCTGCAGCACCCTGGACCGTGGAGAGACAGCATCCTGCAGGGGGCTTAGGGACCCGATCACATGGTTTCTCCCACAATGCCTTGGCAAGAAGGCAGTCACATGGTCCCAGCCAAACTGCTAGGGAGGCTGGGAAACATAGGTCCAACCACAAGGCCTGGGGAAAGTCAAGAGGGTTTGGTGAACACGTTTTCTCTGCCACACCCCCAGACTAAAGGCCATGAGCCTGTTCTGCCTTCTCTCTTCTCCCAGACAGTAGTTGATTGCCCTAACTATGGGTCTTCAATCAGAGCTGGTCTATTTCATTTTGTTGTTGTTGTTGTGTTTTTACAGAGACAGTGTCTTGCTCTATCGCCCAGGCTAGAGGCTAGAGAGCAGTGGCATCATCTTGTCCCACTGCAACCTCCACCTCCTGAGTTCCAGCGATTCTCCTGCCTCAGCCTCCTGAGTAGCTGGGATTACAGGTGCATGCCACCACACCCAGTTCATTTTTTGCATTTTTTTTATTTTAATAAAGATGGGGTTTTGCCATGTTGGCCAGGCTGGTCTCAAACTCCTGACCTGAGATGATTTGCCCACCTCGACTTCCCAAAGTGCTGGGATTACAGGCATGAACCACCCTGCCTGGCCTCGTTTTTTGTTTTCTTGTTGTTGTTGTTTGTTTTCTTTGTTTGATTTTTTTTTAATTTTTTTTAAAATTTTTATTGCATTTTAGGTTTTGGGGTACATGTGCAGAACATGCAAGATAGTTGCATAGGTACACACGTGGCAGTGTGTTTTGCTGCCTTCTGCCCCCTCACCCATATTTGGCATTTCTCCCCATGCCATCCCTCCCCCGCTTCACCCCCCCGCTGTCCCTCCCCTATTTCCCCCAATAGACCTCAGTGTGTGGTGCTCCCTTCCCTGTGTCCATGTGTTCTCATTGTTCATCACCCGCCTATGAATGAGTATATATGGTGTTTCCTTTTCTGTTCTTGTGTCAATTTGCTGAGAATGATGTTCTCCAGATTCATCCATGTCCCTACAAAGGACACAAACTCATCATTTTTGATTGCTGCATAATATTCCATGGTGTATATGTGC
>CM052656.1:4118884-4129997 GCA_028533165.1 Leontopithecus rosalia | reverse complement strand
TTTAAGTTGTAGGGTTGACTCTCTCCCAGGTGCCTCAGTCGCTGGCCGAAAGGGCACCGGGATCTGTGTGATTTCCAGTGCAGCCACCCGCTGCGCTAGTTCACAATTCACCTCCCAGAAATCTCCTGGTCTAGTTCACCATCCAAAACCCGTTCAATCAGATGAACATAGCAATCTGCCCTCCCAAGTCTCAAATTGTCGGTTTAACAGGGCACCCAGACCCGAGTGTTTTGTGCGCCGTGCCACTGCGGTGGTGCTGACTGCCTGGCCGTGCCAGTGGAGAGCGCTGCACTTGAGTCCTGCGTGCCTTTTACACCTGGGCTTTCCCCCCGCTCTGTGGGCTATAAGGATCCATCCAAAAATGCAGTGTTTGCTTACCCTCTGCGTCTTGACTGAGAGCTGCAGTGGTGAGTTGCTTCTAGAGCGCCATCTTCCTCCCCCCAATAAATGCGTCTTTGTTTGATTTTTGAGACAGAGTCTTGCTCTGTCACCCAGGCTTGAGTGCAGTGGCAGGCTCTATGCTCACTGAAACATCTACCTCCCAGGTTCAAGTGATTTTCCTGTCTCAGTCTTCCAAGTAGCTGGGCCTACAGGCACTCACCACCACACCTGGCTAATTTTTGTATTTTTAATAGGGACAGTGTTTCACCATGTTGGCCAGACTGGTTTTGAACTCCTGACTTCAGGTGATCTGACCACCTTGGCCTCCCAAAGTGCTGGGATTACAGGCGTGAGTCACCTCACCCAGTGACAAGCTGGTCTGTTTTATGGGGCCTCCAATGACAGCCAGGTGTGGCCTTACCTCATTTCAGAAGCAAAAAAAAAAAAAAAAAAAAAAAAAAGAGGCAGGGTTTTTTTTTCCTATTTCTGTGATGTAGCTCACCCTGGAGAAAAGTCAAAACTGTCAGAATAGTAAAATGAGAGACATTGCTGGAAAACCTCTGCCTTATCAGCTTCTAACGTTCCTTAATGGCTTCAATGGACAGGGGGACTCAGGATCAAATAAATTGCTTGAGTTAATGAGGGGATAACTGCTGTCTCTCACCCAGCTTCAGACTTTTATCTGGGGGAAAGCAATAACAAAAAAAGCAGTAACATCCTTACAATAGAAAAATCAATCTAATCTATAGACACAGATCTGAAGATGAAAGCTCCCATCCATCCTTCCCCTTGTAATTATTGCTAGGGCGCTGCATTTATTTGATGCTGATAGTAGAACAGGCATACAACTGTGGTGTATTCAGATTCACAACTGCTCAGAAATGTAGCCACTCTTCTTTGGAATGGGGCAATTCTGAGGATTTTCTTCCCAAATCTATTGCCTTTTGCAGTGGGAGAGCTGCATCTAAGGCTCTGAATAAATTGAGGTAGATTAGAGTCCTCCATCCTTGGAGGTGTTTAGCTGGGGTTTTCTTGTTATTGTTATTAATCCTAAAAAAAAAAAAGAAAAATGGAAAAAGGAAAAAAAAGACAAGGCTGGGTGCAGTGGCTCACGCCTGTAATCCCAACACTTTAGGTTGCCCAGGCGGGTGGATCATTTGAGGTCAGGAATTCAAGACCAGCCTAGCCACTCTGGTGAAACCCCGTCTCCACTAAAACTGCAAAAGTTAACCAGGCATGGTGGTGTGCACCTGTAATCCCCGCTACTCAGGAGGCTGAGGCAGGAGAATCCCTAGAGCCTGGGAGGCGGGAGTTGCCCTGAGCCGAGATCATGCCACTGTA
This sequence comes from Leontopithecus rosalia, assembly GCA_028533165.1. Classification (NCBI taxonomy): domain Eukaryota; kingdom Metazoa; phylum Chordata; class Mammalia; order Primates; family Cebidae; genus Leontopithecus; species Leontopithecus rosalia. Next base: position 4,128,275 of record CM052656.1, on the reverse strand, counting down.
CTTCAGTACACGCCCAGCTAACTTTTTGTATTTTTAGGAGAGATGGGGTTTCACCATGTTGGCCAGGCTGGTCTTGAACTCCTGGCCTCGTGGTCTGCCTGCCTCAGCTCCCAAAGTGCTGGGATTACAGGTGTGAATTACAGGCGCCTGGCCAAAAATTGATTTTAATAGTGCTTTTATGGGTGTGTGTGTGTGTGTGTGTGTGTGTGTGCGAGAGAGAGAGAGAGAGAGAGAGAGAGAGAGAGAGAGAGAGAGAGAGAGAAAGCAGCATCTAGCTCTGTTGCTAAGGCTGGAGTAGAATGGCACAATCTTAGCTTACTGCAACCTCTGCCTCCAGGGCTCAAGCGATCCTCCTGCTTCAGCCTCCAAAGGACCTAGGACTATGGGCTTGTGACACCACACCCAGCTAACTTCTGTATTTTTTGCAGAGAGGGATTTCACCATGCTGCCCAGGATGGTCTAGAACTCCTGAGGTCAAGTGGTTTTCCCACACTGGCCTCCAAAAGAGCTGGGATTGCAGACGTGAGCCACCAGCCCCGCCCTAGCTTTGTTCTTTCTAATGTTCAGTGTATCCAAGTAAACATTACAAAACCTGTCTTTCCCCCAAAGCCTTCAAGTTCAATTGAAAAAATTTACTACTCTATTCATAAATATAGTATCTTAATGGAATTTTAAGGGGAAGTTTTAATAAATTAGTGAATTACCTTCCCTTAAATATTTCAAGACATGTTCATAAATTTAATATATTCGGCTTCTTTTTAAGCAATATATGCACCTAATTAACATGGAACGCTCTTGCAAATACTTCAACGGCCCTAGTAAATCTCACAAATAAAACTTACTGAGGACTCTCAGGTTCTCTTAAAGATTCCAGTCTTGTTTATAGTTAGGTAAATTCTCTTAAACTTTTCAACTTAAAATAAAAAAAAATCCTGAAATTGATTTTTAAATGCCTGTTTTAGCTGAAATCACAAGGCTCATCTCTAATGTGATAAATTCCCTTAAATATTATAAAAACTCTACATACAAAATATCTCCCCATAATTTCTATGCTTTACACCAAAAATATTAATAAACGCAGTTTACTTTATCACCACTATTTTCAGTTACACACCCTTCTGGATTGTAGACTTACTAAGGAAACGATTTTATATACTCCAGCAAAGTGAGGCTACTCAAGCAAATTGGGGGCCACCATCTCATCATCAGTGGGATTTTCCCTTCGGTGGGCCAGAATTGGTGGCTGAACAAAATTTTTAGCCAGAACAGGAGATCTGAGCCCCCAGACACCAGGGTGGTTGTTTTCTCCTCCTCACTCAGGCTTTCCCAGGGTGTCCACGGGAGGAGGCCCCCGAGTCCACACCCTGCAATCAGCCTGCTTCGGATTTGAGTCGCATGTTAGCCAATTCCAGCTTGAGTCTGAACCCTCTCTGCGAGGTTGCTTCACCCCAGTGGGATTCACTCCAGCCTCTTCTGAACCCTTCCTGTGTTCTCCCTGCCTGGCTGTGGCAGTGCTTTCACAGATAATGCCGTGACACCTACTCTAACCTCGAACGTCTCCAGTAATCCCAAACACACCTACACTTGAGACTTCTTCCACTTCCATCTTTCCAGGAACTGAAATGCTCTTCTTTTGAGACACAGTCTCGCCGTGTCACCCAGGCTGGAGTGCAGTGGTGCCATCGAAACTCATTGCAACCTGCACCTCCCAGGTACCAGCAATCCTCTTACCTCAGCCTCCTAAGTAGCTGGGACAACAGGTGTGTACCACCACACTTAGCTAATTTTTGTATTTTTGGTAGATACAGGGTTTCGCCATATTGCCCAGGCTGGTCTCAAACCCCTGAGCTCAGTAATCTGCCTGCCTCAGCCTCCCAAATCGCTGGGCTTATAGGTATGAGCCACCACTCCTGGCCCTGAAATGCTCTTGTAAGGACCACCAGGGTCCTGTGTTGAAAATCAAGTGCACACATTTCAGTCTGGCTCTCCCTGGTGGCTCGCTCCTGACTGAAACTGGGCCTTTGTGTGCCAGCTCTTTCTCATTCTTCATTATTTCTCATTTTATTTATTTTTATTTAATGTTTAAGTGAGTTTTGAGTGCATATGGAGAAGTTCTCACAAACATGGTGTAATTAGCTACACTTTCTTAAGCCCTCAAACACTCCTTTGTGACATCAATAAATGTTCCTAAACATTCAAAGTTAATTTTTCAGATGCATTATGCCTGGATTTTTCTGAGACTTAATAGATATTGAATAGCAGAATCCACAAACACATGATCATTTTCTAAAAATTGTTGTTATCTCTGGTACGCAATCATCTCAGTTTCCAAGGGCTTGAAGAAAGTGGGGACTCCCAGGAACGGGGACCGTCAGGGCTAACACTGGGAAGTCCCAGGCAACGGGTTAATTTCCCTGTTAGCACTTTAGACTTCAGCTCCTTCTAAAACTTTAATTCCATCAAATGAGTGCATTTCATCACTATTTCCAACCTTGACTTTAAGAATATTTTTAAAACAAAATAGCTGTATAATTAATAGAAGAAATATCCACCTACCAACACCCACTACTCATTAAAATAAGCAAAATATTAGGCACATTCTCACTTTTATATCTTTTCTCTTTTAAATATCATTATTAACTGGTTGTCTTGTACTTACTCAGCTTATTTTAGTAAACCACAATTGTTGTCATTATTATTAGGATTATTTTGTTATTGTCACTCCAGATCATCACAAAAGGATCAGTGACAACTCTGGAGGTTTTAAAGCAAGTCTGCAAATCCCTGTATATTCCTTCCTTCAAGAGCCCTACCTGCCTCCTTCCGCTTGAAACTGGATGAAGCTTCGTGACTTGCTTGCAACAAATGGGAGGTAGAGAAAACGACCCTGCAGACATCATTTTTGACATTGTATTTTTTTTTCTCTTTTTTTTTTTTTGAGACTGAGTCTTGCTCTGTCACCCAGGCTGGAGTGCAGTGGTGAAACCTCGGCCCACTGCGACCCCTGCCTCCTGGTTTCAAGCAATTCTCCTGCCTCCACCTCCTGAGTAGCTGGGACTACAAGCACATGCCATCACGCCTGGCTCATTTTTGGTTTTTAGCAGAGACAGAGTTTCACCATGTTGGTCAGGCTGGTCTCAAACTCCTGACCTCAGGTGATCTACCTGCCTCAGCCTCCCAAACCACTGGGATTGCAGGTGTGAGCCACTGCACCCAGCCGACATTATATTTTCCAAAGATGCAGCTTCTACTTTGCTCATGGGAACAATCACATTGGAGGCCTGACCCACCTGGTAGGAAGACCGCTTTATCTGAGACCACATTATCCCACCATATTGTGAGGAAGCCCAAGCCACGTGGTCAGCCTCTAGCTGAGGTCCCAGTCAAAGGTTATCACCAGTCACTCAATGTGAGAGTAATTGGATTCACTTGATTCCAGTCCCTGGCCATGGACTCTTCCCAGATAAGCCCCCACACATCGTAGAACAGAAACCGTTCTCCTGTTCCTTGTCTGAATTCCTGACCCATAGAAGGTTTGAATAGAATAAAACAATTATTTTACAATGCTAAGTTTTTGAGTGGCTCCGTTCGGGACCAAGAACCTTTCATTGATGTTGGTTTCTTTGTTGCTGTGTTTTTAAGGCATCCCTGCTTCCATCTCTAAAGGCTGGGTTTAGTCATCCCTTCCACCCAGACGCCTCCACCCTAGACCTGGACGAGGATGGGCCCCAGCTTTGCGTTTCTGTATCACCCCAGGCATGCCGTCCTGTCCTCCCCACACCGTTTGATCTTTACATCCCCCCATCTCTGTTTTTCCCACCATAATGTGAGCGCCTCATTGAGGACGGACTCCACAGGGTTTGACTCACTTCTGAGCCCTCATCCCCTTCCTCCCTCAGTCCGTGGCTGTGAATGAGCATCTCATACATCCATTTCTAACGTGTCTTGAAAAGGACGACTGGGGTCTCAGATGAAACCATGCAAATCAAGATGCTCCTAATAGATATAAAAAGAGTGGCCTCCTTAATTAGATATAGGACAGGGAGAAAAGGCTGTGTTCTTGAATAAAATTGCCTGTAAACAGCTAGACTTAAAGCTACTAGTGTGATTAGATCAAGAAAGATATCAGGAGAAAGAAAAAAGCAACTTTGTATTTACAAAAAAAGAAGAGAAAGGATTTTCATGTATAAAAGCAGTAGGCGTTCAGAACTCAGAATTGAAGCAGAAAACAAGGCAGGGCTCTCTTTTAAGAAGTGATTAGTTATCCAGACAAAGCGACATTTATTTTCTACCTAGCTAGATATTTAAAATAAGATTTTTGACAAGTAGAAAAATATGTTCCAGGCTTGTCTTCTAAGTAGGCAAAATATCAACTTGAAAGAAATTATTCGCTTGTACAACCCAAAGGAAAAATAGAACAGAAAGAAACAAAATATGAAGAAAGGAATTTTATCTGACTTTGAAGAATTACCTATTCCTCAGGTGCTTAAACAAAGCAAAGAAGAAAGAAGGAAAACATATTGTAAGGAACAGAAGGAAAAGAAAGGAAAGAGAAAAGAGGGAAAGAAAGAGAAAGGACAGAAGAAAGAGGGGGAATTCTATGAGTGATCTCTCCAGGGAATATTTTAGTGCCTTTGGCAGGGAGCAAAGACAAAATCAAAGAATGATGTTCTCCTGTATATACTAATTTTGTGAAATGCATTGTCTCTAAAGTCTGCACCACTAAAATTAGAAATAGACTCAGGAGGAGTTTAGATAAATACATGGATAATTGCCCGAAAATTTATTTATTTTTATTTGTATTTTTTGAGATGGATTCTGGCTTCATTGCCCAGGCTAGAGTGCAATGAGGTGATCTCAGCTCACTGCAACCTCCAGCTCCCAGGGTCAAGCGATTCTCCTGCCTCAGCCTCCCGAGGAGCTGGGATTATTGGTGTGAGCCCCTCTACCTGGCTTTTTTTTTTAGTGGAAATGGGGTTTCAGCATGTTGGCCAGGCTGGTCTTGAACTCCTGATCTCAAGTGATCCAACCACCTTGGCCTCTCAAAGTGCTGGGATTACAGGCATGAGCCACTGTGCCTGGCTCATGAAATTTAAATGATTAAATATTATATTAATTTAAGGTGATATGGTTTGGCTGTGTCCCCACCCAAATCTCATCTTACACTGTAGCTCCCATAATTCCCCTGTGTCATGGGAGGGACCCAGGGGGAGGTAATTGAATCACGGGGGCAGGTCTTTCCTGTGTTGTTGTCATGATAGTGAATAAGTCTCATGAGATCTGACAGTTTTATAAAGGGGAGTTTCCCTGCATAAGTTATAGTCTCTTGTCTGCCGCCATGTGAGATGTGCCTTTTACCTTTCACCATAATTGTGAGGCCTCCCTAGCCACGTGGAGCTGGGAGTCCATTAAACCTCTTTCTTTTGTAGATTGCCCAGTTTTGGGTATGTCTTTATCAGCAGCATGACATGGACTAATACAAAAGGTCTTTCCTAAAAGCTTCTTTATTATGTCGAGTTTCAAAGGCACGGTGCTGAAAGCTTTCAAGTAGCTTTTCCCGTGGTCAGCTCCTATGACTCAGGTTTGGGTGATCAGCATCCTAAGTGGAACAGAGTCTTCTAAAAATCCATGTCCACTGGGGACCCCAGAATGTGTCCATGAGTGGAAATAGGCTGTTTGCAGATGTAATTGGTTAATATGAGGTCATGTGGGATTAGGGTGGGCCACAAGCCCCATAGGACTGGTGTCCTTACAAGAGGAGGACACTCACAGACACAGACACAGAGAGAAGAAGGCAGAAACGGGAGCCATGCAGCCACCAGCCAAAGGACCCCAGGAGTGCTACAGGCCGGGAAAGGTGAAGAGGGATGCTGCCCTAGGGCCTTCGGAGACAGCATGGCCTGCTGACACAGAGATTCGGGAATCTCACTTCCAGAGCTGTGAAAGAATAAATCTGGTGCTCTGAACGCCGGCTATGGACTGAACTCAAAAATGTGTCTCCCCAAAAATGTATGGGTTGATGCCCCCACTGTGACTGTACTTGAAGACAGGCTCTTTAGAAGCTAATTAAAGAATTTAGTTTAAATTGGGGGGCCCTAATCCGGCAGGACTGTGGTTTTATAAAAGGAAGATTAAGCCTGTGAGTTTTTTGGTTTTGTTTTTTTATATTTTGTTGCATTTTACGTTCTGGGTACATATGAAAACATGCAATATTGTTGCATAGGTACACACATGGCAGTGTGATTCGCTGCCTTCCTCCCCATCACCTATATCTGGCATTTCTCCCCATGTAATCCCTCCCTAACTCCCCACCCCCCACAGACCCTCCCCTCTTTCCCCCCCACAGACCCCAGTGTGTGATGCTCCCCTCCCTGTGTCCCTGTGTTCTCATTGTTCAACACCTGCCTATGAGTAAGAACACGTAGTGTTTGATTTTCCGTTCTTGTGTCAGTTTGCTGAAAATGATGGTTTCCAGGTTCATCCATGTCCCCACAAAGGACAAGAGCTCATCGAAGCCTGTGGTCTTATAAGAGAAAGAGAAAAGGAGGATTCTCTCTCTTCTCTCTCTCTCTCCCTTTCTTTCTCTCTCCTCTCCCATGTTCCCTTATCCCCACATGAGGCCACCGTGAGATAGCGCTGTCTATAAGCCAGGAAGAAAGTCCTCAGCAGAACCCACTCATGCCAGCACCTTGATCTCAGATCTGCAGCTTCCTGAAGTGTGAGGAAACACACACTTCTGCTGCTTTATCCACCCAGTACGAGATATTTTGTTTAGCAGCCTGTGCAGACTAAGACAGCGACTCAGATTGTGGTAATATGTTTTGGAATCACAGGGAACTGATATAACCAGATTGTCAAAGTTTATGGAGAAGCGGAGGCATTGCTAAGATGTCTCAAGCGGAGACACGTTTTCAGATGTCAATTCATATCCAACATTCACTCACTTGGACACAGATTGGGAGGAGAAGAGTTGATTCTTTTCTGAGATTATAGGGAAAAGTGACCTTTTTCTTCATGGGGAAACATAAATTTCCAGAAGTTTTTTTGTTTGTTCGTTTCTGAGAAAGTATCTTGCTCCGTCACCCAGGCCAGAGTGCAGTGGTACAATCTGGGCTCACTGTAACCTCCACCTCCCGAATTCAAGCAATCCTACCACCTCAAGCCTCCCGAGTAGCTGGGATTACTGGCGTGCGCCACCACACCTGGCTAGTTTTTGTATTTTTAGTAGAGACAAGGATTCGCCACGTTAACCAGGCTGATCTCGAACTCCTGATCTCAAGTGATCCTCCCGCCTCAGCCTCCCAAAGTGCTGGGATTACAGGCTTACACCAGTGTGCCTGGCCTCCAGAAGTGTTTTCTTAATGCATATCTTCAGCATGTGTACAACGTAATCTTCTTTTTCCTGTCTCTTGACCTCATCAGTGGAGAGAAACCTCGAGAGACAGGGAAGAAGATTCTCTCAAGCAATCCATGGAAATGAAGAGTGACTGATGACAAAGCTCTCTGCTAAGTGGGGGGCGGGGGTCCTCCTCTGCCTTCTCAGAGCCCCAGACGTGCAGCAACAGCCGCTGCTCTTCCACCACATTTAAATGACTGGTGTGGAGTGACCATGTGTATGCTGGTGGGGAGGGGTTTGAAAATATCCAAACCCAGAGGTAAGAAAAGGGGAAAATCTCTCCTTTCATTGAAGCCAAAGTAGAAGGTGAAACGGTTCATTGGCAAGACTGTAACATAAGGAACGGAAGGAGGAAGAGAAGGAAGGAACAAAGAAAGGAGAAAGGAGGGAAAGAAAGAGAAGGGAGGGAGGAGAGAGGGGAGAGTTCTATGGCTGATCTCTCAAGGGAATATTTGAGTGCTTTTGGCAGAGAGCAAAGAAAAAATCAATGGATGATTTTCTCCTGGGTAAACTAATTATGTGAAATGCATTGTCTCTAAAGCCTGCTCCACTAAAATTAGAAATAGAGTCATCAAGAGACTTGCCCCAATAAAGCACCACAAACTCAGAGGCTTGAAACCACAGTAGTTCATTGCCCTGCTGTCCCGGCAGCTGGAATTCCAGTGTCCAGGCCGTGGGGCCGCGTTCCCTCCGCAGGTGCCCGGGAAGGGTGTATTCCCAGCCTCTTCCTCAGCATCTAGAGCCCCCTTGCTCGCGCAGCAGAACTCCAGTGACACAGGGTGTTCTTCCCGTGTGCAGGTCTGTCTCTGTGTCTGAATGTTCCCTTTTGATGGGGATGCCAGTCATACCGGATTAGGCCCACTCTAGGGATCATCTGCTGCCTCAGTCCAGGCTGCTATTGTAAATGGCATAGACTGGGTGGCTAAAACAAGGAATGTTCATTTCTTGCAGTTCTGGAAGCTGCAAGTCCAAGCTGAAGGTGCTGACTGATTCGGTTCCTGGTAAGAATGTGCCAAGACTTCCTGCTTTGCAGACAGAGGTCTTCTTTCCTGTGTCCTCACATGGTGGAGAGCTAGATCATGTCTCTCGTATGTCTTCTCTTGGGGGCACTAATACCCTTTGTGTGGGCCCCACCCTCACGAGCTGATCACATTCCAGAGGCCCCACTTCCTACCACCATCACATTGGAGACGAGAAGTTTTACCACATAAATTTTAGGAGGTCACACTCAGCTCTTAACACTGGCATAGACCCTATTTCCAAGAAAAGCCACATTGACACGTACTGAGGGTTCATTCTTCAGCATCTTTTATGGAGTACAATTCAACCCACGATAAGCACTGAACTCCACGAGGTATATCTTTATTCTGTGATTTCTTTTTTTTTTTATGATACAGAGTCTTGATCTGTTACCCAGGCTGGAGTTCAATGATGGCTTACTGAATCCTCAACCTCCCAGGCGCAAGTGATCCTCCCCACCAGCCTCCCCAGTTCCTGGGATCACAGGCCCCCGCCACTACATCCAGCTAATTTTTAATTTTATTCTTTTTGGTATAGATGAGAGTCTCACTATGTTGTCCAGGCTGGTGTCAAATGGAAAATGTTTTAATATATACTCTTAAACATACAGCTCAGTGCTGTTAAGTTCAGTTACTTAAATAAAAATTATATTAAATAAAATGTTGGTAATTAGGAGCACCCTGAAAACTCTAACTGGAAGAGAATAGGACGACAGGGCCTGGTGGTTTTAAGCCCACGACCTAAGATTCATGTGGCCTCCAGCAGCTCAATCAACCTAGGAACCTTCCCTTCTTTGCTGGCAAAATGGAAATAACAGTTTCACAAAGCTGTTGTGAAGATTAAAAGGGAATAATGTGGCTAAAACATCTAGGATATGGCAAACCACAGAAAAATGTTGCTACAATTTCCAATATTACAAGTAATATATTCCCAATAAATTGATTCCCAATAATTTGATGTTCCCAATAAATTGGA
>CM052656.1:4108488-4118784 GCA_028533165.1 Leontopithecus rosalia | reverse complement strand
GAGGGTGAACGAAAATATTGCTTTATTCTGAAAAAAAAAATGGGTATTAATAATGACCAATCAATGTTTCATTTAAACCTATGAGTAAATGTGATGTGGTATTGACAAGAATGTATATTTTTTGTATTTGAAGTGGAGAGCTCCATAAATATTTATTAAGTTTACTTGTTCCGGATATGAGTTCGTGTCCTTGATATTCGTCGGGTGACTCCACAATTGAAGCTATTGAATGTAAGTTCTGAATGTTCGGGCCGTCTGCTTAAGGCCAGAAGAACATTTGGAGAAGGGAGTTTACTTTATTCTTCCCTCAGCCATGAACTGTGACACTGGGATGGTTAACTTCAGCCTCAATAAATTGTCTTCCCTCCCCTCCTGCTTACCGGGCCTGGGGATAAATGTTTAACTAATATGTGTTTGGTGAAATAATGAAGGCTGTACTATTAACGACGACAATAGCTTATTGTTATTGAGCACCTAGTATATACTAGTATACCAGACCAATTTCAAAACGGATTACTCAGGATATGCAGACTGTCAGTGTTCACAGGGACTGGGGCATGCAACGAAAAGGCTCCCGCTCAGGATATTTGTAGGAGTTGACAGGAGTAAAGAATTAGGACTTGGATCCAAATTTAGAAATGGGCTTACCACGTGCACCGTTCGCTTTATAGATGCTTACCTGTCGCCTTAACACAGGACTCCCCATTAAACAGAGGCAGCTGGTAAACACGACCAGCAATTTGCAAATGCATTTCAGGATCAAAGCTTACAATTCTCGCAGGACATTTGCATTCTCAGGTGACTCTGTGCTACAAGGTAAAGATATGTCCCCACACATCTTAGAAACAGGTAGGTCTCAGAGCCCAGAAATACCTTTAATACGGGATTTGTGAGAGTTGATAAGGTCTGAGAGCTAATAAAGACCCTTATGTTCTTAACAATTTAACTTACAATTCCCATTTCTTTTCTCTTTCTGTTTCCTTTTTTCTTTTCTTTTTTGTTTCCTTCAGACACAGTCGCCCAGGCTGGAGTGTAGTGGCACCATCTTGACTCACTGTAACCTCTGCTTCCTGGGCTCAAGCAGTCCTCCTGCTTTCAGCCTCCTGAGTTGTTGGGACCACAGGCATTGTTATGTATAAAATGTTTCTTTTTGGTGATGCAAAGAAAAATCAGTACTGGGACAAAGGATCTCTCAGCAAAGCAATTCTTTTTACTTCCTGCAGAAAGGGTACTCCTTTCTCATGGCAATCTTGCCAGGAGAGTACAACGAACAAGGAAAGCAGACGTATTTTTTTTACGCATTTGGGGTTGTCCTGACTGCTGTGTCTGATCTCCATTGGCTGGAGCCAGACCTCACAATCTAAACTAAAACCTGATTGGCTAATAACTTGAAACTTAAAAGCAGTGGGGAGAGAACAAAGAAGTCCAAATAAGGAAGGGGCATAGGCTGTGAGCTGGGACATGCCGGTGAGCACGTCCAGCACAGACACCTTGGTTAACGTACAAGGCCTTGGAACGGACTATGTGCCTGTGAGCATTTCTAAAGGCTACATAGGACAGGACTTCTAGCAAAAAAAGCAAGAAGGCTTTTGAAGCAAGTGTTTAAAACAGTTATTACTAACACATGAATTTTTCATAAGAAAAGAAACTTTTAGGAGGAACTTTTCTACACTCGGCTAATTTTTTGTATTTTTGGTGAGATTAGATTTTACCGTGCTGCCCAAGCAGGTCCTGAACTTCTGAACTCAAGTGATCGACTCACCTTGACCTCCAAAATGTGGGGATTACAGGTGTGAGCCACTGGCCCATGCCCACGCCTCCCATTTCTTGACACAAGAATCCCAACTAATACACGTTTCTTTTAATCCCCCCAAGAGACATGTATCACGTTGCTTCTGTGAGTCTTTGTTTGATTACCTGTTTTTTGCATGTATACTCCTTAAAATTTGGAAATAATACAGGCTGATTTTTAAACCTCATTATTAAAGACAAGTCAAAAGATATTCTAAGGTCTGCATTTTTCCTAAATTCCCTAAGAGTTTCAGTTCCTCAGAGCAGCCCCAGAGCTGTACCCAGGAGCCGATGGATGGAAGATCTGGATTAATCCTCTGTGGTCTGCGAGTCACGAGGGGTTGCCTGGCCATGCCTTCTTGACACTCAACTAAAGGATTTAAAATGAGCAAATTTACATTGTAAAAGAAAGGAACCATGGACCTAAGGACAACGTGACCATCACAGCTATGACTGGCTTCTGAGTTAAACTACAACGAAAACTGTAGATTCCCTGCAGGGACAGCACCTATACTCAGGCAGGTGACAGGGAGTGAAGATGCCCACAGGTGCCCGGCTCCTCGATTTTCTGGCCCCAGGTTGGCTCCAGCAAGTGTGACCCACAGTCAACCTGGACTCCTGTCTGCTCCTGGAAATTCACCCGCGGAGGGTCAACACCCTTTTCTTTGCCTAACCTGGGACCACACCCCACGTGCCTCCAGAGGAAAACTGGATGCCGGAGCTCCCTGGGGAGTGGGAGTGGGCAGGCCCATTTCAATGGGTGGCGTCTACCATCTAGTGTCAGCCAATTGCTGCTGTGAAGGGCCTGAGCTCACACTTGCCAGATCTTCCAGTTTTCAAGAGAAGCCTGTGAGATGTCTTTCAATATTTAAATGCTGGAAATGGTATACGGTTCCCCCCAAAAATCACAAGAACAAACACACATAAGCTCCAGATTCCTTATGGGGTCTGATTCCATATGGAGGCCACCACCTGTGGCCAAAAAAAAATAGAAATCGCCGGATTCTAGGTCTTCAGGTCCATGATAATTTGTCCTTTCCAAATACGCCTCCCTCGTTCCAGTGTTCTTCTGCTGTTACTTCCAAAGTTTCATCTTCCCTCAGAGATACCCGTACCCATAGGCCTCCTCCTAGATTGTCCCCTCTTGGAATGTCCCTATGGCTCTCCGGAGTACCCGTGAATAACCGCCTCTCATGTCAACACATTATGAAACTCTCCCTTTTCTGAGTTTGTTCGCTTCTTTATGTCCTTAGAATCTCCCCGCAACCTTTCCACCATGTATTCTTCTCTGTGGGGAAGGCCACCACCGATTATAAAAACTGAAGATGTCAGATGCACATTCTCCCAGCCATTTCTAAAAGTATTGATGTCCACAGACCCAGTTCTGCCCAAAGAATTATTAAAGGGATACCTTTCTATTGCTTCTGAGGAAAGTTATTTTCTTCTCCGTGATATAAATTAAGAGATGTATTAGGAGAGCCCTTGACCATTCCCTGGTCTTCCTGTCTTTGGCTAGGACTTTATGAAGGTGTGATGGTTGGGGCTGCAGCAGCTGTATTGCAACCATGAAGACAGACATCTAAGGATAAAAAGAAAATACAACAAGAATGATTGAGCAAATGAATGGAGATACTCTAGGTCTTCAATAACCCTGCTGGGCCCTCAAACTATCTCTGGACTGCCTCTCTCCAGGCCTCTCATTGTTGAAACCATAGCAACCCCACTGGAAATCTACTTTCAGGAGAGTGTTTCATTATCTGCTTTTGAAATCACCCTAACTGAAACATGCACTAATATATTCACCTTCTCCTTTAGCTCTCAGTATGCTTCTTACCATCTGACCCATCAGAACAATTCACTTTGCCTCAGTCATTGGGTCAGGCCCATGTCTCAGGCATAGCCAATGAATCTCAATGTTAAGACTTTTGCAGAATTAATAAGAAGTGAGAACAAGAACTCTCCCTCCAGGCTTGCCGATGGTGTAGCCCTGAAGATTTTATGGGTAATCTCAAGGAGAGAGACTGAGCAAGAAAGGGACCCACAAAAATAAGAGCAGAGTCAAGAGTGTCGAGGGCTAAAAGCTATGAGAGCGAACGGAGACTCTTATATTCATATTAATTTGCAAATTCCTATTTCTTGAAAGCAAGAATCCCAGCGAATGCACAGTTCTTTCAATCCCCCAGGGGAAAAAAAGATATCATATTGCTCTGGAATTGATTGTTTGCTTATGTTTTGCACATAAACTTAAAATATGGAAATAATAGAGACTAATTTTTAAAGGCCACTGTTAGAGACAAGTGAAAAATATTCTAAGCAATTCCCCAGATCCAAGAATCCCCTGAGTGTCTGAAGCTCATCAGAGGGCCAGACACATAACACGCAGTGCGTCCAAGAGCTCAGCAAAAATTGATGCGACCACATCATGGTTACAAATGCCAACTTCAGAATTTGAATCACTGACCCAATATTTAACGTTCTGCACAGGACGTGCTAAGGGAGGGACAGACATTCTAACGCTCCAGGCCAGCCACACAAGACCCCAAAAGAGAAGGCAGTTCCACCTGCTCTGGCTTTGAGGCTGGCTCAACTCCCGGATCCAGGGCGGCCTTTGAACAGACGTGGAAACTTGAGAACTTTGAAAGTGTGATGTCGCTTCTGCTGTTGGAGAACCGAAAGCACGTTTCACCTTCTTTCGGTCAGAGCGCACCTCTCCTCACTTCGGTGCTCTGCACGGGACCTTTCTGGTGGGTTTTGTCCCACTTGGAGACCCGGCAGGACCATGCCTTACCGTCATGTTGGGCTTTCTCGCTTCCTGCAGCAACAAAATATTTTTGCTTTATCACTGACAGCACCTTCTGCGGATTCTGGAAGCTCTTTGTGACAGTCCCACGAAAGGAGCTCCCTGCACACTCCGGCAAACAGTTTTGCTCGCAGAGAGAGCCCAGGGAGAGACTCTGTCTGGAACCAGAAGATGAGGGAGGGCAGGAATCAGAAAAGAGGGGACGCAGGAAGACGCGGCTATTTCCAAGCGGAACATTCTTTTCTCTTTAAAACCCACATGTTGAGCCGGGAGCGAGGAAAATTTCTGCGGAAAATGGATTTTTGTTGACAGCAAAGTACTTGTAAATGGGAATCTATTTCTGATGAGTGCTGAAAACAAAGCCGGGCTTTGGGGAAATAAACCGTGACTGACATTGTTTTGTTTGCCTCCTGCATGCCATTTTCTCCAGCAGAACACCGCGCACGTTTGTTTATTTAATTAGACAACTTTCTCCCCCCACCCCCGCCTGCCTTTCCCTTTGCAAGATTCCGGATTTAGACTTTGGCAGCCTCTTGTTAAGGAGGAGACATAGTCAGTGGATTTTTGAGCTCCCAGAGTGCTGTGTCCTTGGTTCTTTCGTGAGCTCTGTATTTTGGGACGCTTACCTGTAACACTTTGCCATCATCATTAACTATTACGAATACTGATTAAGCTCTTACTTTGTGTAAAACAGTGTAGGGGACTCCAGAGAGTAAAAGTGCTCAGATTCCTTTGTCTGAAATTTGGGATCCATCAGAGCCTGACCGCTGTCTTTTCGGGGCCTATTAAGTAACAGATTTCTTTCTTTTCTTATTTTCTTTCTTTTTTCTGTCTTTTTTCTTTCTTCCTTTCTTCTTTCCTCCTTTCCTTCTTTCCCGCTTCCTCTCTCCCTCCCTCCCTCATTCCCCCCATGCTTCCTTTCTTTCTTCCTTCCTTTCCTTCTTAGTCTGGGTTCTGAACAAATTGAAATATAAAAAAAGATTAAAAATGAAAGGAAACTATAGTCTTAATTACTAATAGAGCCTCAGGTAGGTAGAGAAATGCCAAAGATGCACCCCCTGTGAAAATACTCACACCCTAGTCCCTGAAACCTGTGGATATGTTAAGTCACATGGAAAGGGAATTGGAATTTCAAGGAGGGTTGCTGATCAGATATGGGAAAATGCTCCTGGGTTATCCCAGGTGCGTCCAGTGTAATCCCAGTGTCCTCAAGTGAGAGAGGAGGCAGAGGAAGTGGGGACTGGGACGTAACTTCGGAAGAAAGGCACGAAGAGGCAAGACATTGCTGAATTTGAAGATGAAGGAAGGGGCCATGAGCCAAGGAATGTGGGCAGCCCTCAGCAGCTGGAGGAGGAGAGGAAGTGAATTCTCCTCTGGAGCCTCCAGAAGGAACACAGCCCTGATGACTGACTTTAGTCTTCTGACCACCAAAACCTTGAGATAATACAGCTGAGTTGTACTGAGCTGCTATGTGGGTGGTGATTAGTCACAGCAGTGATTGAAGGGAAAAAAATGCAGAGGCCATTGTGGAGAAGGTGGTTTGAGCAGGTTAGGCAAACAAACAGACTAATAGGAAACCCTGCAGTCAGGCAGGCTGGGCCAGGTGAGCCCAGGTGAGACGTGCTCCTGCAGAAGCAGAGCAGGGCACAAGCCCTCTGTGCATAGCAGGTCCCATGAGGAAGGATGGAGCTGAGCCTGGCACCCTCATGTTACTTCCTCAGATTTACCAATCCAAGAAATCTCTGCCCTTCCCAAGGAGCAGATGTGTCAAGGTGGGGACAGGCCAGTGCTGGCAAAACTGCAGTCGCCTGCACCTGGGAGGTAAGTGCTGGGACTGAGGAGGAACCACCTCCCTGCAACCTCTCATTTACTCCCTCTCCACCCACCCTGAACTATGCTCCTTCCTCTGAATGCACGTTTGGTGTCTCCACCTCAGGAATCTCATCTTGACTTTTCAGTGACTTGAAGTGGTTCTCTCCGCAAATCCTGTGCATTTCAAAATCCATGTTGAATACTTCTTGTTTATGAGAACTTTCCTGGGCCCTCAAGCCCTTAGTGATCCTGCGCTCTGCTGAAATGCCGTAAGACTTATTCCCTAGCCTACTGCATTAGCAATGAGTTGTAAGTATGCCGTCGGTGAGTGTTTTGAATTCCTATTCCTTGTCTCGCTGCTTAGCTGTTCTGGTGTTTCTCGTAGCCACTCAGCCACATCATGAGTTCTCTGAGAGCAGATCTCACGCCCCACACAATCTGGGAAGCTCTCTGGGACTTTACAGGGAACTTTACCTTCTGTAGGATGCAGTAAAATGCTTCTTGAATGATTGATTCATTAAAAATCTGTCCTGCTCTATTTAATCACATATTGTCAAAGTACTTCCTGAGCACACCTTGTGTGTGAAACATTGTTCTAGGTACTGGGGAAAGAGTAGTAAGCAAACAAATTCATTCCTAACCTCAGCCCTTATTTGGGGTCTCTCGCCCCTATTTATGCAAATATCCCTCAGTTATACGTAACTCCAAAGTTGGCTGGCCGTGAATTAATGAAGCATGGTTCCCTCTGCTTTGCAGAGACAAGCACTGCCTTTGGAACACGGTCACTCCAGTCTGGATTCTACCAGATCTGTGCAGAGGCCACCACTAGGCCATGTGGCGTCTTTGTGGGAATTTTAAGATGCTACCCTGGGGGCTGCAGAACCTTAGCGAATCAGGGTGAAATAGTAAAAGTTGCCCTCTTCTGGATATTTTCAGCTTAAGCCTAGGTCCTTGGTTTGGCAACTAGAGCACAAGCTAGATTTACTTGAGGGTACTGAGAAATTGGTATTTTTAAACCTTCTGTATTAACCCTAAAGCAACTACATTTAAAAAATAACAGGCGGGAGGCCGAGATGGGTGGATCACGAGGTCATGAGATCAAGACCATCCTGGTCACCAAGGTGAAACCCCATCTCTACTAAAAATACAAAAAAAATAGCTGGGCATGGTGGTACGTGCCTGTAATCCCAGCTACTCAGGGGGCTGAGGCAGAAGAATTGCTTGAACCCAGAAGGCGGAGGTTGCGGTGAGCCGAGATCGTGCCATTGCACTCCAGTCTGGGTAACAACAGTGAAACTCCTTTTCAAAAAAAAATATATTAACTGGGCATGGTGGCATGAGTCTGTAGTCTCAGCTACTCGGGAGGCTAAGGCAGGAGAATCACTTGAACCTGAGAGTTCAAGTGAGCCAAGATTGTGCCACTGCACTCTGGCCTGGAGACAGAGCTTCAAAAAAAAAAAAAGAATAAAAACATTGGGCAAAATGCACTTCCAATGACAATCTGCAAGCAGGATAACAAGAGTCTGAGTGAATACATTTTCTTTCTTTTTTTTTTTTTTTTTTGAGACGGAGTTTCGCTCTTGTTACCCAGGCTGGAGTGCAATGGCCCGATCTCGGCTCACCGCAACCTCCGCCTCCTGGGTTCAGGCAATTCTCCTGCCTCAGCCTCCCGAGTAGCTGGGATTACAGGCACACACCACCGGGCCCAGCTAATTTTATGTATCTTTAGTAGAGACGGGGTTTCACTGTGTTGACCAGGATGGTCTCGATCTGTTGACCTCGTGATCCACCCGCCTCGGCCTCCCAAAGTGCTGGGATTACAGGCTTGAGCCACCGCGCCCGGCCTGAGTGAATACATTTTCAAATGACTGCCTAGATCTATTGGAATTGTCACTGGTGTCTTTATTTACTGTTATTTCACCATCATCTATAATAATCTTGCTCAATAATATTTTGTAAATAAATATTTGAATGAATCAAATAGTAAACGGAAGAAGTGTCTAGGAGATACTTCGTTGGGAAACAATGCTGATTAAAAGGATTAAGTGTTCATGATTCAATTTTTGTAAGATACCTGCATGCACCTGTGTGTAGATGATTTGATCAAAAAGAATTGTTTTGCTGTGTTAACAAACAAACTCAAAGTTTTAGAGTCAAAAATGCAAATAAATCTCCCTTTTTTTACATAACCAGAGAGATACAGTTCATCACATTTCTGTTAATTGTCTTTATCCAAAGCCGGGGCTGGGGAGGATTGGGGGGTGGGCAGGAGATGGTATTTTGTGACAAGCAAGAAGTTATCCCTGGCGGCCATGCCCCTAGGTCAGTGCCCTCAGATACAACGCCACAGGTGATAGCAGAGGCAGGGCCTTACCAGTGGTGGCCAAATCCCCACTCGGGCTGCTTGGTTTCTCCCTCCTTTCTTCCCTCCCAGAATCATATAAAATGCTGACTTCAAGACCTCTCTGACTTAACGCTCATCTTGGTGTCTGCAGCACTCTCCGCTTCTCCCAGGTGACGAGACCTGGCAGTTAGAAATCCACCATGTCTATTCTCAAGATCCATGCCAGGGAGATCTTTGACTGTCATGGGAATCCCACTGTTGAGGTTGATCTCTTCACCGCAAAAGGTCTCTTCAGAGCTGCTGTGCCTAGTGGTGCTTCAACCGGTATCTATGAAGCCCTAGAGCTCCAGGACAATGATAAGACTCGCTTTATGGGGAAGGGTGTCTCAAAGGCTGTTGAGCACATCAATAAAGCTATTGCGCCTGCCCTGGTTAGCAAAAAACTGAATGTCACAGAACAAGAGAAGATTGACAAACTGATGATCGAGATGGATGGAACAGAAAATAAATCTAAGTTTGGTGCAAATGCCATTCTGGGGGTGTCCCTCGCTCTCTGCAAAGCCAGTGCTGTTGAGAAGGGGGTCCCTCTGTACCGCCACATAGCCGACTTGGCTGGCAACTCTGAAGTCATCCTGCCAGTGCTGGCATTCAGCGTCATCAATGGTGGTTCCCATGCTGGTAACAAGCTGGCCATGCAGGAGTTCATGATCCTCCCAGTGGGTGCCGCCAACTTCAGGGAAGCCATGCGCATTGGAGCGGAGGTTTACCACAACCTGAAGAATATCATCAAGGAGAAATACGGGAAAGATGCCACCAATGTGGGCGATGAAGGTGGGTTTGCTCCCAACATCCTGGAGAATAAAGAAGTCCTGGAGCTGCTGAAGACTGCAATTGGGAAAGCTGGCTACACCAATAAGGTGGTCATCGGCATGGATGTGGCAGCCTCCGAGTTCTACAGGTCTGGGAAGTATGACCTGGACTTCAAGTCTCCTGATGACCCCAGCAGGCACATCTCACCTGACCAGCTGGCCGACCTGTACAAGTCCTTCATCAAGGACTACCCAGTGGTGTCTATCGAAGATCCCTTTGACCAGGATGACTGGGTGGGGGATGATCTCACAGTGATCAACCCAAAGAGGATTGCCAAGGCTGCAAATGAGAAGTCCTGCAACTGCCTCCTGCTCAAAGTGAACCAGATTGGCTCTGTGACCGAGTCCTTGCCGGCGTGCAAGTTGGCCCAGGCCAATGGTTGGGGCGTCATGGTGTCTCATCGTTCTGGGGAGACTGAAGATACCTTCATCGCCAACCTGGTGGTGGGGCTGTGCACTGGGCAGATCAAGACTGGCGCCCCTTGCCGACCCGAGCACTTGGCCAAGTACAACCAGCTCCTCAGAATTGAAGAGGAGCTGGGCAGCAAGGCTGAGTTTGCTGGCAGGAACTTCAGAAACCCCCTGGCCAAGTAAGCGGTGGGCAGGCCAGCACTTCAGTCACCTGTTGGCTAATTAGACTCCTCCCCTCTTGTCAGCTCGGGCAGCTCCAGGCCCCCCGA
>CM052656.1:4096269-4107988 GCA_028533165.1 Leontopithecus rosalia | reverse complement strand
TCCTGGGTTCAGGCAGTTCTCCTGCCTCAGCCTCCTGAGTAGCTGGGATTACAAGCACGCACCACCATGCCCAGCTAATTTTTTGTATCTCTAGTAGAGATGGGGTTTCACCGTGTTGACCCGGATGGTCTCGATCTCTTGACCTCGTGATCCACCCACCTTGGCCTCCCAAAGTGCTGGGATTACAGGCGTGAGCCACGACCTTCCTTTTTATCGGAAGTAGCTGGAGTCTGGACTGGGAGTGAGAGAGATGGCAGCACCCCCCAAGCTGGGATTCTTCGTGTTCTTTGGGGATTCAAAGGTAATGTGTGTTGTGGAGCTTTGCTTTGACAACTCTCAGCTCAGAGTATGGAGCAGGGTTCTGGCCACTGACTAGCCTCCTCCCAAGATCAAGGAAATGAAACTGGCATGATGTGCTCTTACAGTAAAATATTCACAAAACCCTTGGTTTTTCTTTGGAGGAAACCGAAACCCATCGAGGTGGGAAAAAAAAAAAACAAACCCAAGATCATAGAGCTCATGAGGAACCTTGGATTTTAATTTTAGGAGAGGTAAAAGAAAAACAAAGAGTTTGCTGTAGGGGTTGATTTTTCCACCTGTAGGGAGCCTGTTAGCAGGACAAGGGCAAGGATGAGGTCAGTTTGAACCTCATCTGCTTTTTACCAGGGGTGTGATCTTGGGCAAAGGATGAGCTTTCCCTCTGCCTGAAGTCCCTCATCAGTGGCACAGGGGCAGTGGAAGCTCTGTTCTGTGGGTAGGTGGAGAAACTTAAATGAGATACAATGCACAGGGTCAGGCTGGTGGCTGGCCCCACATGGAGGAATTCCCACTCTTCATTGTACATATACCTTACGGCACCCAGCCCTATAGCCCTCCCAGGGCCAGGAAACACACCCTCATAAACGCTTCTGTGATTGAGCTTTTTGACATTTTTACCCATGGGTTATGGCTTTAAATCAGGCCTTGAGTTAGCAAAGGACGTAAATTGGCCCTCTTTTGCAGGAAGGAACCAAGACCTGACCTTCTTTAAGAAATTCTCCTCCATCTCAATCTTTCTTACAATGTACAAGTACCGATGTAGGTGAGGCTTGAATGTTACTGCTTGACAGACTCAAGGGTCTTGAAAATGAAGGGAAAGGTTTGCAGACTGCAAGGACCATAAGCTCCTTGGAATGAGGGACTGAGCGTTGCTGAATCACTGAGAGCTTCTGTGCTCCAGGCTCTGCCTTCCCATGTAATTATCACCTCATATAATTCAGTAGGGAGGTGCTACTATCTATGCCTTCCAGAGGGTGGATGTGACAAGGAGAAGCCACTGGAGGTAGAGAAGATGCGCAGGGCTGCAGGCAGAGCTGGGGAAAAGGCACGGCCAGGACACAGTCCAGGCGGTCTGCCTGCAGGCCCCAGAGAAGCTCCTAACTGCCGTATCATCCTGCCTTTCAACGAGGGAGAAAACACAGATTCACACAAGCACCACACAAGCAAAACATACACATGCATCCATCACACACATACATACAACTCACAACATGCACACCTACATACAAACACATACCTCTCACCCATAAAGATATATGTACACACAGATGTACACATGCACAGATACATGCACCACACATGCACAAATATATGCATGCAGTCATCACACATGTACACACGGCTCCATGTCACACAACATACACAATCACATACAAACACATACTTCTCACCCATAAATATATGTGTACACACAGATGCATACACGTAGAGACACATGCACAACCAGACACATACATTCATTATACACATACACAAAACTCAATGATGTACATACCCACATATAGACACACACCTTTCACCCATAAATATATACATACACACAGGCACACATGCACAGATACATGCACCATACACTCATATACACATGCCTTCATCACACACACACACGACTCACATAATGTGCACACCCACATATGGAAACATACCTTTCACCCATAAATATATACATACACACAGACACATGCACAGATACATGCACCATACACTCATATACACATGCCTTCATCTCACACACACACACACACACGACTCACACAATGTGCACACCCACATATGGAAACATACTTCTCACCCATAAATAGATGCATACACATAGATGTACACACGTACAGGTACATGAACCATCCACTCACATATGTACATGTACACAACTCACACAATATGCACACACCCACATACAAATGCACACCTCTCACACATAAAGATACATGTAGACACAGATGCACAGATGTACAGATACATGCACATGCACACACAATCATCACACACACACACCTCACACCACATACACACCCACATGCAGACACATACCTCTCACGCATAAATGTACGCATACACACAGATGCACACCACATAGATACAAGCACCACAAACTCATAAAGATACATACATACATTGCACCCATATTCACAACTTACACAATATACACACCCACATACAGACACTTGCACTCACTCATAAACCCTCACATATGCAGATAAACATATTCAGGTACACGCAGCACACACACAAACACACATATATTAGTCTCATACATACACACGGCTCACACAATGTACACATCCATGTACAGACACTACATGCCGTAACTCACTCATAAACCCATGAATCACACACGTGAATCACAGACGCACACTCACACCTGAGTATTGCCCACTTGCACGATGCCAAGGAGGAGACTCCTCCTTTCTAGATATGTGAAGAGACTGCACCCCGTTTTGCATCCCTGCTCATGGTCAGGTTTGGGGGATGGCTCTGTACGTAGGATCTCCCTCTCATGAAGCTGAAAGGAAACATTCACTCAGGGCTTTCTCTCATCACCACAGGCTCTGAACTCCCTTGCCCTTCAGGTCAAATATCCTGTACCATGCTGGTTCCACGAAGCTCTGTTATCACAGAAAAACACACCGGCTGCTCCAGCCCTGTGGAAATGCGGCACTGCCTCTGCCTGTGTTCTCTGTCCAAATTGCCAATGACGACGAAAAAGAACAACGATGATGGTACCAATGATGAAGAAGACCACAGTAGTGAGGAGAATCACTGACTGGGACCCAGGCACAGCCGGCGGCTTACACGTTCTCACTGGGTCCCAGGCACAGCCAGCGGCTTACACGTTCTGACTGTGAGCCAGGCAGTGTCTGTGGCTTACACGTTCTGACTGGGACCCAGGCACAGCCGGCGGCTTACATGTTGTCTTCTCCCATGATAGGAATTTTTAGTCCTCCTTTCATAGGTGAGTTAATTAAGGCACAGAGATGTCAAATATTTGGCCCAAATCCAACAGCTAATAAGTAGCCAAATGAAGATTCACAACTGTTCCCTTTGGGTCTGATCCTAAGGGTGTACCTTTCGCCATTCCATGGCATTAGGGAGGTGGAAGGAAACTCCCCTTCTGCTCCCTGGAATCCAGCCTGGCTTGGTGACTTACTGACCACAGAATGCTGTGGAGCGGACATTCTGGGGCTTCCTCCCCTCCATCATACGAAGGTTGAAGCTTCCTCTGGGCCTCGTGGGTGGCTCACTCTTGACAGGCATATTTTATATTAAAATAGTAAATAACTTCCTTTCCAAAGGTAGGACATACTTCTGTAAGGTACTGAGCCACCTGTCCCTGGAGGAAAGCAAGAACAGACCAGATCAGAGCCCAGGAAGGCATGTGATGGGTGAATGCAATCAACTACATAGCCCAAGTCTCATATTCGCAAGAGACTTCACATGCAGCTTCTGAAGTTGAGAACCAGGACACGGACATTGGAAAGATTCAAGGAAGACATGTATCAGAAATCTCCTCCCATAGGGCTCGTGCCCAGACTGCATCATGTGCAGCAGTGAAGTAATCTTACCACATGAAGTGCCTACGTCACATCACTGTGGCTCTGTGGGAGTGTGTCCCCAAGTCAACTTGTAAACACATAAATATAGTCGACATTACTTCAAAGCCTGTTCTGGAATTCCTCTATTAAAAAAAAGTTTTCTTAGAGCCTTAAAATGTTATTGGGGGCTGGGTGTCATGGCTCATACCAGTAATCCCAGCAGTTTGGGAAGCCGAGCCGGGTGGATCAACTGAGGTCAGGAGTTCGAGACTGGCCCAGCCAACACGGTGAAACCCTGTCTCTACTAAAAATACAAAAAAGTAGCTTGGTGTGGTGGCAGGCACCTGTAATCCCAGCTGCTTGGGAGGTTGAGGCAGGAGAATCACTTGAATCCAGGAGGCGGAGGTTGCAGTGAGCCGAGATGATGCCATTGCACTCCAGTCTGGACAAGAGTGAAACTCCATCTCAAAAATAATAAATAAATGAATAAACGTTATTGAGCCCTACCTTTGTGCAGCCTTTCAGAGGCCGTGGGCTGGATGACTGGGCAGTGCAGTTGTGCTGGACGGGACTTCAGCATGGAATGAGGGGTGACCTGCTGGTTCCCCTTTCTGTTCTCAGCCACTGTGGCCCTTGGAGATGAAATGAGGAAGTTGTAGTAAGATTGCGCAGGGATTCTCCATCGAGGGATTCTTTGCTACACCACCCACAATGATTTCAGAAGCAAAAAGGGTCATGCCCTGGCCAGTCTTCAATGGCTGACAGCAACTCCTATCCCTTACCCCCTACTAACCAATAGTTCTTTAATAATCTTCTGTTATGGAGACATCCAAAACAAAGTAGAGTAGAACTGATTCACAAACGCTGCTTAAACTGCCTCAATTAGAGTCATACTTAGCTTTTCGACATACAAATACAAGATCAAGAAAAAGAATGATGCTTCCCCCCGTGTCCATGTGTTCTCATTGTTCAACTCCCACTTCTGAGCGAGCGAGAACATGCGGTGTTTGCTTTTCTCTTCCTGTGTCAGTTTGCTGAGAATGATGGCTTCCAGCTTCATCCACGTCCCTGTAAAGGACACGAACTCATTCTTTTCTATGGCTGCATAGTATTCCATGGTGCATATATGCCACATATTCTTTATCCAGTCTATCACTGATGGGCATTTGGGTTGATTCACACCAGGACTTGTCTGGAGGGAGTGGTAAGGAAGAAGAGGGGAGACATTAGGACAAACACCTAACACATGAGGGTCCTAAAACCTAGATGACAGGTGGGTAGGTGCAGCTAACCACCCTGGCGCATGTATGCCTGTGTAGCAAACCTGCTCGTCCTTCACATGTATCCCAGAACTTAAAGTAAAATTTAAAAAAGAAAGAGAAAGAAACTGCATTAGAAAATTAAATGCAATTATGAATATATGTCTTTTGTTTAACCAGCAACATCCCCTCCTATTCTGGTAGAAGCTGCTGAATTTCCTTCGAGGACCCAGCTTCTCTTCCTGCCAGTCTGTGTGTTGGGGCTTAAACGATGCTCACTAATCCACCTTTCCTGGCTCCAGAGGTGTCTACACACATTTCCCAGGATTTTTTTTTTCTGTTTTCTTTGTCTTCTGCTCAAAGGCAAGCAGATGTGTTAGTCCTGGGTTCTTGCTGTATGAGCTGACAAGGGCCAGCTCTCTCTAGATGTCACGGAGCCTGAAGGATGCAGCCTGGAATTTGCTGAGGCTGCCTGGGAATGCAGCCCACCCAGGCAAGCAAGAGATGACATAGTTTCAGCACCTAGATCTGTAGCACCCAGAAGCCAGATCCAACCCCCAGTCCTTATCTTTGACCTTGAGCCAGTCTGAACTGGTAACTGGAAGTCACTTATCTACCACATTCAACTATCAGGATGTTAGTAATAAAAAGTGATTCCAAAAATGAAAATGTGTTTCACAATATTTTCACGCAAAGACTTCAGGATCTATTTATACTAAACACCAACCATCTTGGTTATCTGATTTTTTAGTTCTCAGCAGCTGCTAAGCTGTAAATTAGGAGAGGATGCTAATGGTAGTCACACGGGGAGTGAGGAGAGTGATGGTCTGAGGGAGGCAAAAGACCTGAATAGACATTTTCCAAAAAAGACGCAAATGGCCAAAAGTTATATGAAGAAATGGGCTGGGTGTGGTGGCTCATGCCTATAATCCCAGCACTTTGGGAGGCTGAGGCCGGTGGATCACTTGAGCTTAGGAGTTCGAGACTAATCTGGGCAACATGGCAAAACCCTGTGGCCACCAAAAAATACAAAAATTAGTCAGACATAGTAGCTCACATCTGTAGTCCCAGGTACTAAGGGGGCTGAGGCAGGAGGATCCCTTGAGCCTGGGAGGAGGAGGTTGCAATGATTTGAGATGAGACCACTGCCCTCCAGCCTGGGCAACAGAGTGAAACCCTGCCTCAAGAAAACAAAGAAAAAGAAGAAATGTTCAGCATCTCTACGCATCAGAGAAATGCAGTTCGAAACTCCAATGAGACATCATGTTACCCCAGCTAAAATGGCTTGTATTCAAAAGACGGTCAATAGCAGATGCTGGTGAGGATGGGAGGACAGGGGAACCCTGGTGCATCACAGAGGGAGCATCTGTTAGTGCAGCCGCTGTGGGGAGTGATAAGGAGCCTCCTCAAAAAACACTAAAAGCAGAATTACAGTATGACCCAGCAATTTTACTACCCAGTGGGGTATCCAAAAGCAAGAAGATCAGTGAAGCTGGAAACCATCATTCTCAGCAAACTGACACAAGAACAGAAAACCAAACCCCGCATGTTCTCACTCATAAGTGGTGTTCAACAATGAGAACGCATGGACACAGGGAGGGGAGCATCACACACCAGGGCCTGCCAGGGGTTGGGGGCTAGGGGAGGGATAACAGGGGGTGAGGGGATTGGGAAGGGCTAACATTAGGGGAAATACCTAATGCAGACGACGGGGTGATGGATGCAGCAAACCACCGTGGCACATGTATACCTATGTAACAAACTTGCACGATCTTCACGTGTACCCCAGAACCTAAAGTATAATTAAAAAAAAGATACCTGTACTTCCACATTGATGGCACCACTAGTCACAATAACCAAGATGCAGAATTAACCTAAGGGCACATCAGCGAATGAATGGATACAGAAAATGTGGTATAGATGCAGGATGGAATATTAGCCATACAAAAGACTGATCCAGTCACGTGCAGCAACATGGAAGGAACGGGAGGCCGTGGTGTTCAGTGAAAGAAGCCAGGCACAGAGAGACAAGCATCTCATTCAGTTGTGGGGGCTAAAAACGTGCATCTCATGAAGATAGAAAGGAGACTGGTGATTACAAGAGGCCAGGAAAGAAAAGGACGAAGGAGGATGAAGAGAAGTTGATTACTGGGAACAAATATATGGTTTGATAGAAGAAATAAGACCTAGTGTTAGATCAGCAGGGTGACTATAATTTACCATCATCTATTTTATATTTTAAAATTGCTGGAAGAGGCCGGGAGCTATGGCTCACGCCTGTAATCCCAGCACTTTGGGAGTCCACAGTGGGTGGATCACTTAAGGTCAGGAGTTTGAGACCAGCCTGGCCAACATGGTGAGACCTCCGTCTCTACTGAAAATACAAAAATCAGTCGGGCATGGTGGTCTATGCCTGTAATCCCAGCTACTTGGGAGGCTGAGGCAGAAGAATCACTTGAACTTGGGAGGTGGAGGTTGCGTTGAGTCAAGATCACACCACTGTACTCCAGCCTGGGTGACAGAGTGAAACTCCACCTCAAGACAGAAAAAAAATCGCTAGAAGAGAAGAATTCAAATGGTCCTAGCATAAACAAAATATGGCTATTGAAGGCAGTGGAGATCTCAAGTACACTGATCTGATCTTATGATTTACATGAGGCTATTACACTATCACATGTATTCCAAAACTATATTCATCTACTATACATACATAATTTTTTTAAAGCTTACAAAAAAGAAAGAAAAAAATCAGAAGGAGAAAATAAAAATGTAGAAGACCATCCCACACATGTGAACACTCCTCACACAGAGGATGCTGGGCATAGGGGACACCATTGCCACAAGCTGAGAGTACAATGCTTATGAGCCCAGAGCTTCAGATACCTTTTATTTATTTATTTTTAGCATATGGCTGTGATCAATGTAATTAAATAGTAATTTATGCAACTGATTTTATTTATTTATTTATTTAGAGATAGGGTCTCACTTTGACACCTGGGTGGAGTGCAATGGTACAATCGTAGCTCACTGCAGCCTTGAATTCCTGGGCTCAAGCAATCCTCTAGCCTCTGCCTCTCAAGGATCTGGGACTACAGACATGTCACCATGCTTGGCCATGTTTTATTTAAAAAAATTTTTTTTTGTAAAGACAGAGTCTCACCATCTTGGCCAGGCTGGTCTTGAACTCTGGGGCTCCAGTGGTACTGTGACCTCAGTCTTCCAAAGTGCTGGGATTACGGGTGTGAGCCAGCATGCCTGGCCGTTGCCTATTTAATATTAGGCTTTCTGGAATGTGAGCTCCAGGGAATGAGGACAGGTAGCCAAACATATTCACTTCCATGCCCCCCAAACGTAGTGCAATGCATTGAGGGTATTTAGTAAATATATGTTTGAATTTTTTAAATGATGATTTAAAGGAATGAGATAACTTAGTATTCTATAAGCTTTAACTATGTGCTGTGCCTTTTCTTGCTTACAACAGCGTGTAGTTAAGACATTTAATAAGCTATTTCTTGGCCTTTTTCTTTCTTTTTTTCTTTTTCTTTTCCTTATTCTGCTTGGGAGAAGGACTAGTGTCGTGGGTTAGATAAGAAATTATCTCCCTACAAAGCCTCCAATCCCCATTTCCCAGTCAAAATCCACGCTTCAGAAACATGACTTGCTTAGGCAAGGTGTTGCTTTTCACTTGAATATTTTTTGTAATGTGCACAAGAGGTACAAATATTTGGGAGTCGTCCCCTCAAATTCTGAAATTCTAGGCAATTTTGAGCCCTATATGAAGAAAGGGAATTCTGCCTTTACATAAACCCTCTGTAATTCTACCAACCTTACATAAGCCTTTTACTCTCAACATTAAGAACAGAAAAAAAAGGAAATGACTTATACAGAGTTGCGCCCACAGTTTCCTTCTCCGTATGTATTTCTCAGCTGCATGTGCTTTGCACAGAGTGTAACAGCTTGGGGATTAATTATGCCCTGCACATCCTTCGCAGGTACATCTTCCCATCCGGAGGCGATGCTGGAGCGGGGAGATGTCTGCGGGGAGGCCCTGGCTCACTCTGGGCCAAACAACAGAACTGGTTGCAGCCAGTGATGAAACACCCTGTTCCTCCCCACCGGAAGCTGGTAGAGGTGAGTGATGTCTCTGAGGGGCCAGTGCAAGTCCCACCATTTGAATTTGCCTCTCCTCTGAACCACGTGACAGCTGGCTTCTTTGTCACCAGTGTTTGCTAACAGGGTAATTAGCAGGACGCCTACCCCACCAACCTCACAGGCAGCCGATGGCATCTCCCTTAGCAAACAGGGGAGCAGGGCAGTGTGAGCCTCAGAGCTCCTGAAGCTGGCACAGAGCTGGCACAGGGAAGGGGGAGCTGATACAGGAAAAGTCCCTTGAAGGGTATTTTCTCTCTGCAGGGCGAGTTCCAGTGAGAGAGTGAAGCCAATGAAAAGACAACATGAAAACAAACACACAAAGAAAGTGCCCAGCCAGATTTCAAGTTCTCAGAGCCTGGTCTCATTTCAAGCCTGGGAATTGCTGCTGCAGATTGCAGGCTGGTCCCTGTACTCCCTGTGTATAAGAGCTGAAGGTGGCTGGTGTGATTAGAGAGAGAGCGAGCCATAGGCTGCTGTGTGGCATCTCCAGGGGTCAGGAATTTACCTGTGCCCTGGGGCAGTCCCTCCCCTGGGGAGAGGAAGGAACTCCTTCATTAATTTATTCCCCCCGACCTGCCTAGGCAGGGAGCTGTTCTGCCTGCTGGAGGTGGACACACCAGTGCCTCTGAGGGCCTCCCTTTTCTGACGGAGCTTGAAGGAAGGCAGACACGAAATGGACGGTCACAGATGGGGTGGGGGTTACAGAAGGGGATGCTTAAACAGCCAAGGGGGGGCTCAGGGCTTGTAGGGAAATTGCAGAAGTGAGAAAAAGTGAGCAGATGGCAAAGGTATGAAGAAGGTGGATTTGCGAATGACTCTTGAATGTCACCATCCATCTTTGTAAGAAGAAGACACGCGTTCTCTAGCCTGTACAGTGTGAACGCCCTCACTAAAGCAGATGCTTCCTGGAAAATCACAACTGGTACTGTGTCATCAATGACAGGAGCAGGAAGCCTTACCAAGTGCGAAAAGTAATTATCAACAAGGATGCTTCGCCAGCTAGAATACCGGAAGACTGGGATCCAGGCCCAACGTGGCCACCCCTTGTGTGACCTCCAGTCAATCCTGTCTAGATTAGGGGTGCTCAGTCCTCTGCGGTTAGATCGGAGAGCTTGAGAGAGGGCTGATGTCAGATCCCATTTCTGGAATTCTGCTTTGTCATCGACAGTGCTCAGTTCTCGGGAGCAGCTCTGGCGCTAAACCTGAAGCCACAGAATGCTGAAATAATAGTCATTATTGTCCCCTGGGCGTAAGGAAAGAGAGGCGTGTCATGGAGATTGGTGTCAGATTGAGGGAAGAACTTTCACAATTTAAACAGAGAAGCTTCCATAACACTTTATTCTGGGATACTGCTGAAAAGGCTTCTTTAGCTGTAACACTGACCACCTTGAGTCAGCTTGCAGAAAAAGCAGGTTTCTATTAAAAAGCTATGTTTGGGGGAGACCCAGGGCAGATACTCAGCTAGCTCCAAAGCCAGATTATGGGACTGGTTTGCCCGCGCATGTCCCCTCTGTCACTCTGTCTGTGCACTGGTCTTCCTGGTCTCTCTCGGCACGAGGGAGAAGGTGGCTGTCCCAAGAATGCCTGGTTGATAATTATGCATTCCTCAGTTACCATCTGAGCAGCTGCTATCCCTGGTTCCCAGCTAAATCTGGGAAAATGAAGGTGGCTCACCCACCTATGGCCATTGATCAGAGCAGACAGCCAGATAATTTTGTTAAAAGGATAAGTAAGTCAAAATGCAGCATGTCAGGTGGCAACACATCCAATCAAATAATAATACATGGGAGGACCATAGGGCCACCAGTGGTGAACATGGCATTGGACTTTATGCACAGGGGTCAGTGAAAATAGTGAAAAACATGATATCAACACATGTGTATATGGTATAAATATGCTATGTGCGTGTGTGGTATATTGGTATATATATTTAGTCTACTTATACTAAATACATATAAATAGTCTATATATACACACTATGTGTATATACTATATATACACAGTGTATATATAATACTATATGTACTCTGTATATTTAATGCTGTAGATACTCGGTATATTTAATACCATATATATACTGTGTATATATATACACATATACTACATATACTCTGTATATTTAATGCTATAGATACTCGGTATATTTAATACTATATATATACTGTGTATATATGTATACATATATAATACTATATATACTCTGTATATTTAATGCTATAGATACTTGGTATATTTAATACCATATATATACTGTGTATATAATACTCGGTATATTTAATACTATACATATACTGTGTATATATGTATACATATATAATACTATATATACTCTGTATATTTAATGCTTTAGATACTCAGTATATTTAATACCATATATATACTGTGTATATATATACATATATACTACATATACTCTGTATATTTAATGCTATAGATACTCGGTATATTTAATACTAT
>CM052656.1:4077283-4096169 GCA_028533165.1 Leontopithecus rosalia | reverse complement strand
ATATTTAGTATATCTATTTATAGATATACTAAATGAATATACTAAATGAATCATTATATATACTAAGTGAATATACTATGTATGTAGCATATTTATATTATATTTATACCATGCTTTTTCATTACTTTTGCTGACCCCTATGCATAAAGTCCAATGCCACTTATAGTTAGTATATTTATATTAAAATATATATACATAGCATGTATATTCAAAGCGCGCACACACACACACACACACACATATATATATACTATGCATATATACACACACACATACACTTTATATATATATTTAGTATAAGTATTTCCCATGAACTACTGGAGATATACTTATACTAAAATTATTATTGTTAATCGGAAATTCACATTTAATCAGGTCCTGTATTTTCACTCACTAATGCTGACAACCCTTATAACTTCAATGCTTTAGTTACCTCAGCTGGGGAAGGCCTCACTGAGACTTTTGAGTGAAGGGACCTGCAGCAGGCAGATGCAGGAGTCCTGTGAGCACATTCAGAGGAGGATTTGTGAACAGTGCCAGGCCTTGGGCAGAAGGCTCTTCTGCGTCCTTGAGGAACAGCGGCGGCCATCCTGCTGTGACTGAGGAGTGACGGAGAGGGCTGGGGAGATGAAGGCAGAGGGCAACTGTGGGCCCCGACGGGGTGAACCTGAGAGGCTGATGCCATGACCCTGGCCTTGACTCTGGTGAGCTTGTCACCCAGGGGAGGAGTCAGCAGAGGAGTGACATCAACTGGGTGGGGGGTCAGGAGTCTCCATCCTGCTATTGGTTGAGACACATAGTCGGTTGGAGTAGAAACATTGGCAGAGAGCACTTGGAGGGTCTGCACTGTCCCCTACGGGACAGGCAATGGTGGCCAGGACCTGGTGTCAACAGGGGCAACAGCGAGACGTGGTCAGAGTCTGGACAGAACATAATGGCTTCATTTGCAAGGTGTGGTGCAAAATGAAAATGTGGGGCCTCTTGGTCAAAAACTACAAAGAATTTCATGGTAGTGATAGCAGAGCATTGAACCCCTCCCGACAAGAGATCCTTTGTGAATGCATGGACAGCATGACCAGGAAGCCAGCCCCGATGGAATCCGCAACACGTGTTCATGGACTACAGCGCAGGAGAGGAAAGGAGGCTCCGGTCTGATGCCATGAAGCTGCATAGCTGGCATGGACCAATGTGGCAGGAGACTGTGGGAGACATATTCTCAGAGGAGGGGGTATAAACTGTGACCAGGGAAAACAGTGGAACATCTTCTGGTCCTTCTAGAACCCAGTTAATTAAACATCAGTCATCCTAATCCCATAGTAATTTCTAGTGCTATTCAGCTCCACTATCCTCACAAATATTTGAAGTGACAAGATGCCTGCGGGGTTGTACGTCTGTATGCCAGTGAAAGATGGGAGCATAGAATACTGTCGGATGAACTTTGTGACTTGCTGGGCATAATGTGACTTCAAAAAATAATACTATAAAATATCCTAATAAGTAAAACACTACATATTGGTAGGAGCAATTAAAATTTTATAGATGCAAATAATGCCTGAACTAGAAGGGAACATTTTTTAACATAAAATTTGTGATTTATATTAGGCTTTTATGTAAAATATATACACAACTTCCTTCCCATAGGAAATTAATTTCTAAGTTGAAGTAATTATTTTATAGGGAGCTACTGATTTTTATATTTTTTGGTATCATCCACATGATTTAATCGTTTTATTGTTTTTAATACTATATTTTTGTAGATTCTCTTGTGTTTTCTTAAAAGTAATTACACTGACCGGGCGCGGTGGCTCAAGCCTGTAATCCCAGCACTTTTGGAGGCTGAGGCGGGTGGATCACGAGGTCAAGAGATCGAGACCATCCTGGTCAACATGGTGAAACCCCGTCTCTACTAAAAATACAAAAAATTAGCTGGGCATGGTGGCACGTGCCTGTAATCCCAGCTACTCGGGAGGCTGAGTGAGGCAGGAGAATTGTCTGAACCCAGGAGGCGGAGGTTGCGGTGAGCCGAGATGGCGCCATTGCACTCCAGCCTGGGTAACAAGAGCGAAACTTCGTCTCAAAAAAAAAAAAGTAATTATACTATCTGCAAAATAATAATTTTGCTTCCTCTTCTTAGCCAATATTTATATATTTAATTTTACAAAAAGTTATAATGAGAAAAAGATTTCTTCCACAATAGTGACAAAAATAATAAAATATGCAGAAATAAATAAGAGTGAGCTAAACGTGTGTGAATTTTATGATGAAAACAAGGACTGCCCAATGAGATGTATCTTCTCTTTATGTGACTCAACATACCCAGAAGGAAAGAACTCCTTTCCCCTTATATTAATCTAAACACGTGAGATGAACTCTACTAACATTCTAGTAGGACATTTATTGGATTTTCATGAAAAATTTTCAAAAGTTTACTTGGTATAAGAAAAAAGTGAGAAAATTTACCGTCCTCATCTGTAAGATGGAGATATGACAGTACCTGCTAAATAAGACCAGTAAATGAATCAAGCACCAAGATGCACTGGAACCACAGCACATCCTCAAACATGAAATAGTTACGTATTTTCATTGTGGCACAGGATTTTTCCTTCCTCTGAAAATCTATGTTCTTTCCATGAGTGGAATTGTTAATTTGCCTAGTTTTAAATTTTGGTTAAATTTAAGTTTTTTAAAAAATTTGTACTTCTATGGGTAATAAGATTTTCGGTGCTGAAAAAATACAAGTGAGAAAGTCTCAGAAAAGTTTAAACAACTACAAAAAAAAAGTCAAAGGATCATCCTGGTTAGCCATTTAAATTAAATTAATTAAAGTTGGAGTAATTTAAGCAAGATTGGACTCATACAGGTATGGACAGGTCCATCAAGAACAAAATAGTAATGAAACCACCGCAAGTGTACATGCAAAATTGGAACATAATGGAAATTAAATCGCTTTGAAGGAAAGGTGCATTGTTATCTAATCATCAACTATATATTTAGAGAACGAAAACTTGGCTTCTTACTTTGCCCATGTCACCAAGCACACATCAGATTGATTAAATTTTTAAATGTTCTTCATGAAACTGTTAGTATAAAAGAAAACTAGAGTGAGCAGTATTTTTTTTTTTTTTTTGAGATGGAGTTTCGCTCTTGTTACCCAGACTGGAGCGCAATGGTGCGATCTTGGCTCACCGCAACCTCCACCTCCTGGGTTCAGGCAATTCTCCTGCCTCAGCCTTCCGAGTAACTGGGATTACAGGCGTGCGCCACCATGCCCAGCTAATTTTTTTTTTTTTTTGTATTTTTAGTAGAGACGGGGTTTCACCTTGTTGACCAGTATGGTCTCGATCTCTTGACCTGGTGATCCACCCGCCTCGGCCTCCCAAAGTGCTGGGATTACAGGCGTGAGCCACCGCGCCCGGCTGAGCAGTATTTTTTAAAAGAAGGCAAGATAATTGTGGGTAAAACAGTGGGAAAATAACACAACTCGAAGTTCAATGACAAGCGCACTCCAGGTTCAGCATCGGAGAGGTCAGAACCGGGTAAAGAAGAGCAGGGTGTGGGTCCAGCGGTGGAGACGGTGGTACCAGAACGACCAGCTTCCTGGACAAGCTCTGCATATGTGGTTTACACTGAGGTCCTGCTTCTGTTTCGATATTGCCATTTGCTGGTTGAGCATCCTTAGGCAACAATATTAAACTTTTTTGAGCTCACCTTCCTTCCCTGCAGAGCAGAGGCATTTATTCCTGTTGTGTTCACCATATAGGTCTATTCGGTCTTGTTTGAGTTCATGGATGTGAAAACTTCATGCAAACTGTAAAGGTTTGTAGGTTCCAAATATGAGGGCCACTGTCCCCATGGAGAAACCACCTTCACCCAGATTCAAG
The DNA here is from genome assembly GCA_028533165.1 of Leontopithecus rosalia. Taxonomy (NCBI): domain Eukaryota; kingdom Metazoa; phylum Chordata; class Mammalia; order Primates; family Cebidae; genus Leontopithecus; species Leontopithecus rosalia. Next base: position 4,092,288 of record CM052656.1, on the reverse strand, counting down.
TCAGTTACAGACTTAGAAATGAATGTATGGCAGCAGGAAATGATTTTGCATTTCTAATTCCTTCACTGTGTATTAATGAGTTGATTTAACTCTAACTGAAAATTCATTTGCTCCAAGTAAATATAAAAATGAATATTAGATACACTAGGGAAAGAAAAAACTTACTTAATTATGACTGCTCCTAGGAGCGATCTTTGATTCCCCTGGGTAGGTTGGTTCTTCATCCTTCAACCACTGTTTCTTCTGCCCTGGGGAAGTCACATTGAAATCAGCCAAACCTAGTGCATATAAAATAAATTTCATGTTTGGCTCTGGGATGAGGTAGGGGTGAAAGGGGAAAGGTAGGAAGCATCTTATCATAAATAAGCTTGTGGTAACAGACACAAAAGTCACTGCGAAAGATTCAACAAAGCATGTCATTCACTACTCTTTCTTGCAATGTGTTTCCCAACTTCAATTTCACCAGCTAGGACGTACTGCCCCAAAGAGTGACAGTTACAGCAATCATTCAAATAAAAAGCAAATAAATCGATGCCAAGCTCAGCTTTTGTGTTTCAAAGTAGGACATTGAAACTTAAGACAGAGCCAATGCTCTTGAGAGAAAAAAGCCTTTTTAGTCATGAGAACTTGAGCTTCTTGAAACTTTAGATTTTAGATTCTGATCAAAACAATAAGTAAGAAAGAATGAATTTTTTCAAGCTCACTTGGAATTGACGAAGATTCCCCTTGCTTGGGGGAGAGGCAGGGCATAGTCTTAGAAGAAAGGAAGAGAAGAAGGTTCCCCTTGACCATGAGCCAAGCTTCTCAACAAGTGGTGGTGGGGCGATAGATCCCCACAGGGGACTCGTGATCCAAGATTAGAAGGAACCTGGGCTCCTCTTCCTGCCTGGTTGTCTACACCAGCAGAAAGTACCTTATGGCATCTTGGCTTTAAAGAGTAGAGATGGGAACATGGAAGCCTTAAGCCCAGGGGTCTGGAATATACTCCCTTTTCTCCTCCTCCACGTAAAGAGGGGAGCCAATATTTTCCTCTGTGACTGGGAGTGGCAGAGGGATGCTACTGAGAACTGCTTGACAAAGATGAATCTCGGGATAGAGAACAGGGTCGGGGTTACACCCGTGGTTGGGGCAGGACTGGGGACTAGAAGGAAACATCTCCAGTGAAGACAGGACTGATGGTCAGACAGGGCCTTGCATCTGCGTAGGCACCTCCCCACGGGCACCAGAGCTGTGCAGGGAGGGTCTGTGAGCTGGGAGAGTTCTCCCGAAGGGTAGCGCTGCTTCAACTCCCCGAAAGGTAGAATTAATTCCACGGAGGCTGGAGGAGGGAGCAATTGATGAATTGAGGAATTCGGCCTGAGTTATTTGAGATTACCCAGACATGATGAGTTATGTTTTCTGTCGTTAGATCGAATTGGGCTAGAAATACAAATTAATACAAATACAAATACAGATATATTTTAATTAATTTTAATTAATACAAATACAGATATATTTTAAAAATTATACGTATCACACACACACACATAAAATAGGCAGATCTAACAAGATAAGGTAGATCAGTGGTTGCTCAGGGTGATAGATTGGAGGGTGGCAGGGCAGAGGTTTGCGATTTATTTTGGGGGTAACATAAGTGTCTTCAAGTTGACAGTGGTGATACTTGCACAAATCTGTAAATATGATCAAAATCACTGCACTGTACATTTAGGTGGGTGAATTGTATGGTCAATGAGTAAGAGCTCATTAAATCTATGAGGAGATGCATGCGTGATGGTGCAGTTCTGAGGCGAGCCAGTGAAGGGTGAAGGGGTGGGAGGAGGGATTTGCTGCTAGAGAGACAGCTGGGTGGAGGGACAGCTTGAGAAGCAAGGTGAGTTGGGGGTGGGTCCCAGCTAGGCTGTAGTGATCCTGCAGAGATGGAGCCCCGAATCCATACCCCGCCTCTCCCTCATCAGTCTTCTCTGGGGTTCTCTACTAGCCCACCCCAACTGAGTCCCAGAAAGCACCCTGTGCCTTGAGGTGTCTACACTGCTTTCTTTCCCCAGGTAGAGAGCAAGTGCAGAAGATGGAGAGCAATCTGCAGGGATTAAAGGGATGCATCTAGCAGAGTCACTGTGATTTTACAGACAGCGTCCAGACCTTTTAGACCTCAACTTTCCCTGTGTTGACATTTTCTAAACTTTTCATTCATGTCTCAGTTATCTGGAATCTGTGCTTGAGCTCATGTTCTTGAGAAGGTCCTTCTGGTAGGCAGTCAGCAGGGTGGTCCCCAGTGTGCCTGTCCCCAGTGTCACCTCCCATGTAGACAACTGTCAGCCTGGGCCATGTTGGAGCTGTGTGAGGTATATCATATGGCAGGAGTGTTGAGTTGTCCCTGTTGAGATTTGGTCACGAAACATGCATATCTTGATCTCTCTCTCTCCCATCATTCTGGGGAGGCAGCTGCCCTGTTGCCCAGGCAGCCCTACAGAGAGGCCCACATGGCAAGGGGCTGAGACTGCCTGCCACACGAGTGAACTGGCCCCAGTCAAGCCTTCAGATGACACAGCCTCAGTCATGCTTGACTGAACCACATGAGACACCCTCTGCCAGCCCACCCTGTTCTGCTGCCCTTAGACTCTTAGTCATTAGAAATTGTGTGTTGTGGCTGCATGTGGTGGCTCACGCCTGAAATTCTAGCACTTTGGAGGCTGAGGTGGGCAGATCATTTGGGGTCAGGAGTTTGAGACCAGCCTGGCCAACATGGTGAAACCCCATCTTTACTAAAAAGACAAAAATTAGCCAGGCATGGTTGTACATGCCTATAATCCCAGCTGTTTTGGTGTCTGAGCTGAGATCATGCCACTGCACTCCAGCCTGAGCTTCAGGGTGAGGATCTGTCTCAAAAAAAAGAAATTGTGTAGTTTTGGCTGCCAATTTTGGAGGCACTTTTTATTGAGATGGGGTCTCATTGTTTCCCATGCTAATCATAGCTCAGGTAAAAGCTAATCATAGATGAGAAGGTAAAACTTAGGTCCCCAACTCCTGGGCTCAAGCAATCCTCCTGTCTCCACAGCTTCTTGAGTAGCTGGGTTTATAGGCATGTACCACCACACCCAGATAATCTTTTTGTAGAGATGGGGTCTCACTATGTGGCCCAGGCTACTCTCCAACTCCTGTGCTCCAGTGATCCTCTTCCCTTGGCCTACAAAAGTGTTGGAATTATAGCCATGAGCCACTGTGCCCAGCTTGGAGCAATTTTTTTAATACAGCAGTAGACACCTAACACAATAACATCAATAAATCTTTGTTAATGTTCTCTGACAGCTAATCAAAGCTCACCTGTCACTGTATTCATCTCTCTTTTAGGGACGTCCCTGAATTTGCATTACCATCAGAGTTTTACCTGAACGTCTCCCAGATTGACTGTGAATTTCATAATGGCAGGAGACAATGTTTAATTTTTGTTTTTAAATCAACCAGCTCTGTGCCTGGCTCAAAGCATGGTTTTGGATGAAATAAATGGAGATAGGTTCAGAAACAAAAGAGCTCATGGAAAGTGTTAGATTTCTAAGAGTTGCAGTGTAGACAACGCCTCCTTTCAAAAATTGCTTAGAGCAGAAATGGCCCTGAATGTAAAACAAGATTGAAAGGTATTTTACAATGTCCCAGAACTCCCACCTTTGTACCTAGGTGGAAAGGACTGCAGCTTATGCAGACACAATGTGTTGCAATGAATGGCTTAGACTATCTCACATTGCAGAGGCGGGAGATAGTGCTAAGTTCCGTATGAACAATTCTCCATCTTAAGAGTTTGCATAGTGAACAAAGAAAAAAAATTAGTTTCTTGGAATGATGTTCTACAGAGCAAAGAGCCCATGCTGTTTTATCCTCAGAATCACAGCTTCGGTGCAAATGGGGTCCTTCATTTTACTAAAGGAGCTACATCATAGTGGAGGTCACCGAAGAAAGCCACGGTGGGTAGCCTGCAATCAACAGTATTATTTCTGAACTAAGGGTCGTGATGCCTTGGTTGTGAAAACAGTCTTTTCTACCCCTGAACATAAAGTCCTCTTCGCCCTGAGCCACATTACAATGGGATGTCACAGGGACCTTTGCAGGTAGTAATGATGCCACGTTGATTTAATGGGGTGGAGACCAGGTGCTTAATTCAACCTTTACTCCATTCATTTATAGTTTCTTTTACAGCTGTCATCACGTTTAAAAATTGTAAAAGGAAAGACAGCTTTCTGAGTCTCCTTGTCATTGCCTGAGAAAAGGTTCTGTGACATTTTGGTTTGTATTTTTCTTCCTGAATCAGTTCCAGACTTTCTGGAATCCACAGAGGTCACCAATGATATGCGTGGCCAATAAGAAGAAGGTAAAAAGGGGATTACTCTTTGGGTTTCTGGGATATGTTGAACAAATGCTAGAAGAAAAATGAGCCAACAAAACAGCAGTGTGGTTTGGATTACAGCAGTGGGCAGCAGGGGTGCCGGGCAGTTGGCCGGGCTACCTTGCCCACACACACATGCTGGTGCTCCTGGAGGCCTCGACAGGGCAGCGGGGCCAGGATCCAGGCCCAGATTGGCAGATGGAGCAGCAGCAGAAAGACCAACAGTCCTGAAGGCAGCAGCTGCCCAGGAGAGAGAAAGGGCTCGTATGGGCAGCACGTGGACCAGCCATGGGCAGCCAGCTGGCCTGTCAGCCCCCAGAGCCAATTTCTGTGACATCTGTACAAAGATAGTACCTCGTCAGTAGTTACTGACACGTAAAAGCATTCACATGGAAATTTTACTAAAGCATTTAATGGGGTTAGAGGAGCCTTTTGAGTTAGAATCTCTTGATTTGAAAACGGTTGCAACATTGCAAAGCAAATATCCACAGACTTAGATATAGACATGGAATTGAAAGATCATTGCATTTAGTGGGAATTAACGATTTTCACATGACGCTTTGGATGAACCAGTCACTCACAAGGAGGCAACTTAAAATAAAGTTTTCTTTAAATTGATAATGGAGTAGTAGAATATGTTTTACATCATAAACAAATCATGAAGCCGTTTTCCACTTTTTTAAAAGACCCCTGTAAGGTACAGGAGATGTCCAAGGAAACATTAAAATGCCGTTGCGTTAATTCACATTTAGAATTAAATCCAGACTTACACAAAATCGAAGTATATAAATATTTAAATATTTTTAGTAAATCATTCTGTATCATCAGCTCATGATGTACTAAAACACATATTTCACAACAATTTTCCAGAAATGTATTTCAAATTTGTTGCAGCCTATAAAGTATTCTTAATGACTCCAGTAACAGCTGCATCAGCAGAAAGATCCTTCCCAAAATTAAAAATTATCAAAAATCATTTGCATTTTCCAAAAGCAGCAGACATCTCTTTCCATTATATAGATGGAAAATGAAAGTGCCAGAAATATGAATTCTGATGACCTAATAGGTGAATTGGCAAAAAGGCAGCCAGAAGAATTTACAATCGCTGAGGACATCACCTTATGAAGTATTTTTGTATGGTGTACTAGCATGGCACCCTTTTTATTGACTGATTGATTTAATCGAAAACAAACAATTGTATGTATTACGGAGTACAATATGAAATTCGATTTATGTATCCATTGTAGAAAGACTAGGTCCAGCCCATGAACATAGCCATCACATTGTCAACTTACAACTTTTTGTGTTGGGAACACTGAAAATGTGTTATTTTAACAATTGTGAGGTATGCATAATACGTACAATTACATAATACATACACAATAAAACAATTGTGAGGTGACCTGTGGTCACCATGCAATGTAATAAATTATTCAATCTGTTCTCCCAGTCTAACCAAAACTTGTTATCTTAGATCAGCGTCTCTCCTTTCTTCCTTCCTGCCCTGCCCCCAGCCTCTGGCAACCACCTTTCTTCTCTCCTGAGAGCAACTTTTTTAGATTTCACATGTAAGTGAGATCATGCAGTATTTGTTTTTCTGTGCTTGGCTTAATGTCACTTAAAATAATGTTCTTTCCATCCATCCATGTTGTTATAAATGACATAATTTCTTTTTTTAAAAAAGGCAGTATCATATTGCATATACATATTGACTATACATATCATATATCATATTTTAAATCCATTCATCCGTGTGACACCTTTTTTTTTCCTGAAACGGAGCCTTGCTCTGTTGCCCAGGCTGGAGTGAAGTGGTCTAATCCTGGCTTACTGCAACCTCTGCCTCCCAGGTTCAAGTGATTCTCCTGCCTCAGCCTCCCAAGTAGCTGGGACTGCAGACATGTGCCACCACACCCAGCTAATTTTTGTATTTTTAGAAGAGACGGGGTTTCGCCATGTTGGTCCAGCTAGTCTTGATCTCCTGACTGCAGGTGAGCTGCCTGCCTTGGCCTCCCAAAGTGCTGGGATTATAGGCATGAGCCACCACGCCCAGCCAACAGCATAGTTTTTTTTTGCTTGTTTGTTTATTTTTTACAGTTAATACATTTTTAAAGGAGAGAGTTTTATATTTTAATATATTTGGCTTCACTTTTCTCCCACTTTCTGTACAAGGGATTCTCACCACCACAATGTGCATCTTAGAAATGGAGACTCAGCTGGGCCTGGTGGCTCACACCTGTACTCCCAGCACTTTGGGAGGCTGAGGCAGGTGGATCACAAGGTCAAGAGATCGAGACCATCCTGGCCAACATGGTGAAACCCTGTCTCTACTAAAAACACAAAAATTAGCTGGGCGAGGTGTGTGCACACCTGTAGTCTCAGCTACTTGGGAGGCTGAGTCCGGAGAATCGCTGGAACCCAGGAGGTGAAGTTGTAGTGAGCTGAGATTGTGCCATTGCACTCCAGCCTGGCAACAGAGCAGCACTCTATCTCAAAAAGAAAGAAAGAAAGAAGAAAGAAATGGAGACTCATCATAGCTGTTGGATGGTGACTGAACCTGGGGTTCCAAAGTCCAACAGGGGGCTCTCCCAGCATGAAGGCAGTGTCTCTGTCTCTGGTATATGTGAGTTGCAACTGTCAACCTTGCAAGGCTTTAAAACACTTAGGAGTCAATGATCATAAATACATATGCACCCAATATGGGAACACCCAGATACATAAGACAGGTTCTTAATGACTTATAAAGAGACTTGGACTCCCGCACAATAATAGCGGGAGACTTTGACACCACATTGTTAATATTCAACGAATCAACGAGATGGAAAATTAACAGGGACATCTATGATTTGAACTCAGACCTGGAACAAGTAAACTCAGTGAATATTTATAGAATTCTTCACCCCAGGTCCACAGAACATACATTTCTCTCAGTATCACAGTACACCTATTTTGAAAGTGACCACATAATTGGGAGTAAATCACTCTCCAGCATTTGCACAGCATTTCACAGACTTCAATGAAATATTGGTCGGCTGTTTGTTTGTTATTTTCTTCCCTTATTCCTTCCTGTCTCCGCTGTTAAGCACAACTATTGGCATAAAAGAGGTTTTTAATACCTATTTTTAGATTGCATTCCAGCCTGGGCAATAGAGCAAGACTCCTGTTCTCTCTCCCCCTTTCTCTTTCTCTTTCTTTCTTTCAAAAAAAAATAAATAAATAAAAATAAAACACTTAGAAAACCACCCCCATGCTCTGCCTGGAGCCCTCAAGAGTGTTAGAACATCCATCCTTCAATTGCAGAATCCCTGCACCTTGAATCAAACCTGCACGCTTTCTCCCCTCCTTCTGCCTCTTTATCCTTCATCTTACACATCTCAGTGGGAGGATGAGGTGCTGTGCCTATCCTGGGCTAGAAATTTGTGGATAGCATTGTGAGCAACTACATTCTGTGTCTCTCCCCTGTTAACTGAAATTTTACACAACGTGCTAGGAATTTTATGCCTGAAACACAGGCCAGCTTTATCTTTCTCCCTGGTTTAGCATTAACTGGTACCTCACTATGCCTGAGGATATTTTAGGTCAAATCTCTTCAACAACACATGAAAATCGCATCTTGAAGGATTTACATCCATTTTCACATCTGTGAAAGGGAAATACTTAGGAGCAGGCACGGTGGCTCTCGCCTGTAATCCCAACACTTTGGGAGGCTGAGTCAGGTGGATCATGAGGTCAGGAGTTCAAGACCAGCCTGACCAAGATGGTGAAACCCCATCTATACTAAAAATACAAAAAAAAAAATTAGCCAGGCATGGTGGTGGGAGCCTGTAATTCCAGCTGCTCAGGAGGCTGAGGCAGAGAATTGTTTGACCCCAGGAGGCAGAGGTTGCGGTGAGCTGAGATTGCACCATTGCACTCCAGCCTGGGTGACAGAGTGAGACTCCATCTCAGAAAATAAATAGTGGGGGGAAATACTTAATAGTATCTAATGGGGTTTTGTTCAATTAAAGTGTTATTGCAGGTGATGTGATGGGTGATACCATGTCTAATATTTCCACTATTATATTACAATTATATGGTTTTAGCCTGACCATCGAAATATTTGTGTAAGCTCTGTGACTTCTCACCAGTGGCGAGTGAGTTCTTAAGATTGTTGCTTTTTTGGTGTATCTTTGGTGGTGCAAGTATTTCAAATGAAGATTGTCTAAACTAAACCCTGCTGATTTCCATATCTATGAAATAAAAGTGAGAGCAAAGGTTTCTCTCTGAATTATACTTGTGTATAGACCGTCAGCTCCTGTGTTATTCTTGTTCTGTTTTTGTAATTCTCTTTCATCTTGGGGGCATCCACTTCCTGGCATGTATATACTCACACACATGGAGCATTTTATTTGTAAAATTATGGATAAATGAATTAAGCCCTTCTCAAATAATGTCAGATTGCTTTACGTTTGGGAGAAAACCGGCAGACGGTGTTTGCGCCTAACCCTTTGTGTCTTTGGAAGTTCGTGATGCTTCTCTCGTTATTCCGGAAGCCGCTCTGCATGGATTCTTATTATTAATATTAATTTTTTAATTTTTTACTTTTGGGGTACATAGCAGGCATGTAGGTTTGTGGAGTACATGAGACATTTTGGTACAGGTGTCTGCGTGGATTCCTAAAGACGGAAGCAGAGACTGGATCCTTATTCACCAAACCCACTAGCTCTCCTTCCTGGTTATGTTTTCTTTTTAGCTCCCCTGAAGTTCACTGTGGTCATGGGACTGGTTCCCAGCCAGGAACAGGGGAGTAGTCATGGTGGCACTGCCTTCCTAGCCCAGCCTGTGTGAAGTTCCCATCCTCCTCCATCTGCTCAGCGCCCAGCAGCACTGCAACCTCAGAAGCTACATGTTGGAATGAAGGAGCCAAAGACAGGGGATCCTGGCCCCCAAACATCCCCTGAAGGAGAGCCACTCACCAAGGGCATTTGCGAGTGGGAAGCAAATTTCTATCCTGTTTATACTGATACATATCAGTATAAACAGAAGTTTGTACTTCTATAAAACTAGTCAATAAAATCATCATACCCATATATATGTGTGTATATATATATGTATGTGTGTGTACATATATATGTGTGTGTGTATATATACACACATATATATGTATGTGTGTGTGTTTGTGTGTGTGTGTGTCTATCTATCTATCTATCTATCTATCTATATATATATATATATATAGAGAGAGAGAGAGAGAGACCAAAAGCAGCCAAGTGTGGTGGCTCATGCCTATAATCCCAGCACTTTGGGAGGCCAAGGTGGGTGGATCACCTGAGGTCAGGAGTTCAAGACTAGCCTGACCAACATGATGCAACCCTGTCTCTACTAAAAATACAAAAAATAGCAGGGCACGGTGTCACATACCTGTAGTCCCAGTTACTTGGAAGGTTAAGGCAGGAGAATCGCTTGAACCCAGGAGAATCGCTTGAACCCAGGAGAATCGCTTGAGGCAGAGGTTGCAGTGAGCTAAGATCCTGCCACTGCACTCCAGCTTGGAACCAAGGCTTCGATTTCTAAGCAATGGAGAGTCAGTTCAGTTGCTGACTTTATATTCTTTTGGCCAGCACACCAATTGTTTCTTAACATCTTCTCCTACCAGTTCCAAAAAGTGATCAGTGGGATGATTAAGGGATGCCATGAGCACCGGAAACATTTTAATAATGATCCCTTGCCACTGTTGCAAACAGACACAGTGACGGGGAGGCATTTGGCAGTGTTATGTCTCAAAGTGAGCACTGCCACCAGGGTTTGGCCAGGGGCCCCCAGCACTGGGTTGGAACTGCGTAGGCACTCACGCAGCATACTGCTGATCGAAAATTGGCCTGGCTTCTACATTGTCCAAGAATTTTTAGCAAACACTTGGAAAGTATTTGTTCACCTGTTGGCTAAGAAGAAAGCCTTCTTTTGCTTGAGTTTTCAGGGCTTCTCTGGAAACAGCTCAACTGATTATTTTTTTCTTTTACCTAAAACAGCAAGACTTTAAATAGATATTTCCTTTAGTAATGCATTACCTAATAAAAAATGATGTCATACGGCCAGGCATCGCGGCTCATGCCGGTAATCCCAGCGCTTTGGGAAGCTGAGGCAGCCAGATCACTTGAGCTCAGGAGTTTGAGGCCAGCCTGGACAGCATGGCAAAACTCTGTCTCTACAAAAGTACAAAACATTAGCCAGGCATGGTGGCGTGCACCTGTAGTCCCACCTGCTTGGGGGACTAAGGCAGGAGAATCGCTTGAGCCGGGAAGCAGAAGTTGCAGTGAGCTAAGATTGCGCAGTTGTACTCCAACCTGGCTGTCGGGAGTAAAACTCTGTCTCAAAAAAACAACATAAAAGTATCATATTGGTGAACAGATTTAAAATGTGATATGTACGCTTTTTTTTAACCTAAAGTATCAATGTGCAAATTAATAGAAAAGAATTGCAGGTTTGGATGATCGTGACATTATTAGAAAGGAAGGCTTAATATCTTTATGCAACTGTAGATACAAACCCTAGCTGCACAGAGAACTAAGAACACCTCTTGCCCCCACTGCTCCCTCTCAAATGCGCACAAACTCTGCAAGGCGTTAAGACTCCTGGGCAGGGATGTTGCTCTGCGCTTGCTTCATTTCTTTCCGTTTCCGATTTGCACAGAGGGGAGCAACACAATTTATCATCTCTTGGGCCAAAGCATCCATTTGGGGCTATTTACATACATACCTAGCAGTATCCTAGGCCTGGCTGATTCCAGAGGAAACGGAATGATAACAGCCAAAGAGTCCCCAAAGAACCACTCGGTCCCTCTGTGCATGCCCAGCAGAAGCGTGGCTCCCCTTTCCTATCTATAAAAAAGTAGGTGAGAATCTTTCCTACTAGGCTAGGTTTTTGATAATGTAGCCCATGTTGTGGGCTATATTATCAGAAGACCTTTGGGTTTTAGAGGAGATTTCTTAATATATTTTTTAACCTTGGAAACACCCCTTCTTGAGAAATGAACATCCAAAGCTAATTCCCCAGAGAGTTTGTGGCTTTCCAAGAACTTTGGGAAAAGAGGAAAGTTATCACTGTGCATTCACCAGGCAGAGCCGTCTTCTGCAGCTGACTATCCCAACTGGCTGACCCTCTCCTCAGCAGAAATGGCTTCAGGCTGTTTTCGTGTATATGACTAAAATCATACTCTGTGCAACAGCTTAGTCATTGTTTTATTGCCTATTTTCCTTTTTCTCATCCCAGCGGAAACACAGCTGTCTGTTCATTGCCTCAGGAGAGTATGTAACAGAGAGGAAAACAGAGGTGACTTCAATTCTTAACATTGTTTAAGGGTCTAGAACAAGCTTATCCAACCCATGGCCCAACACAAATTTGTAAACTTTCTTAAAACATTATGAGTTTTTTTTTCCTTTTTTTTTTTAGCTCATTGGCTATTGTCAGTGTTAGTGTATGTTATGTGTGACCCAAAACATTCTTCTTCTTCCATTGCGGCCCAGGGAAGCCAAAAGATTGGACACCCCTCGTCTAGGGCTTAGGAGACCCTAACAATATGAGTAGCCAACACTTGGAAAGCTTTGGGCGTAGCTCTAAGCCCTTTATGCTTATTAACTAATCAATTTTTCACAACATTAAACTAAGTACTATTACTATGTGGAAGTAGACAAAGACCAAATGAGAACAGACACAGGCTCTTTGTCCAGATCTTACTAAACAGGGGAGTCAGCCAGCATGATTTCTGCTGGGCAGAGAATCGAAGGAAGGGAGACAAGAGGGAAAGATTTATGGAGAAAAAAGGGAAGACTTCTAGTGTGCCCAGTTTGGAGGCTGCCAGTCTGCAAAGCTGGGTGTGGGATAACTAGAAGCAGCACATCTTCCAGGATTAGTTTGGGGCCCATATTTGGCTGCTTCTCACTGATCCTGAGTGGAAAATGAGGGCAAACATGAGGAAAGATGACAGTCACCGCCCAAGTCCTGACTATTCTGCACCGATTGCAGAGGTTGTGGCTTCCTTCCCGGGCTGGTCTTTGCAGAGGAAGTGGGTCAGCGTTCTAATGTCAGGTACGGCCTTGCCATTGTCCATTCTCATATTCAGTATTCTACCCTGTCGTCCTCCTACTGCAGATGAAATTGACAGGGAGAGAGAGAGAAAGGAACTTGCTCAATTTTGCACAGCTAGTAGCTGCCAAGCTAGTATTTGAGCACAGGCAATCCAGTATGGAAGCTGGAGTTCTGAGGGACGGCACTGCCCCATCTCCAGATAACCCGGCGGCTGCTGACACATACCCACATGCACCTGATCAGACACTGGAATCATGATCTGCTGTTTGCTGCTTAATCATTTTGATGTGTATAAATGATGGTGCTGATAAGGGTTACATGGCGTGCAATAAACAAGGAGTTGATTTCAGGCTTCCTTAGGGTTAGTCCTTGTGAAGAGGAAGATGCGTGCTCATTAACTTTGCTTGTCACAGGTTCACTCTGGTCTAATGGCAAAGCAGTTTCCCCGTGGACATGGATGCATCCTGGCCAAGCCTGAGCCTCTTCACCCTCAATGCATTAGGGCCCTGCCTGTGCCTTTGTTAAATAAACAGCCTCCATCCTCACTAAGCCGTGATTTACATATCTAAAAATTCAATAGTGCACATACATAAGCATTAGAAATCCCACAAAAGTGCCCTTCAGGCTTCTGTCAAGCTCAGCCACGTTTTTATAACGGTGCCTTCAATAAAGGATTACAAGTCCTATTTCTTTGCAGCATGCTGTTAAGTTTGTGGACATTGAAGTGGTTTAAAAGGCAATTCTTTATATTCTTTTCCTCTCCTTTTAAATGTACTTTTTCAATCACATCTTCCCACTGCATCAGTAAACACCGAAGTCTTCTGACGAGGCCACATAATTATCAGCTGCACTGGCTGGAAACGCTCTTTTATCAGTGAAGAACCTGATTCTTTTGTGTGGCCAGCGAGGGCCCTGAAAAGGTGGCTGCTCCTGCCTTAATTGCTGTTTGGAGCCAACTGTTAGAGCATGCAATTATTTCAGTGCTTCTGAAGGCTTGCCTGTTATTGCGGCTGGATTATCTTGGCGTTAAACTGTTGTCCCATCAGCCCACCAATCCTCCAAAGAGATTGTGCTTGAGACTTGAGAAGCGATGAGCAAATAAGTGACTCTCTGTGAGTGTACATGAGCCGCCTCCATTTAGGCTCCGAGAAACAGTAACATCAGGTGCTCTGTGTGTTCATCCCTTCAACGGCAATGGGGCGACTCGGTGCCTGCAACCACCAGGACCATGGCAACGCATAGGAGGCCAGCCCCAGGGGAGGCCTTGGAAGTTAAGCTCTTGAGGTCATTAGAGCTAATGGTTTTTCTAATTTGGGAATTGGAGAGCTGGGGTGGAGCGGGGTGGGGTGGAGAGAGAGAGAGAGAGAGAGAGAGAGAGAGAGAGAGAGAGAGAGAGAGAGAGAGAATTGAGACGTAAAATCTAAAGGATCTTTTAATGATCACCATTCTAACTGGTGTGAAATGGTATCTCAATGTGGCATATATACACCATGGAATATTATGCAGCAATCAAAAACGATGAGTTTGTGTCCTTTCTAGTAACATGGATGAATCTGGAGAACATCATTCTCAGCAAACTGACACAAGAACAGAAAATGAAATACCGCATATTCTCGCTCATAGGTGGGTGATGAAAAATGAGAACACATGGACACAGGGAAGGGAGTACTACACACTGGGGTCAACTAGGGGGAATAGGGGAGGTACAGCGGGGGGGGAGCGGGGGAGGGATAGCATGGGGAAGAATGCCAAATGTGGGAGAAGGGGAAGAAGGCAGCAAAACACACTGCCATGTGTGTACCTATACAACTATCTTGCATGTTCTGCACATGTACCCCAAAACCTAAAATGCAGTAAAAAAAAAAGAAAAAAAAATCTAAAGGATCAAGAGAGAAGCACTCTGGGCATCTACCTCTCTTGATGGCTCACTCCTGTAATCCCAGCACTTAGGTGGGAGGATTTCTTGAGAGCAGGGGTTCAACACCAACCTGGGCAACATAGTGAGATCCTGTCTCTACAAAAAATAAAGAAATTAGCTGGTCATCGTGGTGTGTGACTACGGTCAGGAGGCCGGAGTGGGACGATGGCTCGAGCTGGGATGTGGAAGCACAGTGAGCTGTGATCGTACCACCGCACTACAGCCTGGACAACAGAGTGAGACCCTGTCTCGAGAGAGAGAGAGAACAGGAACATTGTGAGACTACAAGGGATGGGTTATTTTTCTCTCTTTCTTTTTGGTGTTTCCTAATGGTTTGGCAGTAAAACATGAACGATTTGTCTGATTAAAAAAGATTAAAGTAAAACCCCACTTGTGCCATCCTTACATCCTCACCATCCTCACCAACCGCTCTCCCCTTTCCTACTCTCTTGGGGCCATGAAGACAAAGGAGGAGCCCTTCATCTTCATGGCTGGGGCTTGATGGTCACAAGGAGGCTGAAGAGTCCCCTCCCAATAACTGAGCCACACAGAGAAAAGAAATGACGAGAATCCAAGATGGCTGATCGCTGACAGCTCGGGAATGTAGCTCCCGGTGAAAACCCAGAGAACGAGAGGACGCCACACGTT
>CM052656.1:4039945-4076783 GCA_028533165.1 Leontopithecus rosalia | reverse complement strand
GGGGGGGGGAGCGGGGGAGGGATGGCATGGGGAGAAATGCCAACTATGGGTGAGGGGGCAGAAGGCAGCAAAACACACTGCCACGTGTGTACCTATGCAACTATCTTGCATGTTCTGCACATGTACCCCAAAACCTAAAATGCAATAAAAATTTTAAAAAAAGTGCAAGTCCTCTAAAGAGACCTTTCCTGGCAACAATGAATATGGCAAAGGAATGTAAAGGTAAGCTTTTGAGACTGAGGCCGTAGTAATCATTTTAAAGCAGTTACAAGACCATTTGTGAGTAAATACAACCATCTCTAGGTGCTACCTAAAGCTGATCTTGCCAAACACAATTCTGAGAAGCCCTCAGAGAAGAAAAGCGTTGTTTGCTAAGCAAGTTGCTGAGATGAGGTCAGTGGAATAGAAAATGTTATTTTTGATGACGTGAATCTAAATGAGAAAAGGTGGGACTAGGGTGAGGACATCTCTTCCAAAAATAAAATCCTGAGATTCTAAGATGTGATCTGCCCAGTTTGGGCAGTACTTTGATTTTACACTAAGCATCAATGTAGGCTAAAAAAAATTAGAGCATTTAAACTGTAATTAATCAAAAGCAGTTTCACTATGGGTAAATTTCATCCTGTAGGCTAATCCTTTGTTCTACATGAGTTATAACACTTTAGCCTTCCAGGATCAGTAACCCAAGAAATCATATTCACAGGTACTTAAAATTAAATCTTTAATGCATGTTTCCCGGGACACAATTCAGCCAACAGCCGTAAGTATTATCAGTAAGATTAGCATCAGGATTTCTTGTCTCTCTCAAAACATTCAAATACCTGTCTGCACTGGACTTGCCTTTCTGCAGCAGCGACAGGCTGAGGCCAACTGGCATTGATACCGTCAGCCTGGACATTGACACACGGATCTTCCCAGCTTCCAATCTAGCCACACTCCTCACTCAAATTACCTAACAAAGCTTTGAGCCCGAGGGAGGTCATCCAGCTGAGAACTATAATGGCAATCTACATCTGGGGGTCTTCGCATTTTATATCTATGAGTTTAAAATAAAACCTCAGTGGCTGCCACAATAAAAAACTATGGACACAATATTTGAAAAAGACAGTCTAACAGATGAGTAGATATTTACCTTAACTACAAATGCGCGAGTCAGACCAGATTCAGCCATCACTGCGCATATTGTTTTTGCTTTGCTTTGATGTGGGAATGGAGTCATGCAAGTGAGACCTGCTTCGTTCAGCCTGAAACACAGCTCGGTTCTCCACACGGCAGCACACTGCTCTCTGCTGTCGCCTCTGCTTCCCATCCTCTGCTGGGCCCTGGGGTCACTGGATTGAAAACTCTGGCTCCAGACCTACCTTCAGCCAGACTTTAGATTCTGCAGTTAGAGATATTCTCACGGAGTCACCTGCTAATATCCTATTTTTTAAAGTCATAGAACCTCACATTTTCACTGCATAAAATGCGAGTGATTACTTTTTTAAAAACACACACATTTTGTTCTGTCTTCCTTTGTATATCTGTATGACCAGCCACATGACTGACTTCAAATCTGTGAGACACAATGAAAACGTCATGTAGAATGCTTGGTAAGTCTCTGTAGAAAGAAATTAATTCAGTTAGAAGGAATCCTTTGTCTTTCCCATTCTGTTTTTACGCCAGCCTGAAAAGCAGATGGGATAGCTGGAGCTTCAGCAGCCACTGTGGGCCTTTACTTCAGGTTATGAGTATGACACTGTGTTCATTATTGAATAACGGTGACTAAGAAGAAGCCGGGAGCACATGTCCGTGGTAACAGCATGGAGTTGCCTTATCTGCTGTGGATTTGCCATACCTAGACCACTTTTACAGAAAAGGACATAAGTGCCTATCTTATTTAAGCCATTATTATCTTGCAAACTGTCTGTGTCCCCTCTTAGAGATAAAGCAAATCCCTAGAAGTGCCACAACACATATAGACTGCTGATCACCTTACTGCATGTAGGGTTGGGGAACGTGTCTCATAGCAGGGGTTATGAGCCACAGAACACAGGGGTTATTAATACCTATCACTGATGCTCACCAATCCTCACTAAAACCCTGAGAGATCACCACTATTATCCTTGATTTTCTTTCTTTTTTTTTTGAGACGGAGTTTTCCCTCTTGTTACCCAGGCTGGAGTGCAGTGGCGCGATCTCAGCTCACCGCAACCTCCGCCTCCTGGGTTCAGGCAATTCTCCTGCCTCAGCCTCCTGAGTAGCTGGGATTACAGGCACGTGCCACCATGCCCAGCTAATTTTTTGTATTTTTAGTAGAGACGGGGTTTCACCATGTTGACCAGGATGGTCTCCATCTCTTGACCTCGTGATCCACCCACCTCGGCCTCCCAAAGTGCTTGGATTACACGCTTGAGCCACTGTGCCCGGCTATTCTTGATTTTCAAATGAAGAAGAAAAGTGCAAAGAGTTTGCATAAAATTATCCAAGTCACACATATCGTAAAGAACGGAAGTGGGCTCATTCTTTCATTTCTTCTGTTGGGTATCATCAGTCTACCAATTGTTGGGCTGGATACCAAGTATGGAAAGACGGACACACTCCCTGCCCTGGGAGAGCTCACCCTAGACAGGCGTCAGAGGGACACCAGGAGATATATCCAAACCTACATGGAGCATCCCACACTATCCAATCCCCCAGCTGCAGGTTTCCCAAGGGCAGGACCTGAGTCTGTCAACTTACCCAGTGCTTGGTGTGCTAAGAACCCAAGAAATAGGTGAATTGTCATGGAATGAAAAAAATATCTGTGTATTTTAGAACAGAGAAGACACACCTGGTGCATTCTCAGGACAAATAGTTAGAATAAGGTTAAAACAGAGTGGAACAAACACTGCTCCACCCAGGTGATGGGTAATCTCAATGCCTTGACTCCATCATTATGTATTCCATGCACTATCAAAATATCACAAGTACCTATAAATAGGTGCAAATGTTATATATCAAGAAAATAATACTGCTCTAAAGCTCCTCCGTGTAACGTGACCAGGGCTGACAGCGCTGTGCCTTGTCTACTGGGAAATCAGAGGCAGTGACTGACACCTCCTTCCACCTGCCCAGGCCAGAGGCGTGTCAGAGGAGAAGCAGCAAGACCGGAGTGCAAAACCCGAAATACTCATCATTTCCAGTTAATTGGCTCCTCTGGGAGCCCCAACACCGAAATGCCTTTATTTTAAACGATGATTTTTGTTTAGTATTTTTTGACATTACTGATGGATGTTTCTAAATATTGGAAGGAACGACAAGCAAAAGCAATGCTGTTTATTTTTAAACACGCGCACGGCCTAACGCGCCAAGCCAAGGGCCTTTCTCCAAGATCCGGGAATGGCGCAAAGGAGGACAAGACCTGCCAAAACAAACTTACAAGAAGTGGAACGTCAATAGAATGTTCATACTTAACACAGTAACTCACGTGACAGAAAAATAAAGTGCTATCTAATAAAATAATTACAAGATTGCAAAGAGTTATTCCCCGTATATCCCAGGCACTATGTGGATGCGGGCATGAAGATCCGTGTGGAATGCTTTCTGTCAGGCCTATGATGGCATCTCTGAGGCTGATTGTATATTAACCACGCGTCAATTCTGTCTAGTTTAAGTGGTCAGACATTTGTTAATAGGGGTCAACAGGATAAGAGACCATCCATTGTCTTCATGCAGACAGGCCTTGCAAAGAAGGAGAAAGCCCTTCCATCCTTTAAAAGGCTTAGAGAAAAGGAGGTATGTGTTGGCCTGCTCAGACTGCTACCACAAATGTCATAGACGGGCAGCTGACCCAACCGTCATCTATTTTCTCAGTTGTGGAAGTTGAATGTCCGGGATCGAGGTGCTGTCAGGGCTGGTTTCTAATAAAGCTTCTCTTCCCGATTAGTCATGGCTAGCGTCTCCCTGTGTCCTCACATGGCCTTTCTCTGTGCACGTATGGGACGAGAATGCTGGTGTCTCTTCCTCATTTATTTATTTATTTGAGACCGGATCTCACTCTGTCACCCAGGCTGGAGCACAGCGGTTCTATCTCAGCTCACTGCAACGTCCTCGTCCTGGGTTCAAGTGATTCTCCCACCTCAGCCTCCCGAGTGGCTGCATCTACAAGCGTGCACCACACACCCAGCTGATATCTATAGTTTTAGTAGAGACGGGGTTTCACCATATTGGCGTGGGTGGTCTCCAACTCCTGACCTCAAGTGATCTGCCTGCCTCCGCCTCACAAAATGTCTTCCTCTTCTTATAAAGAAACTAATCCTTATTGGATTAGGGCTCCACCCCTATGACACTAATCAACCTTAATGACCTCCTTAAGGATCCTTACTCCCAAAACTGTCACACTTGGGGATAGGGCCTCAACATATGAATTTGGGGGAAACATCATTCAGCCCATAAGGTTCACTTAAATTTTTTTTCTTTTCCCTTTAAATTAGAAAATGTAAGTGAATACTCCTCATAAACAGTTCTGCAAATCACAGGTTTCCTGATGGTTTGGATTCTAAAGGGAAACTGCAGCTTCAGGTAGATGCTCAATATTAATTCCCCAGAGAAATGAAATATTAGTTCACTAGTTTCCAATGAACTCATGAAATGGGCTCATTAGTTCTCTAGAGACATAAAATCTTCGTTCACCAAACTAATGCCAGTCAAAGGAAAGAAAAGGGCCGGGGTATCCTGGGCATGTTTGGTTTAGGAGAGGGAGGACTCAGAGGGCTTCCTGCTAGGTGAAAGCACAGACAGACAATGAGCAGCCTGTAGCTTCACTACCATTGGGATTGCCTGCTGTGTGGACCCCACCAAGCCCATCCCTCATGTGTGAGCCCCGGGCAAATGGAAATAAGGCAATGCGGACTCAACAGAAGAGTCATTTCTGGCATTTTGTGTTTTATAATATCTTCTATTTCACATTTTAGAACCTTTGAGTTTCGTCACCCCAATATGAAATCTGAACCTATAATCTTCATGAGTTTGGGCTTGGGCTTGGTAAATATTTCGTAGATAAGATACCAGAAGCATAATTCATAAAATGAAAAATAAGAAATCAACTTTCATCAAAATTTAATTTTGGCTCTGGGAGTGACCCTGTCAGGAGAATGAAAAGGCAAGCCACAGACCGGGAGGAAATATTTGCCAGCATATATTAGCAAAGGATTTGTAGTCAGAGTACATCAACACCTCTGAAACTTTAATGACAAAAGAACAAAAATCCAAATCAAAAGAAGCAAAATATTTGGACACTCTAATAAAAAAAGGTGTGAATGTACGTATAAAAATGCTGATTATTATTAGCCATTAGGGAAAAACAAGTCACAATCACAAAGAGACACTCCTACACCTCTGTCAGAATGTCACTGTCGCCCTGTAATAGCTGTACCAGGCCTGGCACAGTGACTCACTGTACTGGCCTGTAAACCCAGCACTTTGGGAGGTCGAAGTAGGCAAATCACTTGAGGTCAGGAGATCAAGACCAGGCTGGCCAACATGGTGAAATTCCATCTCTACTAAAAATATAAAAATTAGCCAAGCACCACCAAAGGAAAAGGAAAGTGGTGCTTCCCTGTAATCCCAGCTACTCAGGAGGCTGAGGCAGGAGAATGGCTTGAACCCAGGAGGCGGAGGTTGCAGTGAGCTGAGATCAGGCCACTGCATTCCAGCCTGGGCAACAGAGTGAAGACTTTTCCTCAAACAACAACAACCACCACCAAACGCAGCTAGAGCCATATTTGAAAGGAAAATTATATCAATAAATGTACATATTAGAAAAGAACTGCCCTGGACTTGGGGACTCGGGGTGACCTTCGTTTCAGCAGTGACAGAGTAACTGGACCTTCAGGACACCTCAGTTTCCTTCCTAGCCAGGGAAGGGCCTGGGTGAAGGAGCCAGACTCTCTCTCAAAAGAAAAGAAAAGAAAAAAAATTCTGGTCTGTGGGATGGCTCATGCCTGCAATCCCAGCACTTTGGGATGCTGAGGCTGGCGGATCACCTCGGGTCGGGAGGTCGAGACCAGCCTGACCAACATGAAGAAATCCTGTCTCTACTAAAAATACAAAATTCGCTGGACACTGTGGCACATGCCTGTAATCCCAGCTACTTGGGAGACTGAGGCAGGAGAATCACTTGAACCAGGGAGGCAGAGATTGCAGTGAGCTGAGATTGTGCCATTGCACTCCAGTCTGGGCAACAAGAGCAAAATTCCATCTCAAAAACAAAAAGAACCAAAACAAAATTCTGTATGAAACTCTGGGAAGGACCCAGAGTGCCTGGAACCCTCACACATGGCTGGTTTGTATGCAGAGTAACACAACTACTTTGAAAAATAATTTGACACTTTTTCATATGGTTCAACACCCTACAACCCAATGATCTAATGATTCCATTCTAGACATTTACCCAAAAGAAATGAAAATAAGTGATCACCCAAAAAGCCTATAGGCAAATCTTCATAATGGTATAATGGTTTATTCATAATCACAGATGACTGGAAATCAGCCTTGCCTACTTCATCTGCAGTATGTGTGGATATGGGATTACTCCTCTTCAATAAAATGTAACACACACCCATGAAAACATAAATCAGAATGCTTTCTGATATGTGAAAGACGCTAGATTCAAAAAGCTCCATGCTTTATGATTTCATTTATGTGACATTCCGGAAAAGGTACATCTACAGAGACACAAAGTGGATCAGAGGTTGCCAGGACCTGGCAGTGGGGTTACAAGTTGAGTTCAAAATGATGCAAGAGAATCTGGGGAGAGTGGTGGAACTTTCTATTTCTTTTTTTTTTTTTTTTTCAGATAGTGTCTTGACTTGTCACCTAGGCTGGAATGAGGTGATGTGATCACAGCTCACTGTAGCCTCAGCCTCCCAAGCTCAAGCCAATCTTTCCACCTCAGCCTCCCAAATAGCTTGGACTATGGTGTGTGCCACCACACCCAGCTATTTTGTTTTGTTTTGTTTGGTAGAGATGAGGTCTCCTGTGTTGGCCAGGCTGGGCTCAAACTCCTAGCCTCAGGCAATCTTCTGACCTTGGCTCAAAGTACTGGGATTATAGGCATGAGCCATTGTGCCAATCCATTTTCTATTTCTTGATTATAGTTGTGATTACCCGGTGAAAACTCAGACCTGCACATTTAAAAGGGTGATGCTTATAGAGTGTAATTTAAACTACAAAAAAGTAACACTACTTCCAAAAACCAAAATATGAAAACAGACTTCAGGTGGGGTTGTGAGAGAAGGATAGAGAAATAAGAGGCAGAAATGATCATGGTGTCTTTGTTGATAAAAACAAAGGAAAACAAGAGAAAAGAAGAGAAAGAAAAGGAAAGAAAGGAGGAGGAAAGGAAAAAAATTTCAAGAAAAGAAGAGTCCTTGGGAGTGACAGAGAATCACAAGTTTTATGGTCCTAGGTGCAGCAGACTCAATCACCCCTATCCAATGTTGAATCCAAAAACTATGCACAAACAAGGTCATTTTGCATAAAGCCAGCACCTTGATCTCCTGGAAAACCTCCTCAATCCTTCTAGCATCTGTGAATGAGCATTATTTTGATTGCTTTTATTTTCTATACTTTTAACAACTTGTAACTTCTTAATTATTTCAGATATTAAGACGTTGTACCATACACTTCACAGTTTGCATTACTTATTTCTGGCTTTTAATTGTCCTATCAAATGGCTACAACTAATCCTGTACACCCCCCTCACACACACACACACACACACACACACACACACACACACATTCAGACTTTGGCTTAGTTGAACACATTTTGTTACTGAAGAACCCACAAGGTCATAGTGGATCTCAGTCAGAAGGATCTCCAGCTTTGTCCACACCTGTATACTCCCCCTAGGTCAATGTCCTGGTTCTCAGCATGGCTGGGAATCCTGAGCCTGCTGTGTCTTTGGGCAGACCCTTGAGTCATCAGATTCTCCCCAACTAACGAGGGCCAGCTGCACATGTATCAGGTTAGTGTCTCCAGTTCCAACCAGTCAATGAGCCAACTTCTTTCCAATGCCTGTGTACCCTCTTGAATGGTGAGGTGAGTCAAGTCAGGGAAAATAAGAAATGCTACTGTCACTCAAGGCAGTCCTAACATCACTGGGGAAACAAGATGCACGCTGAACAGGCAATCAAGCAAACGTGATGATTAAATGATGCAGCCCCAGCTGATAGTGCTGGGGGTTCCAGGGAAAGGAGGTAAGCTGGGAACCAGGGTGGGCTTTCTGTAGAGGCTGGGGCTGGAAATGGGATACTGAGTACTTAGATTTGTGGGAAGAAGACAAAAAGGACGTTCGAAAAAAAGAGAAGTTGACTGAAATGGATTCTTATCCAGTTCCATTGCTTTGGATAATCATGGCTTAAAAGCACACAATTAAGAAAACATGGATTGACCAGGTGGCGGAGCACATGCCTGTGATCCCAGCACTTTAGGAGGCCAAAGCTGGAGGATCACTTGAGCCCAGGAGAGCAAGGGCAGCCTGGGTAACATAGTGAGACCTCGTCTCTACCAAAATATTAGTTGGGCATGATGGGATGCACCTGTCGTTCTAACTACCTGGGAGGATACAGAAGGATCCCTTGAGCCCAGCAGTTTGGGGCTGCAGTGAACTATGCACAAGACCTTGTCTCAAAAAAAAAAAAAAAGGAAAGAAAAGAAAACATCGACTCATCCTGCGCTTTCCCACAAATCATGTATATATACACACACAGGCTCTCCTGCCACCCCTTTCCCCACAGCCAAAGAGCAAGATCATCAGTGCAAGGAGCAGGGGCAGAGCATTAAGCAAAACACCATGTGTTATTTCTCCTTCTGCCCCGACCACAGCTCAGCACTGCTCTGGCTCTGAGCCTCTTGCCCGGCTCACACATACAGTTACATACTAGATGGAAAAGCAAAGGATGATGGTAACTTTTGAGACACACACTCAGGAAATGGTCTTATCCCTGCCCTTACAAACACCTGGGTGAAATGTTTTCTTACAAAGACTTTCATGGCTAAAACCAACCTCTGTCCATAACCAGAGTTTTGGCACTTCTTGGATTGACACACGATCATCTCGTTCCTGGGGTACACACCAGTGCAACTAAGCAGCCGGTTTTTCAAATGCATTGATGTGATAAAACACCCCAGCCGTCTTGCCGGCCAATACTATTTGCTCAGAGATCATCCTCCCAATGGAATGGAGCTCAAACCAATCAAAATCTTTGTGGGTGGAGGAATAATGAGAAAATATTGCATGACATTTTGACTATTAAGTCTACGATATAAATATCTCCAAACTTTAGGGGTTTTATTCATTCCAGTATTCCTAGGAAAACCAGTCTTAGAATATACATTTAGCTCCTACTATGTATAAAGCTGGATTATATAGAATTATTTTGGTAGATACTGATGATCGTTCTAGATATACCTTTTTCTTAATATTCTGGCAGTTTGTAATTTAGTTCATAAGTCACACAGCGAAACCAAGTCCTCACATTGAAACATCATGGAATAAAAATTACTGAATTTTCTAAGCTCATTACTGATAGTAATTATCTTGAATACTACACTGAGATCCAGAAGACAGAGGAGGGAAAGGGAGAAAGAGAAAGAGAGATAGAGATTTGTATGTATAAAGAGTAAACTTTGCATTCTTTGACATTTAAAACAATAGTTGCAGTATTTATGTCCATAATATGCTTCAAATCAGAATGCTCTTTGAGGAAAACTCAGAAGCGACATTTACTTATCTGTACTTTTAAGTTCTGTAGTTTACACGGATGATGCATAATTCATGCCAGAAAGAGTTTGGTTCAGACAGAAACTAATTTAGTTTATCCCCTTCCAAAGCAACTTCAAATGTGCATATGAGAAAACGTGTGGATTTGAGGCTGGGATGTGGACATGTGTAAGAGTACAGTAGATCAGCTGGGCATAGTGGCTCAAACCTGTAATCCCAGCACTTTGGGTGGCTGAGGTGGTTGGATCAGGAGGTCAAGAGATCGAGACCATGCTGGTCAACATGGTGAAACCCCGTCTCTACTAAAAATACAAAAAAAAAAAAATTAGCTGGGCATGGTGTCGCGTGCCTGTAATCCCAGCTACTCAGGAGGCTGAGGCAGGAGAATTGCCTGAACCCAGGAGGCGGAGGTTGCGGTGAGCCGAGATCGCGCCATTGCACTCCAGCCTGGGTAACAAGAGTGAAACTCCGTCTCAAAAAAAAAAGAGTACAGTAGATCTAGATTAAATAATTTTATTCTGGTATTTTCAGAGGTCTCCCAATAATGCTTTTAATCATTGTAGAAGAGTCTCAATTTATTTCCTTTGGATTATGCCCATTTGAAACAAGCATAGTCAGACATTGGCATTATCAGAGTTAAGAGAAATAAACTAGAATGTTTTCCTTGTGTGCTGGAATTCCCATGCTAACTATGGCATAACAATGTGGAGTAATTAGTATTGACTTACCATAATGACAATTTCTTGTAACCAAACATTAGGTGTGTTTAAACCAGTTACAGTCAGAGAATCTTGCATCTTCAAAGATGTGTGCTATGTTCCTGTTTGGAAATTTTCTTCTCAGCACAATGGACAGCTCTCCAGTTACAGGGCAGCCAAGCATTTGGACAGAACCAAACCACCAAATACTTAAAAAGGACGAAGTGGAAGACACCGACCAGCACCCTCATATGCATCAGTGAGTCACAGGACAGCACTTCCAGTAAGTCAAGTCTGCCAAATTCCACAGGCTTAACGATGAATTTATAATACTTGGAGAGTCGATAATTTCATCACCCATGTCCAACCTGTTCCATCCAATCACGTGTGTTCCTGTATCTACACCTACCTTCTGCGAGGGAGCATTTTTGGAACATTAACTTATGTGAAAATGTGCAGAGTGGCAATAGTCTCTGGTATTAGACAGCCTCTGATAAAGACCCTGATGTCATTCGTGCCCCCAAACTAAGAAACAAAAACTAAAACAAAACCCTGGCTTCAGACAAGCCACAGCAACTTGCTGATCGGTAGAGTCCTCTCCCTGTGGCTCTTCTGCTACACAGAGCCAGAACCCTGGCTCAGCCCGCAGAAGTGGAGAGGGAGAGCTCTACTCTTAAGGCAGAAAAGTTATTTTTCTTAAAATAAATAAATAAAAATCTCCAATAACAAAGCTGATTTTTAGAGCTGGGGGCCTCTAATATTAAACAAAATTCTTTTTTGATAACAACTGTATTAACTCTAGTTTGAAAGAAGCAGAGACACAGTTCTTGCCCTTCAAGCATTGCTCAGAGCCAGTTACCAAGGTGAACTTAATTATAATTAAGACATTATAATTAAACCCATTCTGCAGATGAGGAAACAGAGGCTTAGAGAGGTTATGTGGCCAGTCCAAGGTCACACGGGTTGGGGGTGGGAAGCCAGGACTGAAGTCCAGGCATCTGCTGTGGGGTTCCTGTTCCCATCTGCCATGGTGTATCTTCCTCATAGGAGAGGTGCACCTGAGGTTCCTGGGACAGGGCTTTCTTGTGAGCTTCCTGCCTCATCCCACTATGTCCAGTTCTTTCCACTCTTCCACCACATTTTACCACAAGCGAAATACAATGCTGCTTTTTTGGTGTGTGAACAAACTCTAACAACGTTCTCCTGCATTTTGTGCTATTTCCCCAGGAAATAGATAAGGAGCCTTTGAGTTCTAAAGAACTCTTGAAGTAAAGGTTGGGTCTCACAACGAGAAAAGGTTCTGGTGTCCAGTTGACCAGTGACCCCATTTGGAGGGGGATGGAGGAGTATGGCTTCTCCCCACTTGCTTCTAGCACCTGAGGGCACAAAATGGGTGCAGTTGGCCACCTGCTTAGGTAGGTGGGCTTCAGGTCCCTCAGCAGAGGTCTCCCTATCTTGGCTTGAAAGGAGGAGAGGTGGTTGTGTCTGAGTGGACCCTTAGGACCTAGGACGGAGTGCCTAAGAGTGGCAGCCATGACAGACCACAGACCCAAGCGTTCATCTGTTCTGCTGGACACTGCACCCCCAGAACAGCATAGGCTCCCACATGAGTGAGGAAAGACAGCCCTCCAAACTCCCCAGACTGGATTTCCTGCCAGCCACTATGATGGAAGCTGAACTAGACTGGCTTGCTTTTAGAAATATAAAGAAGTTGACATTTGTTGCATATGAATGCATCTTGCTTGTATATTAGGTTATTTGAGGGAGTGTAATAGGCAGAATGCCCTGCCTCACACACAAGATGTTTATTTCTTAATCCCCAGAATCCAGAAATAGATGTGTTTACTGTCAAATACAGACCCTGCAGATGTAGTTACAGGTTCATCCCTTGAGATAGGAGATTTTCCAGGTGGGATCAACCTAATCACATGAACCCTTGAAAGCAGATGACTTTCTCCAGCTGGACACAGAACAGATACATCGAAGTCAGAAAGATTCAAAGAAGGGAGGGACTCAATATGTTATTCCTGGTATGAAGGTGAGTGGACAAGAAATAGAGGTGGCTTTCACAAACAGAGAGGAGCTCCCGGCTGACAGCCAGTGGGGAAATGGGGACTCAGGCCCTACAGCCACAAAGAACTGAATTGTACCAATAATGCAAAGAAGCTAGAAGCACATTCTCTCCTGGAGCCCCCAGAGTGGAGTGCAGACCAGTGACCCAGGGAACCAGGAGAGCCTCTTAAGAGCTCTGACCTACCGAACCGTGAGATGGTAAATTCATGTTGTTTTAAGTCACTAAGCTTACAGTGGAGATAGAAAACCAATACAGAGAGAGAAACTGACCAAGCTTTACAACTATTACACAGAACGTGAAGAGAGAGGGAGCAGGCTAAACCCTCCTAGGAGGGTGTGTGATGATAGGGAAAATAACCCTTGAATGGACACTGAGCAAGTAGAAACCTTTCCAAAGAGCACCCAGGCAGGTTTTCCTGTGGGAAGCAAGGGGACAGTGGGCTCTGAAGTCCCTGGTTGGATGACTGGACTCTGATAGAGAGGAGAGGAGCAGATCAATGAATACAGGTGTAAACACTGAAATAAAATGTGGAGAAAATAATCACTTTATTGGTTTCTCTTAAGGAAGGTTTTCACTGAGGTCCACTGTCTCAGGCAGCAATTCTGTGGGAAAAAAATTCATTTTCATTGTTTAAACAGGAAGAAAAAAATCAATCTGCATGACAAGGACATTTTTAAAGGCTAATTTAGTGAAAATTGTATGAAAAATGTTAAAAATCATTTTTCCCTGGTAGTCTGGGTCTGAGTTCTTTTCTATTTATATGCAAATGTTGGATGTCTGAGCCGATTTTATGTTTTACAACTTTGAAATATTACCTATTTCATGAACCTTAGATTAATGAAGTCCTGATATGAGAGTGAGGCCTTTTGGAAAACAGGTTTAGAATATGCATTCTGGAATGTAATTTTGTAAACAGATATTTCCTTTAGTCTGCATCAAGCCACAATGAATATTTTAATTTTTAGGTATAATGTACTCAATTTTTTTCTGACATTACTCTAAGAACATGTAGACCTTTTTTTTTAAAGGAAAGAAATTAAATGTTAAATTTGAAAAATACACACACCAGCCTCTTGGAAGCAAATCCAAGTGGCCAACACTCTAGCTTGGCCTGGAATCATCTGCCAACGGCCTATTTAGTAACAACCTTCTATTTTGGAATCTTTTTGTAGTTGCTCATTATTTCCCCGGATTCTATCTGACTGCTTGTGTTTTAACTATATTTAATGTGCCCTTTGGAAGGGAAGCTTATCATTCAGAATTGAGATTTGTCCTGATTATTTGTTTTCATTCACTGCTGCATAATGAGAAATTAAAAAGCACTTTGGCTTGTGTGGAAAGATGGGTTACCAGAGAGCATTTGCTATTTAGAGAAAGTTTTTCTTATTTTTAGCCACCTTCCTGTAGGGGGAAGAAAAAAGCCCAACTGAATATAGCTGTATTCCTGTGGCCCAGGAATATGACTGGAACATCAGCCAGAGGAAAGGAAGGCGGTGCGTCTTCACCTGGTATTATTTCTCATGTTGTCAAATTCAGAAAGGGCCTAGAGCAGGGGACCCCAACCCCCGGGCCACGGACCAGCACCAGCCTGAGGCCTGTTAGGAGCCAGGCTGCAGAGCAGGAGGTGAGCGTGGGGAGTGAGGGAAGCTTCATCTGTATTGACCACCATTCCCATCACTCACATGACCACCCGAGCTCTGCCTCGTGTCAGATCAGCGGTGCCATTAGATTCTCGTAGGAGCTCAAACCTTATTGTGAACTGCACATGTGAGGGATCGAGGCTACTCACTTCTTGTGAGAATCTAACCAAAGCCTGGCGACCTGAGGTGAACAGTTCTTTCCCGAAACCATCCCCCACCACCCTGCTTCATCTGTGGAAAATTGTCTTCCACTAAACCGGTCCCTGCTGTCCAAAAGGCCGGGGACCGCTGGTCCAGGGAAACCAGAGAAGAACCACATTGTGGAGACTTCGGGTGCTCTGAAAATCCAGTCTGGCCAGTTCAACGCAAGTGGAAATTCTACAGACTCTTCAGGCGGGTTGCCTCTACTGGGTTTCGGTATTTCCCTTCTCTGCAAAAATCAGTTTTGTTCCTCTTAGCTTCCTATTCCAAAGCCCCAGTTCTCATTAGCCTGGTTTCCTCCTACAAGATGATCTCAAGATGATAATCGTCAGAAAGAGCAATAATAAGACATGCGTGCTGAGCAGCTTGCCTGCAAACATCTCATCTGGGTGTGCGGTGCTTTCGAATCAGAGACCAAAGTTCAATTTATTTTGACCAAAGCAGGAAAATCACCTCACTTGTAAAAGTTAAAGGGAGATGGTTGATGGAAATTCCAATGCAGGTATGAGGGCCCTTGTGAGTGACTCTCTAGAGGGTTTTCTCTACTATATAAGTTGCTTTTAAATGTGTTTATTACAGAGTGACCCCTGACTTTCCATTCTGTTACACTATCTTTTGAACTTGTACCTTAAAGAGATTCTATGGTTGACCTTTGATCAATGCAGAAGTTATAGGCGCTGAGCCCTCATGCAGTCAAAAATCCTCCTATAACTTCTGAATCCCCCAAAACTTGACGACTCATAGCCTTCTGTTGGCTGAAAGCGTTGCCAATACCACACACAGCCGATTAAGTTACATTCTGTGTGTTATATATTACATACTGTGTACTTTTGCTTTGTTTATTTTGAGATGGAGTCTCACTCTCATTGCCCAGGCTGGAGTGCAGTGGTGCAATCTCAGCTCACTGCAACCTCCACCTCCCGGGTTCAAGCAATTCTCCTGCCTCAGCCTCCCCAGTGGCTGGGATTACAGGCACATACCGCCGTGCCCGGCTAATTTGTGTAATTTTAGTAGAGACGGGGTGTCACCATGTTGGCCAGGCTGGTCTTGAATTCCTGACATCAGTGATCCACCCGCCTCCGGCTCCCAAGTTGCTGGGATTACAGGCATAAGCCACAGCACCCAGCCATTATATACTGTGTTCTTATAGTAAAGTAAGCTAAAGAAAAGAAAATATTATTAAGAAAATAACAAGGGAGAGAAGATTTATTTACTATACATTAAGTGGAAGTGGATCATGATGAAGGCTTCCATCCTCACTGGCTTCACATTGAGTAGGAAGAGGAGGAGGGGGAGGAGGAGGAACAAGAGGAGGGCTTTGTCTTACTGTCTCAGGGGTGGCAGAGGTGGGAGAAAATCTATGTAGTACAGCTGCAGTCCCTAACCTTTTTGGCATCAGGGACCAGTTTCATGGATGACAATTTTTCCATGATTGGAGGGCGGGGGCATGGAGATGGTTTCAGGATGATTCGAGCACATGACATTCATTGTGCATTTTATTTCTATTATTATTACATTGTAATATATAATGAAATAATTGTACAGCTCGACATAATGTGGAATCGGGGGAGCCCTGAGCTTGTTTTCCTGTAACAAGAGAGTCCCATCTGGGGTGATGGGAGACAGGGACAGATCATCAGGCGTTGGATTCTCATGAGGAGAGCGTTGGCCAGGCTGGTCTTGAACACAGCCTCTTATACTCAAGAGATGAGAACCAAGAGAATCACAACTATGGGAACCACTTGTGATATGGTAGAGCTAATGAACAGCCCTAGCTTGCAAATTCAAGCCATTATCAGTGGCGGCTGCCTTGAGGAACTGAATATACGAACATACAAAATATGTGGTTTAGCCTAGAAGAGAATAAAACTCTGACCCTTTAGTTTTGCAGCACCCGGCCCAGAATGGTCAGAACCTGAAGGGTGACTCCCAGCTCCCCACCCTGTTTTAAAAGTGCAATTTATCAATGCCTTCTATTGATTGTGATTTTAGTGTCATACCTGAAAACATTTTTCCCACCCCAAGGTCACAAAAATGCTCTCCCATCTTTTTTCATGATAAGTGACTAAAATGTGTATTATTTAGTTATAATCTTTATAGAAGGGATTTGAAGAACTGAAAGAAAAATGTGCCAATGTGTTATTTTCCTCAAGAGTCAAGGATCCGTTATATTTACCTAATAAACACTTTCATGCTAAGATGTAAGTGATTGGTTAAAGTTTTATATCATTGTACCCAGCTTCTCTTTCCGATTGTCCCTGTTTACAATTCAGGACCAAATATGCTCTCCAAAGCCATGGCAAGAGATGCCCCACTTCTAGTTAACCTTCCTCCAGCTTCCCCTTGACAACAACTTCCAAGCCCATCCTCGCACACCCGGGCCTTCCCTTTTGTCCACCCTAAGCTTTCCCACGATTCAGCCTGACTTTGAGTTTCTGCCGAATGTGAGTGATGGTGACTGACTTCCTCGGCATAGGAGCTCTGGTCAGTAGCAGGTGCTGTTCTCACTTGGATGGGCTTCCCTTCCAGAGCTGCTACTTTCAGTTGAATGCATCCCTGCTGAACACGCCTTGCCTCCACCACATAATAGACATGTGGATTTTGTAGATCACTTTCCCCAGTTGTATGTAGTCATATTATCTGGATCTTCTGCCCAGTAGCTCTCACTACAGTTGTAACTGCATGAGAAATTGCAAAATGCATTATTTAATGTTTGCGTGCCTTCCTTGATTCCATGGGGGACAAGGAGCTGAGTCTATCTGGCTGATTTCCATACAGCAATCTGCTAACTTGGCCTCTGACACACAGACAATACTTTTAAAGTATTTGTCAAATAAAAGGTGAAAGAATAAACTAGATATTGTTTCACTTTTCTATTAAGATACCAAATGGTTGCTAAAATTTATTTCTAGCTGTATTGAAGCCCTAAGCCATAGGCACCTTACCAGTGAATAAACAGTGAAATTACTATTAAGGACTACAATAACTTCTAATACATTATTAAAAATTTTCTGCACAGATTCCTCTAAACTTTTGATTCTTAAGACACAAATCATCAGTGTATGCTTCAGAAATCACTCACGTTTGATTGGTTGTGTATTTTTGGAGGTGGATATATACAAAAGGCTGCAAAAGATGGGCATACTGTACAGATATTGATTCCTTTAAGTGGCTGAGCCGGACACGCTGGTCTGCACCTGTAGTTCCAGCTATTCAGGAGGGTGGCTGAGTCCAGGGTTTCGAGGCTCTACAGCACTGCTGATTGGGTGTTTGCACTAAATTTGACATCATGAGGTTACCTCCCAGGAGCAGGGTAGCCTAAGTTTTGATGAACCAGCCTAGGTAGGAGTCATGCCAGATCCAAACACCTGTGTTGATGACGGAGGTGGCCTCTGGAAGGCTTGGCCCTAGGTCAGGTAGGATTATGGAGGTTGGCCTCTCCTCCGGGAGCAGAAACCCAGTGTCACAGGGCTCCATGCCTCCAGGGAGTGTTTTAGCACTCTCATAACAGCTTATACTGAATTCACTTTGTTTTCCTAATCTGGCCAGTTGGTGCTTTACATGGGCTCCAGTAGTAAAATGTGTGCTCAAAACAAGTTCATGGAAGGAAGGTGTCTCTTTGCTGGACAAGGTAGAGCTCTCAAGTTTGGAGTGCATAGAGAAAGTTAGAGTTAGGGTCACTCCTCATTTGATCATGAGGGAGAAGACAATAAGAGAACCCAAAGATCCCTCTCGGTATAACAGGACATCCATTAAAAAGAGGACCAAGAAAACTTCATGTACAGAGCACTATTGAGAGTTACCTGTGTCTACAGCATACACTTACCTCTAAATTTTCAGAGGTGGCCGGGTGCGGTGGCTCATGCGTATAATCCCAGCACTTTGGGAGGCCAAGGAGGGCGGATCACGAGGTCAGGAGATAAAGACCATCCTGGCTAACATGGTGAAACCCCATCTCTACTAAAAATACAAAATTAGCTGGGCGTGGTGGCATGTGCCTCCAATCTCAGCTACTGGGGAGGCTGAGGCAGGAGAGTTGCTTGAACCCAGGAGGCAGAGGTTGCAGTGAGCCAAGATTGTGCCACTGCACTCCAGCCTGCGTGGCAGAGTAAGACTCTGTCTCCAAAATAAATAAATAAACAAACAAATAAATAAAATAAGTAAAAAGGATAGAAAGTTCAGAGGTAGTTTTATTTTCTCCATTGCATGGATGAGAAAACTGAGGCTCATAGGTGTTACACTGTGAGAGACTAAACACAGATGCTGTCTTAACTAAATATGACAACAGAACTCGGACCCAGTACATCTGTGGCAACCAGTCCAGGATGCCAAGCCACAGTTTCTACAGAAATCAGCCTGGAGCATTCAGAACTTGGTCAACAGTTTCCCTATTTTTTGCAACCAATTCCAACTCACAGTTTTAAAAAGAAAGCCAATGGCTCCCAAGTCAGTGGCATAGGATGTCCCAGCTTTAGTTACACCACCTCCAGCTGCCCCAGGCCAACAGCCTGCCAGCAGAGCGCACTGAAGCCTTTCCCTTTTTTCCAGGGCAAGCTCTCCCCCTCCTCTCTCTGCCTTAGAGTCTCTGCCAAATTCAAGTGCTGGTGGCTGGCTCCCTTGGTATGGCAAGCTCCCTGTCTTCCCAACTGCGTATTCTTTGTTTCTTTCCGTAACTACTTGCTGAATTTACTCAGCGCAAGTGGTAGGGAATCCAGGGTAAACCTATCCCGGCTCACACAGCCCTTCCCGGGTTTTATCATCGTAAACCCCATCCCACTTCTCTGGAACCGCGGAGGCCCAGTAAAGCCGGCATGCTTGGTCACTGGCATGGAGCTGGCATTTGAACTCAGCATGGCTTATCTGTCTGCAGAGCCCATGCTCTTTCCACAAGGAAAGCAAGGTGAGTTTATCCGCTGTGTCAACTCCAGGACACTGGTGATATTATTTCCAGAACACCGAGTTGAGATGGAAAGAGAACCATCAACAACCAGCAAAGCAACACCTGCATGCGGGAGGGGCGCAGGAAGCATGTGACCCAGTGGTGCTGGACACTCTGCAAGGAAGATCCCTCCAGTGCTTCTCCTCCCAGTCAGCACAAGCTGCCCCTCCCATCAGACGGGGAATTGATTTCCCTTCCCAAGACGTGGAATTGCTCTGCCATGTAGGTTGGCCTGAGACTTGCTGTAACTGGGAGAATACAGTAGGGGGGAAACTGTCCCGGCTCTGCAGCTGCAGCCTCAGGTTCGCCCTCTTGGCAGAGATCTCCCCTGAGTAAAGATGCTGGGGCTGCATGTGAGCCACACGGAGGGAGACCCTGGGATGGAGCCCATGTCCTGTGGCCCAACCACAGGCTAGCTCTCGGCTGAATGAAGTGCTTGAGTGATTTCAGCTGTGCCACGTGGAGGAAAGCCGCCCTGCGGGGAAATGTTAGTCCCCGGAACCCTGCGGAATGGTGTATTATTGTTGTGTCATTGTTTTTCTTTAAGTGCAGTTTTTAATGGAGGTGACAATTGTGTAACACGAAGTGAGCCATTTTAAAGTGAACAATTCAGTGGCATGTAATACACGTGCCATGTTGTGCCACTGCCACCTCTATGTGGTCTCAAATATTCGCATCACTCTAAACGGAAACCCAGTTCCTGTGACGCAGGTAGGTAGGTAGCTTCGTGGTTGTTATTATTTTTGTTTGCTCATTTGCTTTTACAGAAAGGGCCCTGAGTGCAGGTTTGAGGGGCCGACTGCCCAGCCACTGCCCAGCCACTGCCCGCAGCTCTGCCCTGCACGGGCCAGTCAAACCCAGGCAAAGTTGGTTTTTTGTGAGGCTGTCTGACAATCACAGTACCCACTCATACATAAGACTGTCTTGAGACTAAAATCAAACAATGCATGCAAATTACATCCTGGGTTTGCCTGGGATTCTCAGTAAATATAAACTATGAGGATGATGATGATCATGATGAATAAAATGGTTATTCTAAGAGAGGTTAGAAATCTGCCCAAATAACAAGCAAGAGAGCTGAAGGCATTTTTTTTAGCAGCTACTATTCAAAATGGGTGTCAAACTTGTATCTTGAAACCTTACTGGGATTGGCTTACAGCATTTGAGCAGCAGGTATCAGGCACCGTGTAGAAAGCTGTCAGCACTACTTCCTTGGACCTGGGCTAACTTGGTACTAAGACTGACTTTAAATGCCATTTGCTGTCAGTTCTTCCTGTTCTCTTTCTCAATTTTCTTCTTCCCCATATTAAAAAAAAAATCTTTGTCAAAGATTGTATGGTTGTAGATACGTTGTAGGGACATGGATGAATCTGGAGAACATCATTCTCAGCAAATTGACA
Source organism: Leontopithecus rosalia (assembly GCA_028533165.1). Lineage (NCBI taxonomy): Eukaryota > Metazoa > Chordata > Mammalia > Primates > Cebidae > Leontopithecus > Leontopithecus rosalia. The sequence goes on along the minus strand of CM052656.1, from coordinate 4,056,083 downwards.
CAAGAACAGAAAATGAAACACTGTATATACTCACTCATAGGCGGGTGATGAACAATGAGAACACATGGACACAGGGAAGGGAGTACCACACACTGAGGTCTATTGGGGGAAATAGGGGAGGGACAGTAGGGGGGACGGGGGAGGGATGGCATGGGGAGAAATGCCAAATATGGGTGAAGGGGCAGAAGGCAGCAAAACACACTGCCACGTGTGTACCTATGCAACTATCTTGCATGTTCTGCACATGTACCCCAAAACCTAAAATGCAATAAAAAGGAAAAAAAAATCTACACCTGAATGTATGTTAAGTACTTGGGGAGCAACAGAATCTAAGCCTCAGGAGGTTTTTGCATTTTATGGAGAGAACAGAAACAATCCAAATACCCATTATTATACACAATAATGTGGGAGGTCATACTAACCCCCAAAAGCCACGAGATGAGGTACCTGAAGTACGTTATTAGATGGACCAACCTACCATGCTTGCAAAGGGTTAAAAATGGAGACTGTAGAATGAAGGAGACCTGGGTGTGAATTCCTAAACCCTGGACATTGTTCATGGCTTCCAGGTATTCTTCCTATTCTAGACACACAGCCCCCAGAATAAAGACTAGATACACAGCCCCCAGAATAAAAACTGGAGCCACAGAGAAAAATAACCTATTCACTAATCATGCAAAAACTACACCTGCCACCGGACTATTAAGTATGAGAAAAATAAACTGTTATCAATTTAACTATAAAATAAACTGTTATCTAGTTAAGCCACTGTGCATTGCGTTCTCTTTGGCATAGCTGTTTAGCCCGTGCACTAAAAAATACGCAGTATCTGACTCAGCAACTTAGCCACTGAATCAGCAACTTAGCCTTTGCGTGGATGATGCCGTTTAATCCTAATACTATCTTTCTTTTCCTTTCTTTTCTTTTTGTTTCTTTTCTCTTCTTTGAGATAGAGTCTCACTCTGTTGTGTGTCACCCAGGCTGCAGTGCAATGGTGTGATCTTGGTCACTGCAACCTCTGCTTCTTGGGTTCAAGTGATTCTCCATAGAGATGGGGTTTCACCATGTTAGCCAGGCTGGTCTCTAACGCCTGACCTCAGGTGATCCTCCTGCCTTGGCCTCACAAAGTGCTGGGATTACAAGTGGAAGGCACAGTATCCAACCTGAAACTACTTCTCTGAGTATTGCTAATAAAAATGAGACAGAGTTTAAGTGAAATGTCCAGGGTCACACAGTTGGGAAGTGTCTACATTGATCTTGAACCTTCGTCTTCTAAACTCAATGAAGACTGTGATCTTTACTAATCTTCTCCATCAACAAATAATTCTTGGTGTGTTAATAGAAACTTTATAGGCATTTGAGATGCAGTTATCATGGTAGAAGCTTAAATAGTAGAACCCCCGATGACTGGTTCGATTAGACAGAGACTACCAGAAAGGAGTTAAGAAAAGTACCCAGGAGCTTCAGCCACTCATCTTTTCATACAGCCTGATAACACCGCAGGGATGAAAAATGAAGGCATGTGGACTTGGCTTCCCCATCTGAGACTCACATGACCCTATTTTTATCCACACAGAGCACTTGGGCTGATTAGATGTGGCTGTTGATGGACCAGGTCGCTTCTCCATGGAATAAGCACCCTCATCTGTGCTGCTTCGCTGTCCTCTCCCAGTAGAAGAGAAAGCCTGGTGGCATTCAGAACAACTATAAAAATGTTGCACATTTTCCAATGTTTTATTTTCTTATCATGCTTGATTTTGTAACATCATGCCTTACCCACTATCAAATTATAAGTAAATTAAAATTAAAACAAATGTTTGAGCATTTTAAAAAGAATTTCAGAGTATAGCAGTGTTTTCAGTAACGACTCTATGGTATGCTTCAAATTGGATTTTGGAATCTGTTTGCAAAATTCCCCTTGAACCCTGGTGGTGTGGCATCTCATGAGGAGATTAGATTCTATTTTTAGCCTATGAGGTTAAAATTTCAGTCAATATTACTCTTGAAAAGCTCTTTTATTGATTGCAATATCCAGGAAACCTGTTTTGTATGTACAAATGGATACACTGTACATATAGTGTACACATTAACAAGTGTTATGGAATAAAGAATGTGTATGAGAAATGTCATTTTACAGCATGATTTTTGTATTATTGACTGACCTAACACAGCTGTGGAACTGACTTAATTAAAATAATAATGCGACTTAAATTCTTTTTAGTTAGCCTACAGTCTCAGGCCAGCAGTCATAGTTTAAAGCACAGAAAGTCAATATTCTTATTACCTTTCCTTTGACTATGGGTGGGAGTTGGGAGAAAACGCCCTGTGATCAGGAGATCACTTTCTGATTGTCTAACTGAATGGCGTCCTTCCTACGAAATGGATACCTTGTCAATAGCCACAAAGTCAAGTCTGCTGCAGCCAACAGATTTAGACTTTCATCCCAGCCTCAGAATCAGGGCCTCGGGGAATGCCCCAAAGGCCCAAAAGTACATTCCGTCACCTTGAGAAAAGAAAGATTCATTTGATTCACTTCCTGTATTCAAGTGATATCAGAAATTCACTTGGGTGGGAGATTATTACTGGAAATCCTTAGGAAACTCCTCAAATAGAGTCTGTAACCCCCTTGCAGTGATTTTCGCATCTCAGGAAAAAAGACCATATGGGGCCGGGTGCGGTGGCGCATGCCTGTAATCCCAGCACTTTGGGAGGCCAAGGAAGGCGGATCACCTGAGGACAGGAGTTTGAGACCAGCCTGGCTATATGGTGAAACCCCACCTCTACTAAAAATACAAAAATTAGCCAGGCCTGGTGGTGGGTGCCTGTAATTCTACTCAGGAGGTTGAGGCAAGAAAATCACTTGAAATCCTAGCTACTCAGGAAGGAGGAGGTGGCAGTGAGCTAAGAACACACCACTGCACTCCAGCCTGGGTGACAGAGTGAGACTTTGTCTCAAAAAAAAGACAGCGGGGAGTGGGGAGTTGGGGAGGGATAGCATGGGGAGAAATGGCAGATATAGGTGATGGGGAGGAAGGCAGCACATCACATTGCCACGTGTGCACCTATGCAACAATCTTGCATGTTCTTCACATGTATCCCCAAACCTAAAATGCAATAAAAATAAAATTAAATTAAAAAAGAAAGAAATGACCACACATGACATCAATGGCCCTCAGACCACTTTTGTGAAGATGTTTCAGCCTTTCTGGAGGGAGGAGGAAGAAGTGAGTCCTTGGTTTCCACTGCTTTGTGCAGGTCTAACCCTTTCTTGCTAGTTTTGCTGTTCCTGTTCACACAGATGGATCAAGGAGTAACTTGTCCTTCTGTGGTCCAAAAGTAGGCTCTTCCTGGACTGCACCGTGAATCCACAGCTTCTGCTTCATGAAAATGATTTCTTTCAAAGGTCATAATTCCCCCACATCTGCTGTAAGCTCATCTGTTAGCTCCCACCGGGCTTTGCCCCTGGTCTGTGAGATACAGGTACAGAGGGACACATGTGAGAAATGGGAGCTGAGATCGGAACCCAGGGCTGCCCAGGCAGGGCCAATGTCCCCCACCCCCTGCTCCTTCCTGCGAGGATATCAGACCTGAGTGGGGAGTGAGGGCGTGGCCACAGAAGAGGGTCATAGGATGGTGTCAGGGACGTCGTCAGAGGCAGTACTGAAATCAGCGTAGAAAGGTAAAATTCCCCAGAGAACAGTAGGCTGAGTGACATAAGCCATCATAGAAGGACAAATGGCACATGATCTCACTTATAGGCAAAATCTGAAATAGTCAAACTCACAGAAACAGAGCAGCATGATGGTAACCAGGACTGGAGGATGGGAGAAATGGGGAGCTGTTGGTCACAGGGTGCAAAGCTTCAGTATTGTAAAATGAGCAACTTCTGAAGATCAAACGCTTGGCAGTGTGACTGTGTTAATACCGTATTGTATACAGCACTTCACGTCTGCTGAGACAGCAGACCTTAAATGTCCTCACCACACACAGAAAAGATAACCATGTGAGGTGATGGGTACGTTAATTAGCTTTAGTGTGGTGATCACTTCATGTATTCATACATCAAGTTGTACATTTTAAATATGTAATTATTATTGTCAATTATGCCTCAATAGAGCTGAAAAAAATGAAAATTTCAACACAGAATATATGCTGCCTTGCTTCATTTAGATAATAAATAATTACTCGGGAGCAGTGGCTCACGCCTGTCATCCCAGCACTTTGGGAGGCCGAGGCCAGCAGATCACAAGGTCAGGAGATCAAGATCATTCTGGCTAACACAGTGAAACTCCATCTATACTGAGAATACAAAAAATTAATTGGGCTTGGTGGCACACAACTGTAGTCCCAGCTACTCAAGAGGCTGAGGCAGAAGAATCACTTGAACTTGGGAGGTAGAGGTTGCAGTGAGCCAAGATTGTGCCACTGCACTCCAGCCTGGGCGACAGAGACTCTGTCTCAAAAAAGAAAAAGATAATAATAATTACCATATATTAATATTTCCAAAAACAATCTAATTTAATCCTTGTGTTAACCCTATGTGGCAAATTCTGTTACCATCTTCATATCACATGGAGAAAGGGGAAGTTGAGAGAAGTTCATGTGTCCAAGATGGCAAACTTGATATACAGGGCACTGAGAGCCTGGACTCCATGCTGAATCCACGCTGCAAACCAAAATGTAACTCTGCTACCTTGAAAGAGGGGATGAAAGACCTGTGGTGTGTGTGCCTGTGTGCATATAGTTTGAAACATATATCCATGTTTAGCTTTGAACTTGAAATGGAAACAAAGAAAACATTTGCAAAATCTTTTCTGGAGGTTGGTTTCTCTCCTTTTACCAGGATAACAAAGTATATTAATGTGTATGTTTTAAAATATATGCCTGAAAATATCTGGAATATACCTAAAATATCAACATTCCCAAATGTTCAAATGAAATGGCTCAGTTATAACTGAGAGCTGGACGACAGGACAGAAAAGGAATCTTAAAAGGTGGAGACATCCATAGTCACAGAGCACCACAGTTTTATCTTGCACACCAGAGTGTTCTTGGGCATGCACATTTTCTTCTCTCAGAAACCTCTGAAGAGGCCACACCTGTAATCCCGGCACTTTGAGAGGCAGGTGGATCCCCTGAGGTCAGGAGTTTGAGACCAGCCTGACCAACATAGTGAAACTCCCTCTCTACTAAAAATACAAAAAACTAGCCAGGCATGGTGGCACACACGTGTAGTACCAGCTACTCCGGAGGCTGAGGCAGGAGAATCGCTTGAACCCGGGTGATGGAGGTTGCAGTGAGCCGAGATCGTCCCACTGCACTCCAGCCTGGGCAATGAGAGTGAAACTCTGTCTCAACAATAACAAAAGGAAAAAAACCCCAGTAACCTTTCCTCTACATATTGGCAAAGGGCCCAGCCCTCAAGGGGCTGATACTGGAATTCTAAATTTTCATCTAGCACCTCCTCTCATTTTAAGTTCATTTCATCTCACTTTGGGTGTGAATTCCCTCCAATCAGGATCCCATCTACAACATGAAGAGGACCAATGTCCACATGATGGTGGTGATGGAACCCAGGGCTGCCTTTGGTGACCATGAATTTTTCTACAGGGAGCCCAGGAGAGTCCCCCTCGGCCATGTTGCTCACCCTTTCCCCTTCCACCACAAAGCTTGTGGCCAACCCCACAAATGTCAGGGTCTCTCCCTCCCCTGGGTTTTCAATGTGAGAAGCGTTAATACGTAGAGACCCTTGCAACTTAACGTGCCTTGTTCTCCTACTACCTCCCATGTTGGCTCCTCTGAGCAGTGCTTTCATTGAGATTGGAGGCAGGATCCATGTCTGACACAGCCAGGAACTGTGCGGAAGCTTTGGACATCTGCCTCTGAGGGTTTGGGGCTGTTAACCCAAGGAGGATGAGAGAAGCACTGCTTCTCTGTGCTTTTGGGTCACTGGCCCCTAGACAGGGCTAAGGTAAAAGTCACCAGCATTAGCTACATTTGTCCTGATATTCTTCATTGGGCTGTTACAGGATTTAAGGCTATGCAGTTTGGAATGCCTCTAGATAGGATAAAACCTAATCCGATCTAACACAGTGCCCCTGTGTAAACCCTCCAATAATTGCTTGCCTTTCCGGTCTCTGCAAATTGAGTTTTCACCCCGTGGCGTCAGCACTGGGCTCTCGTGGGGGCTGCCTTGTCTAGTGCCCCCCAGCAGTCTGCGGGTTTATCTGGAAAGGCTTCACGCCACGCTATGTGCTCTGAGCCTCAGGGGAATACAATCTTTCCTTCTTCTCACCACCTTTCTTCTTCTGAGAGGTCAGGCCCTTTAGTAAGCCACTCCATCTCTAACGCTTCTGGACATAGGACACTTTTCCTTCTATTAAGGACGATTTGACTGTGAAATGTTCCTGTAGTAAACCGTGTAAGCTCTGCTCTGAATTACTGAATTAAGAACCCACAAAGTTATCAGAGCCTCATATTCACACCTGCCTGCAGCATAGAACCCAAGCCCACAGGCCGAGCGCCTTTTGAGGTGCGTGGGCATTTCTCTAGCCATTTCTCTTTAGCAAACTCCACTCCTTTCTTTTTACTCATCTTGCTGGTTTGCTCTCATTTCCTTTTATACAATTACAGACCTAGTGGCTGATAAAACTTGAGAAGTTCCGATAGCGTAAAATAGAACTGAGAAGACCTTGTAACTCACCTTGGACGCAGTCACACTTTCTAGATCAAATGTATCGGCCCTTGGAGTGTGAGGAGGGAGTTCTGTGTTTTCCCCTTAGAGCATCCTCTCCACCACTCTGCGCCTCCCGGAATCCCCTGTCCTCCTTCTTCCACCAGGTGGATCTAATAAGAAGCGGATCTCAGATCTCACCCGCAGTAGACCAGAGGATGATAGAGAGAGGCGGGAGCATTCACTCCTGCTGCAGGCTGCATGTTTCCTAAGGGTCTGTGTGCCTCTAAAGAAGTGTCTGCCAGTTGCATTTTGCAGGGCTGTGCCTCCCCCAGCACTGGTGCCTGCTCCCCGCTTTGCCAATCCGGGCCAGGGGTGGCAAACCTTGGATGATTCACCCCGTCTCACTGATCCCCTCAGGCCTAACCACATCTTGCACATAGTCCCTTACTTGAACTCACTTTAATCTGTTTGGGTCATCTGTTCCCTCTTAGATACTGGCTGGTACAAGTTGGGTTTCTTTTGTTTGCTTCAAACGTCTCCAAGATCCTTCAGCATTCTTTACTTCAACCTAAACGTGAGCCTGGAGGCCAGTTTCTGATGAATGGAACTTGTCTCAAATAGCATTTCCTTCTAGCGTACCTGGCCACAGAGCAGCGAGGTTGTCTAAGGAGAATATTGTGCTACGTGGGCGGGAACATCATTCACTCCAAATTAACAGGAGAGCATTCTTTGGAGGAAGCATAGAAAGAGCTATTGCCGTCACTCTGGACCCTCTGCTGAAACATGTGTGTTTTCTCCTCTGACCTTTGCACATCTTTAAGAATCAGCACAGGCATCCTTTGGTGTATGAGAACTAACCTGACAGAATATCTATGCAAGGGAATGACTGGAACAAGGCAGAATCCATAAGCATTGCCTTTGGACACAGATCTGTGCAATTTGAGTGTTCCCTTGGAGAAATCCCTTCCAGACGATCTCTTGGCTTCCGATTGTGTTGGCTTTGCTGATGTGAGTGGTCTTCTGTGGCCTGATTGGGGGCTTCTGAAACAGATGGTTTCAAAGAGGCAATCAGCATCCCCTCCTCCCAGGAACACATGTCCACTTATGCTGTGCAAGAAGTAGCTCTCCCACAGAACAAAGGCTGTTCCAGCAAAGAAGCAGAAGCCCTCAGGAGAGCCAGCTCCGCCTCTGACGTTCATGAGGTCCCATTGTTCAGGATGCCAAACTCATCTTTCCTGGTTTCCACGGTCGATTTAATCTCACTCATCGTGTTCTGTTTTGATAGATTTTATTGAAAATTTAGTGTAGCTTGGAGCAAGGTCCTATAGCCATGCACACTGCCTTACATCCAATTCTTCTTCCTTTTTTCACCCCCCACTCCCATGTGCCCTCGGGACTTCCGTCCCAGTGTGGTGGCCATAGCCGCTCTTCTCCAGGCATTTCCAGTTCTCCCTCCCAGTCATGTCCTGCTCCCTTGTGGTTGAGTAAAGGCCACGAGACTACTTTCGGCCAGGGGGTTGTGAGGAGGCGTGATGGTGATTGCTTCCGAGATAACGTATTTCATTGTCAGTTTCACGCCCTTTGGAGCTCTTCCCCTCCACTGCAATGATTGCTGATGTTCAAGATGGTGTCTGCTCCATAGAGGAAGAAGAATGAGGCTAAACAAAGGCTCCTACTGACCTTCAATGGACAGGAAGCATGATCAAAATATACACTCTTGAGATATGTCAATAGGGGATTGTTTGTTCTCCAGCATAATGAAGCCTATCCTGACTGATCCAGCACTTAGGCAAAGAAGCCGGACCAGCAGAATGTAAATCTCTACGATGTCCTTTCTATGGGACCCTTGGAAGTTATTCAAACCCTTCCTGCTTTGGTTTCTCTACCTGTAATAATGGATAAATACTAGAACCCATAGCAAATAGTAGGACCTAAGCATTGTTGTAAAGATTAAATGAATGTATACATGCAAACTACTTAGAAAAATGTTTGGCATACAAGGAGCAGTTGTTTTTCTTATTCCAGGTAGATTTCTGCTTCTTCTCAGGCTGTTGTGGATGACAATACCCAGGCCAGGGAAGCTCAATCTTCTCCCGAAAAAAGCTCATCGAAATGTTCTAACAAATTCTGGCCTCTCCCTAGGAGGAGGGGCGGTAAGATAACCCAGTTTGTTTGTTCTATATTTTGTGTTGCTTCTTAGCCTCTGTCACATCTGCATGGCTTTACAATACAGCAGTAACGTGTCTCAGAATATCGATGTTACAGAGAAAAGGATGGAAAAATCTAAAAGCCTTCCCAAGCGCCATGGGTAGAGACCCTGGAGGCTGGTGTGTTGAAGCATGGTGAACCGGCTGGATCCGTGCTGCTTGCTCCGCCATCTCTGCTCGGTTATTGTACCTTCGCTGTACTTGCATTAAAGCATTAAGGAGCAACTTCGAAGCTGGTTGCTAAAAAGATTACGGAGATTCCAGCAAGACTCCTTACGCTAAGACATAAAGATTCCCTAAGGAGAGGAGTTGGAATAGAGTTTGAGAGTGAGCAGAGAGCTTTGACATCTGTCCATGTAAGGAGGGAGGCTTGCATTCTGCCTTCCCTTTCCTTCTAGTCCAGCTTATGACAGAGAAAACCAAAATAACATCTGCTTTTTCACAGAACGTTGGGACAAATAGGAACTTAGCCTATTTATCCAGATAGAGTCCGAGAAATTGGTAAGACTCCAGTGACCAATGTCTTGGCAAAAAGCTCTGCGATAACTTTCCAGAATTTTCTGCAGCAGAGCCATGTATCAGCAGGATGACCCCTGCACCTGTCAAAGGTAGCAAAGTAGGTGGGTTCTGGGACAGTCCCTTATAGATTTCTGAAAGGAATCAATTTCCAAGCAAACCAGAAAAACTCAACAGTAGAGAAACACAAAGAGAGCTGTTGAAACTAAAGATAATCAAACGGAACATAGACTCCCCAGTGACATGATAATCATGGGCATGAAGAGATGCAGATTCTCAGTGAATACCGCCATGGGCAGAGGCTTCCAGGAGACACACACACACACACACACACACGGAGTACACATGCACACACGTGCGCACGCACACCTCACCACTATGTAAATACCCTAAGACATAATCTCATAAAAGAAAATGTGGAAAATCCTAAATTGACTAAGTTTTTCTGCCATTCTGGACACATGAGCTTAAAATAGATGTTGAATGATATAAAAATAAAGAAAGGTTGTATTTCTTTCACAGTTGATTTGATGTGCTATTTCACAGCCACTGCAGAAGCATTCTAGGACCAGCTGTTAAGAGAATACCATTTTCTCCATCTCATTACACACATTCCACATAATACATGGCTCACATAAGCAAACAAGGTGCAGCCAGTGGAGATAAATCTTAAACATTAGAGCAATGAGAATCGCCACTTACTCCTGGTGATGAGGAAAGGCAGGTTTAAATTTCATGTTGACGTCACCATCAGCCTATTCAGGAATGGTTTCTAGCTTGCTAATGCTTGCTAATAGCTTCTATTGATCAAGCAGTTAGGATGTACTGAAGAGAACTGGGGCTCAGCACTTTGCATCTATTGTCTTGCTTAATCCTCAGAAACCTGTAAGGCGGGTACCACTTTCTACTCAAGTCAATCCTGTTTGATGTGTTTCTGTTCTAAGAATCTGGACAAAGCACTAAAGCTGCACTTATATTTATAGAATGGGATATAAATGCTAATAACCTCGAAACTGTAAAACTGTGGCTTGTAGAACGTGGGAGGTAGTCCCAGTGGGGAAGGAAAGAAAGAAGAAGGTGGACGCTGTGCTATTGTGCCCTCACATAAGGGCGCATTCCTGACAAGAGCTGATGGAATGAGCAGAATGGAAGCCTTAGCATCTTTTTTAAATTACAAAAATCCCAGTAGAAGAATCATCCCACTCGCTATCCTTGGAAGCTAAAGGAGAAGAAAGTGATTTGTGAATGCAAAAAGAACATCTCATCTTTCATAGAAGAGAAACAAATACTTTATAAGTCAGTAAATACAGAAATAGCATTATAAGCATATTATAGTGTCCTGGAGGAAAACATCACAAGAATCAAAGCCTCCAAAGTTTGAAAGATGCTTCAGAAGCAGAGACGTGAACTTGAAGAGGGTGGAATGATGGCTTTTGAATTTTATCATAAGCTTCTCTGATTTAATTGTCACATGCATATATTACAACACAAATATACAAATATTTTTAATGTTGCTAATTTATTTAACAGAATATATCTAAAAAATTTTCTATTGATTTCATGTTGAAATGATTCAACATGAAATCAATAGAAAAATTACAGATACTTTAGTTTTATTTTGTACTAAGTCTTTGAAATCTGTTGCGAATTCTATACGTACAGCACATCTCAAACTTTCCCAGATTTGGCCCTTTAAAACTGGCTGCTGTATATCTGTGACATGTCCCCATCATTTTCGGGGAACATTTTCTTATTTTCTTGTATCCAAGATGTTCCAAATTCATCTTGTTCCTACTATGTCCCGATCCTGAAATCAGTCGTTTCTTTCTGGAGTCCTGGTTCATTTTAATATGAATGGTTTTAAAGGCCAAGATATGGGATTTAGGTGTATGTATTGCACCTGAGATGTCTTTGCTTGAAGGCCAGAGCTAAGGCATACATGTATGTGTGTATCCTCTGCCTACTTTATAGATAGATAGACATACAGACAGACAGATAGATAGTGTAATATATCTGGCCTAGAGTTAGAACCTGCACAATGCCATTTTATAAAGAACAAAACTGTTTCCATTCTCCTCACAAGGACTGCTCACCTTGGCTTCTGTAGACTGCTAGATTATTTGCAGGATGCAAATTGAGGTAAAGCTGCATACCTTCTCTTATCTGCCAGAATTGCTGGCCTTTGTTTACCAGAGTAAGCACCCCCAGATAATTCCATCCTGGCGCCAAGTAAATAAAAATCTATGGACCCCACCCCTACCCAGACGATGTGTAAACAAAGCTAATCTTAGCATCTGTGAACTCCTTAAATGACCATCAGAATAGTCCCCTGGCCCTGAAATGTCCGGAACCCCCTCACCCTCATCTCCGCCCAGAAGGTGATTTGAATCCACTGGCCCTTGGAATGTCTGAAGCCCCTCACCCCATCCTCTCCCCTCACCCCCAAGGTGATTTTATGGGTATAAAAGGTCTTGTCACCCTCTTTTACGGGGCCACGGGTTGGAGAGACGTGAGTCCTCCGTGGTTGCCGGCAATAAACCCTGCAATTTGGCATACTTTTGTGTTGGTGTTGACTTTCTATGCTCGGTTCGATGCACCAATGATTGATAGATAGATAGATAGATAGATAGATAGATAGATAGATAGATGATAGATAGATAGATTTAGATCATCAATGCCTCTGCCTACTTTATACATATGTTGCAGTCTCACACAACTTGAAATGGATGAGTGTTCTTAGATTAATATACGTGATATTTAAAAGTATAAAAGATGTGAACATTCCCAAACCATGACCTATTACAAAATATGCCCCAATTCTCTCAACCTCTACTTTTTCACTTCATCTCAGTTTTTGTTGTGCTTATTTGCTTTTTGGTGCCTATGGACATGAAGAGGGTATCAGGCTTCTCAGATCGACTTCCCCTTTGACTTTCATGCTGCATTTCAATAGAAGAAAAGGTTGACCGACTGGCGCCTCTGGTTTTACCTTCCTATAGGTGACAGGCTAGGCCTTGGGGAAACTCTCCAGAAGGCACTATTTTTACTTAAAACAAGATCAAACCAGAAACCTTTTCACATGTGATTCCTAAAACTGTAAACCGGAACACTTTCATATGTGATTCCTGCAAGTGTAAACAGAAACCTTTTCACATGTGGGTTCTAAAACTAGGAACCTAAGATTCTTCCATGTGTAACATCTAAAGTATAAGCCTATATATCAAGGCAGAACCTTCCTTTGTCAGCTGAGCTGGGCTTTTGACAAATTACTGCCTGGCGAGAGATCCATTTTCCCGCAGCTGCTCCTGCTACAGACGTGCAGCCTAAGTCCAATAATTGGGGAAAAATTTACTACCACTGAACTTTTCTCTATGATTTATAATTTAGGATACTGTTTAGAGGGGTCAGCCGCCCAGCACAGACAGAAACATTAGGCATCATGGGGAAGCCCAGCATCTGTCTCTGCTTTTCATACCCCGAGGTAATAAAACCACCTTCTCCCATGGCCAGTGTGGGTCAGAAGAGCCAGGCGGGGAGAGACAGGTGGACGTTCCCAGCCTGTGAGCAGACCGGACTGAGCTGCTTAGTACCTTCCATGTGTCAGCTGATTCTAAACTCAGCCCCAAACAAGGTGAGAGCGGAAAGATTCTTTTGTATTTTTACTTGCAACTAGTAGGATTGTCTGAGGTCTCTGGGCTTAAAAAGAGAGGAAAAGCTGGCCAATTTGAACAATGTCAGAGTTTTCAGTGTGCTTCCAATTTTCACAAGATGACTGTTTCTCCTCTAAGTCTCCGGGAAGTTTGGAGTTGAAGCTTGGGGACCACATTTTGTCTTCTGCTTGAGTCATTTGGGTCCAGGGAGTAGAAACATTCTGGAGTAAACAGGGTTTCTGTAAGATAAATGCTTATCCACATTACCTCCCCAGGAACCCAATTCCAGATGCTAAGAGATCCTCTAATTTCATTCCGAGTGCCTTTGACCTCCCATAGAGAAGGCAAACACCATCAAAGATGATTATAATGGTTAATTTAACATTAAATAAATCAAGTCTCTGCAATCTGAGCAACTCCAAACTAATTTTATCAGTTAATAGTTTGTGTCTTTCAGAAAAGGGAACGCTTATGATCACAGACTTTTTTTTTCTCTCTGGTCTCCTTGAATCTCCGCCCGCAGCTCTGGGTGGGTGATAAGAGATAAACAGTCTGTCTCTGATGCATTTATTTTTTTAAATGGGTGACGTGAGCAGAAGGGAAAAACAGAGAGAGAAAGAGATAGACTTTCAGTCCGAGGTTACTACTCGCTGAAGAGATGGCTGATTCCTTTTAGCTTGAACAAAGACCGAGAAAATTAATTTGATAAGCATCTTGCCTCTGCAGACTTGAGTGCTAGTTAAACTTCCCAAACTTCCTGATGAAAAGAATTGTTTGAGGGTGTCATTAAAACACAAATGCCAGGCTCCACTCTGGAGGCTCTGATTCATTAGGGCTAGTTAGAGCCCAGGAATAGGAAAATTGATGGAATCTTAATGTGATTCCGAAGGTCAGGCCTGTTTTGGAAACTACTGTGGATCTTGGGCAGGTGAGGACCAACAACTGCAACCAATTTTCTTCTAAGTGGAAGACACGCCCAGCACCCACCCTATAGAACTGTCGTGATCACTAAAGGAAAGTCGTTTACTCAGTGAGTATACAGTGAGCGCCTACTGTGTGGCCCACCCTATAGAACTGTCGTGATCACTAAAGGAAAGTCGTTTACTCAGTGAGTATACAGTGAGCGCCTACTGTGTGGGAGGCACTGCGCTGTGAGCTGAGGACACCACAGGGAACACACCTTGTGCCAAGGGAGGAGCAGGTGCTGGTGGAGCAGTGGGCATCATTTGCACCTGGACGTGAGGACTGTCATGGGGAGGGCACACAACAGTGAGAGTGGGCTCAGGACAGACCCAGATCAGAAGAACCAGAGCTGGGGGACCTCGGAAGGAGCCCCTGAGAAGCAGTCTGTGCTGCTTCATGTTATATGTCAATCTGACAGGGCCTTGGGGTGCCCAGGTGTTTGGTGACACATGATTTCTGGGTGTGTCTGTGAATATGTATTCAGAAGAGATTAGCATTGGAATTGATGCCCTGAGGAAAGAATTGTTCTCCCCGTGGGGGTGGGCCATGGAGAGCCCCAGTAGAACAATGGTGGGTCGGGGGAGGTTGAACTCACTCTGCCCATCTGCTGGAGGTTGAACACGCCCTCACTGCTCCTGGGCCTTCAGAACCAGAACTGAAATCTACACCATTACTTCCTGGGCCTTCTCACTGCACCATCAGGTTTCCTGGATCTGTACCTTCCAGATGCAGATCCTGGACATTCCAGCCTCTATAATCACGTAAGCCAACACCTTATAATAAATCTCTTCATACATATGTATACATATATCTACAAACACACACACGTATGTATACAGAATGCACATATATGTATGTATACAGCATGCACAAATATATGAATAGATATCTGTTATTTAACTGTATAGAAATATATAGGGTTTACCTGAATCTATGCTACTCAAAGCTGCTCAGACGGATCTGTTTTCCTGCAGTTAATTGATGAATGAATGAGCTGTATATAGAAACAGATCAGACAGAACATTATATATAACTATGCATAATTGGTGTGGTTTGGCTGTGTCCCACTCAAATCTCAACTTGAGTTGTATCCCTAGAATTTCTGTATGTTGTGGGAAGGACCTTGGGGAGGTAATTGAGTAATGGGGCCCATCTTTCCTGTGCTACTCTCTTTACAGTGAATAAGTTGTTGGGAGAAGCAGCAATGGAGGAAAGGTTTACAGTGTGCCTACATAAACTGGTTCTAAGTCATGTATAGAAATCAGAAGCAATAAACTGCGGAAGGTCTCAGAGGCCCCTGGGAAGAAAGGCCTCTCTATGCTGGCATGTTCCGAGGAGCAGGGTGACCTATTCTAAACACAGTGCCCAAGGACATCACACTCCCTCGAAGCACTGAATGTAACCTGGCATGTAGGCTCCTTGCTAAGCCCGTTCCCACCAGCTGCACTGTCTGTTGATAAGCGTACGCTTTTCGCTCTTGAGAAACTCACGTAAACCACCACTGCTGTCAATTTTATGTCTGATGCACAGCCTCCCTTCACCGATTCACCTACCACCTGCACTACAGATCAAAGTGATTGTGTTCAATAAATACTGTGGAAACCAGAGCTCAGGGCCTTCACTGCCTCCAGGACAAAGTGATGGTCCCACTTTCATTCTTAATCTGTCTTTTTCTCATTCCTCTGTCACCACTGAACTCGGGGTACCCATAGATGAGGTGTGAGGGCTGGTTCCCTACACCCACTCAAATCTCAACTTGAATTGAATCTCCTAAAATTGCTACGTGTCGTGGGAAGGTAATTGAATCAAGGGGGCCCGTCTTTCCTGTGCTGTTCTCATGATACTGAATAAGTCTCATGAGATCTGATGGGTTCATCAGGGGTTTCTGCTTTTGCTTCTTCCTCAGTTTCCTCTTCCTGCTGTCATGTAAGAAGTGCTTTTCACCTCCCACCATAATTCTGAGGCCCCTCCAGCTATGCAGAACTGTAAGTTTAATTAAACCTCCTTTTCGGGAGGAGGAAGATGGCGCTGTAGAAGCAACTCACCACTGCAGCTCTCAGTCAAGACGCAGAGGGTAAGCAAACACCGCATTTTCAGACGGACCCTTATAGCCCACAGAGCGGGGG
>CM052656.1:4016433-4039445 GCA_028533165.1 Leontopithecus rosalia | reverse complement strand
TAGGTCATCGCACTCATTCTGCAGGGCAGCTTCACAAACTAGCACAGGCTTGGGTGGCTTAAAGCAACAGAAATGTGTGATCTGGGGCGGGAAGTCTGAAATCAAGGTGTCAGTGAGGCCAGACTCTCTCTCTGAAGACTCCAGGGGAGAATCTGTTCTGTGCCTCTCTCTGTGTTTCTCATGACGCCGGCAATCCTTGGCTTTTTTGTTTGCGGGCACATTGCTCCAGCTCTGCCTGTCATAACCTGGCATTTCTCCCAATATCTGTGCTCACATCGCCTGCTCTGCTTGGGTCTGACTCTGTGCCTCTTCTCATAGGGAAACTAGTCATACTGGATCAGGGCCCCCTAAGGATCTCATCTTGATTACCCCTGCAGAGATCCTGTCTTCAAATAAAGTCACACTCACAAGTACCAGGGTTCGGACTTGAACATGTATTTCTGGGAAAGGCAACTCAGTCCGCAAGGGTCGTATGAATGCCTCTTCCTGCTGTACTCAGTTTCCTATAAGCTTTGGGCCCTTTGGGTATCTGCTTTTATCATCTGCGGTGTGGGCTGAGAGAACCACTGAAAGGGCTTATGGTCATGCACAAGCGGAAGGACGTGGGGAAGATATTTGTCAGTGGAGTGGATGGTGGATGACACAGAGAAACAGAACCAAGCTTCACGTTGAATAATTCAGAATGTTTAGAGACAGGAGAAGCAACCCAAGCTCAAAGGAAAGGGGGATCTTCCTGAGTTTCTGGATTTTAAAGGAAGATATAACTGGGTTAGCGGCGGAAATAAATACAGGTGCCTTTCATATGATCACAGTCCACTAAGAAGCACGTATTAGGCTGGGTTGGAACGCTCACGCCTGAAATCTCAACACTTTATGGGAGGCTGAGGTGGGAGGACGGCTCAAGCCCAAGAGTTCAAAACCAGCCTGGGCAGCACCCTGAGATCCTGTTTCTACAAAAAATAAAGACAAATTAGCTGGAAGTAGTGCACACGCCTGTGGTCCCAGCAACTAAGGAGGCTGAGGCAGGAGAATTGTTTGAGTTCTGGAGGTTGAGGCTGCAGTGAGCCGTGATTGCACCACTGTACTCCAGCCTGGACAACAGAATGAGACCCTGTCTCAAAAAAAAAAAAAAAAAAAAAAGGAAAAGTGCCTACTTTACATTAAGACTCAGCAGCCAATCACACAATCACATGTTGTTACATATCTAACTAAAAATAAAATTTGAAGAAAAGCACTTTGTTTTGGGCATGCATTCCACTATGTTCTATTCAATTTCATTTATTTGAAAATAGCTGGTTGAGCTGTTTTCTATTAATTGCACAGTTCTCTAAGCTTATGGGCCACAGTTTAGACCTGGAGATGGAAATACCCACTGAATGGGAGACTGAACTAGGATCCTCCTCGATCTGGCTTCTTTCCCTTTTCTCAATGCTCATTGCCCAAGGCTGCTTAAGACTACACAGGCAAGGGACATCTGTGTGGTGCAGGCCTGGGGTTCGAAGCAGTCACAGCTGTGTGTTCCACTATGTTGGTGCCTGATTTTCCAGTCAGCCTGGGAGACCTCTCAAAGTTTCTGGTTCCTGATGGGCAGAAGCCAGTCCTGCTGCAGGCTTGTTTCTGAAAGGTCTATAAAATGGCTCTTGCTGGGCGTGGTAGCTCTGGCTGGGCGTGGTAGCTCATGCCTGTTATCCCAGCACTTTGGGAGGCCAAGGCGGGCTGATTGCTTGAGTCCAAGAGTTTGAGACCAGCCTGGGCAACATGGTAAAACCCCACCGTCACTAAAAACTACAAAAATGAGCCAGGCATGGTGGTGCATGCCTGTAATCCCAGTTACTTGGGAGTCTGAGGCAGGAGAATTGCTTGAACTTGGGAGGTGGAGGTTGTGGTGAGCCAAGATTTTGTCACTGCACTCCAGTCTGGTCAATAGAGGGAGACCTCATGTCTAAAAAAAAAAATGCTCTTACCTGTCAGAAACAAGTGAAAATGGATTGGTCTTTTGCTTCTGCTAAAGAAGGAAACAAACCCACCCCTATCCCCATATCCCTTAATGAAGAAATCTCATTTGGCAGGTACCATTTTTAAAGGACATCAATTCCCTCAGACATCTCAGCAATCTCCAGTTTCAGGGGGAACCAAAACAGAGGGAAGAAGGTTTTATGCTTCTTCAACAAATGAGATGGAATTCACATTCTCTTCTAGATGCAATCAATACCCATCCAGATGGAAGACACCTGAAATGCCACCTTTCAATCGGGCAGAAAGAGAAATAATAGCATGATTCTTGCACTGTGTGTTTGCTGTATTGTTTAAGAATATTCAACCCAGGCCGGGCGCGGTGGCTCAAGCCTGTAATCCCAGCACTTTGGGAGGTCGAGGCGGGTGGATCACGAGGTCATGAGATCGAGACCATCCTGGTCAACATGGTGAAACCCCGTCTCTACTAAAGATACAAAAAATTAGCTGGGCATCGTGGCGCGTGCCTGTAATCCCAGCTACTTGGGAGGCTGAGGCAGGAGAATTGCCTGAACCCAGGAGGCGGAGGTTGCGGTGAGCCAAGATCATGCCATTGCACCCCAGCCTGGGTAACAAGAGCGAAACTCCGTCTCAAAAAAAAAAAGAATATTCAACCCAATTATGACAATAAGAAAATGAAACAAATGAGGAGGATACACAGAATTCAATAGGAATGGAAGGACGGAACATGGGCTAAATAGTCACAGGCCATGTTAGACACCAAACATTTGTCACACACTGAACACACAGAAGGTCCCCAAATTGATGATGCATTCAAAACTCATGAGTCAAAAAATGTACAGCCATAAAACATTTAGAAGAAAACAGAAAAATATACATGGGACACTCAAGGTATTAATATTTATGATGCTGTTAGCTATCACCCGTTCTTGAGCTATGTGTCCTTAGACCAGGAAAGGTAAGTGAGGGTAAGGTTCAGCCACTGATGCAGTGCACCTGCTCCGGGGTCTCTAACAGTGCAAGTGTGTTGTGCTGGCCCCAGGCATCTCAGTGTCTTGGGTCATCTTGCCCAACACCCACACCAGTGCTTGTACCCACTATAGACCAGTGTTGGGGGGAGGGGGGAGGGACGAACAGAGGAGGGCACGTGGAAGGCGGGGTGGGGGGGGAGAGAGAGAGAGAGAGAGAGAGAGAGAGAGAGACAGAGAGAATGCAAGCTTCACATAATCCAGGATTGTAGTACTAGTGTGGTCCCTCCCCAGCTTTCGTGGTATTCTAAGTGTGTTAACTTTTTCTACCTGGTTTCCTTGCTTCTGCTTCTTTTATTTTCTTTCTTCTTTTGTTAAACAAGTCTTGTCGAGGTATCAGTTACCCTCATAGTCACCCTGTTGACGTGCATAATTCAGTGGGTTTTAGTATGCTTAGAATTGCAACGTCACCATTACCTAGTTTTAGAACATTTTTATCACCCCCAAAGAAACTCCCTACCACAGAGCAGCCATGTTCATTTCCTCCCAATCCCTCAAGCGCCTAGCCACCATTATTCAACTTTCCGTCTCTATCGATTTGCCTAGGCGGGATGTTCCATATAAATGCAGTCGTACAGCGCATGGTCTTCTGTGTCTGGCATCTTTTACTTAGCATGGGTCTTCGGGGTTTGTCCACGCTGCCGCCTGTGTCAGTACTTCACTTCTTTTTATAGTTAAATAATATTCCATTGTATGTATTTGCCACATTTGGTTTTGTGATGATTACTATTGAATGTCAACTTGGGTGGATTGAAGGATGCAAAGTATTGTTCTTGGGCGTGTCTGTGAGGGTGATGCCAAAGGAGGTTAACATTTGAGGCAGTGGACTGGGAGAGGCAGAACTATGCTCAGTGTGGGTGGGCACCATCTAATCAGCTGCCAGCATGGCTAGAATAAAGGCAGGCAGAAGAATGTGGGAAAATTAGACTGGTTGGCCAGGCGCGGTGGCTCAACGCCTGTAATCCCAGCACTTTGGGAGGCCGAGGTGGGTGGATCACGAGGTCAAGAGATCGAGACCCTCCTGGTCAACATGGTGAAACCCCGCCTCTACTAAAAATACAAAAAATTAGCTGGGCACGGTGGTGTGTGCCTGTAATCCCAGCTACTCAGGAGGCTGAGGCAGGAGAATTGCCTGAACCCAGGAGGCGGAGGTTGCGGTGAGCCGAGATGGCGCCACTGCACTCCAGCCTGGGTAACAAGAGCGAAACTCCATCTCAAAAAAAAAAAAATCAGACTGGTTATGTCTTCTGGCCTCCATCTTTCTCCATGCTGGATAGTCCCTGCCCTCAAATATCGAACTCCAGGTTCTTATGCTTTTGGACTCTGTGATTAACACCAGTGATTTGCCAGGGGCTTTCGGGCCTTTGGCCACAGACTAAAGGCTGCACAGTCATCTTCCCTGCTTCGGAAGTTTGGGACTCAGACTGGCTTCCTGGCTCCTCAGCTTGCAGACGGCCTACGGTGGGACTTCGCCTTGTGAGCGTGTGAGTCAGGTCTCCTCGTGAACTCCCTCTCATATATGCAGCTACTCCATTAGTCCTGTCCCTCTGGAGAACCCTGACTAATACATTTATTCATCAGTTGATGAACATTTGAGTGGTTTAGTCTTTTTGTGGATAATGCTATGAACATTCCTGTACAATTTTTGTGCTCTCCTTCTTTCTCTATGTTTCTTAACAAAGCATTTAATTTGAACATCATAATGTGGTCTGTAAGTCTCTTGGATGCATGACCCCTAGAATAGCATGCTTGGAAGCATATCTTGGTGCTGCCATAGCACAAGACAATCCTATTCTGTGGCCATCCAAGATGCTGCCTTCCAAGGAATGTTTCGTTATGGGAAATAAATGCCAATTCACAGGCTGTAACTAACTGGGAAAAGCAGTGCCTTGAGTAGAGGTGAAATTAATAAATGCTTCACAAGGGAGCCGCAGGAGCAACATCTGTGTCAAAGCCCCCTACCTAACTGGTTACAGAGTACCAGCTACTCCCCCAACCCTGGCTGTTATGGTTAGGCTTTGTGTCCCCACTGAAATCTCATCCGTCCCCAGGTATTCAAGGAGAGACCTGGTGGGAAGACCGGATTATGGGGTTACAGTCCAGCTCCTATGACTCCAGGCTAATAAGCCCAGCCTTCACTCTTACTACATCCTACATACACTAAGCACTGTTTGGCTCCCTCTGTGCTACCGAGAGACTTCTGCAACGCCTGTGTGTGGATAGACAGTGCTCACCTGCACAGCCTGGCGGCTACAGAAATGCTGCATTTCTTATGTATAACGCCTCACAGCAGAACTTAGCAAGAAGGGACTCTGAAACGGTCACATGACCATCCTGAACCAATCACTGTTGCCAAGGGATAGCATACGTTGAATGGCAATGCTTGTGTCATGTGACACCCCCACCCCACCTCCGAATGGAGGGTATTCAAATTTAGAATTGGCAGAGGTGGATTCCCAGTGAAAATTCCATGTTGCTTTTGAATCTCAAGAAGAGACACAAGTTAGGGAAAAAATACTACACACAGCAAGCACGCAGGATACTTGCACACATTTCTGAATTTTCAGGAAAATTTAGAATTTAGTTTCTGGGAGTGTTCAGTAGACACTAATCATAAGACAGGTTATATCTTTTGATTAGAAAGTATTTTTTCCATTTATTAATCTTATATAATATTTTCTTCAGTAGAAAACAACACAAGCATGAATTATATATAGACAGAGATACAGTCAAATGAGTGTGTGCATGCATGTGTGTACACGCACACACACACCACACACAGAATAATTTGAGCAGCAATTTATTTTAGAGTACCAGCTACTCCCCCAACCCTGGCTGTTATGGTTAGGCTTTGTGTCCCCACTGAAATCTCATCCATCCCCAGGTATTCAAGGAGAGACCTGGTGGGAAGTGACTGGATTATGGGGGTGGTTCCCCCATGCTGTTCTCATGGTAATTACTAAGTTCTCATAAGATCTGTTGGTTTTATAAATGGCAGTGTTCCTGCATTGACGTGCACTCTCTTGCTAACCTGGTGCCGTGTAAGGTATGCCTGCCTCCCTTTCACCTTCTGCCATGACTGTAAGTTTCCTGAGGCCTCCCAAGCCATGCAGGGTTGTCAGACAATTAAGCCTATTTCTTTTATAAATTGCTCAGTCTCGGTGGCATTCTTCAGAGCAGTGTGCGAATGGACTAATACAGTGACCCTGGTGTCTGGACTCATATTTTATTCAGAGGGTCATTGCTATTGGATTCCTCGCTGTCAATCAATCAGTGTGAATAACCATTTCTCTCCTATTTCTATTTCTGAAATGCCTACAATGATTAAGCATTTTTAATAAAGATGTTCCCAAACCTCCTGCAGGAATGCATCTTTTAGACTGTTAACTAACCCACTTCTGACACATGCCTTTAGATCCTTGACATTTATTGACAGACAGTGACTAGCCTGAAGGAGCTGACTCCTGCCAAGTGCCGGCCTTGCCACTGAGTCGTCTTCCCTCCACAGCCCCTCCCCTTGCAGTGCCATTTACAGAAAGGTAAATTTCTGTTCACTCCACACTGTGTTCACTCCCTTTCAGGATGGCTCTCTGCCTGTTTTCTTCCTGGATGGAGCTTGAGGACATCAGAATGGAGGAGAGAGGCCCAGGTCATTAGCACTGAGGAATAAATTGCTATTGAAGCCAAGCCATGTATTCAGCATGAGAATGCAGGGGCTGGAAATTTGCTTCTCTCAAGCACACTAAGCAAAAGGCAGTTGCCTAACTTGGTGTTCAAATCAGGATGTATCAGAGGGGGAGATGGGCTACTACCAACACATAGACTGTGACAGTAGACATAAACTGCATTTCCCTAGGTGAACCAGGTGCTATAGACACTTGCCTAAGGGGCATTTTCCCACTGTCACACTTTTTAAAGACAGGGTCTGGGTATGTTGCACAGGCTGGAGGGCAGAGGAGTGATCATTGCTCATTGCAGCCTTGACCTCACATGCTCTAGTGATCCTCCCAACTCAGCCTCCCGAGTAGCTGAGACTACAGGTGCATGACACCATGCCCAGCTAATTGATTTTATTTTTGGTAGAGATGAGGTCTCACTACGTTGCTTAGGCTGGTCTTGAACTCCCCACCTCAAGCGATCCTCCCATCTCAGTCTCCCAAAATGCTATAATTACCACCACACCTCCTACTTTCCCATTTTAGCTCTTACTGTTCACTCACCTTGGAATATCCCTCCTCTCTTTGTCAGCACACTTTATGCAGCTTAATGCCACCTCTTCTCCAAAGTCCTCCCACACACCATTGAACTCCCACTAGCACTGCTCACAGCTGTAAATGTTTCTCCACCACTGTTTTTTATTTCTGCAGAGGCTTCCCTGGAGGATCAAGTCTCAGCTGGTCGCTCCTCATACGTGATCCCTGCCTTGAAGCCTGGTTCCTGGATGGAGGAAAACAGTATCTCTATGGCTTCTCTGTTCTCAGAGCCCCCACAGTGCTTACCAAAAACAGTAGGCAACATTTGCATGTGAGAACACACATTCCCTACATTGGGAAACTGGGGTTGTCCAAGATGGCAGAAAGATTCATCCCAAAATTTGGAGTAATTTTTTAAAATTAAAATTTTGAATCTTAAGTACTGGTTTTAACTTTTATCTACTGAATACATTGAATTAAACATCCCCTATTTAACTAGTAGTCTATTCCACTGTACATTATTTATAATATACCATTCATGAGAACACATATCAATATGATGGGCATATCCAAACAAGCCTTCAGAGGCATAAATTCTTGCATTATTAAAAACATTTCTTCAAAGCCATGAACTAATAATGTGACTGAAAACTTTAGAAAAAAATAACGAAGGTAATTTCTACAAAAAGTCTGCCAGGATTATTTGCATGATATGACACATTTAAATAAACATTTTCTTTTAGAATAGTTTTGCAATTACAGAAAAGTTGCAAGGTAGTGGAGAGTGCCTACCTACCCCTCACTTAGTTTCAGCATTGTTAATATCCTATGCGAGCGTGGCACATGGATCATAGCTAACAAGCCAACACTGATACATGATATTAACAAGCTCCACACTTTATTCAGATTTCATCAGTTTTCTCTAATCTCCTTTTTGTCTTCTAGGGTCTCATCCCACCATATCACACTTCACCCAGAGGTGAGTTGGGGTATATTCAGTTTACAGAGCATTCTGTGGAAAATTAATCAGCTCAACAGAACTGCATCCTTCAGCGCATGAATACGGTTTACATCTATTCACTTAAGTCTTTTAATATCGCTCAGCAATATGTTCTAGCTTTTGGGGTAAAGATCTTGTCATGAAATTTATCCGTACATATCATAACTTTAGATTCTGTAGTAAATGGTATTTTTAAAATATCCTTTCAAACTTTATTGCTGGTATATAGAAAAATACCTGTTCTTTGCATGATGCCTTTAACGTAGCACTTTATCATGGTAGCGTTTTGTTTTTGATTGCTTATTTTAAACTGTTTTTTAAGTTCTGCGATACGTGTGCAGAATGTGCAGATTTGCTGCATAGGTAGACGTGTGCCATATCCTCCCGATAGTTCTGTCTGCTTTTGCCATTCTGATGCATGTGCGGTGGTACCTCGTGGTTCTTATTTGCATTTCTCTAGTAGCTAATGATGTTAAGCCTCTTTTCACTTGCTTATTTACTAGTGACATATCTTCTTTGGTGAACTGTCTGTTGAATCTTTTGCCCATTATTTTTGTTTTCTCATCTACAATGGGTATTGTTGATCTACGATTTGATGTTTGTCAGACTAGTTGATGAAAATGTTCAGATTATTATTAATTTACATTTGTAATGATAGTTTAGGTTGAACCACTTTTTTCTATATGTCTATTGGCCAAGTGTAGGTCTTCAGGTAAGAGTTTACCATTTGAGTCTTCTGTATTTGTATGTATAGTAGTGAAGATGAGATTATTAATTGGTGGCATGTTACTTAATTTTGAGTCATTTTGCTTCCAGAATCAAAATATTTAAGATGTGCAGAACCCCAGCTCTGTGGAAAGTATTTTAACAATTTTCTTATGCTCCATCCGTATTCCAAATATTGGGATATTTGCCTTTTTCTTATTGATTCACAAGTGCTCTTCGTATATTGGAGATATAATTCCTTTGTCTCTTAATTTGAGAGGGTTTTCCTTGGGGAGACTCAGGACTGTGCTCCTCTGAGAAAGTCTGGTAATTATTGCACTTCTTAATGAACTGAGGTGTATTTCTAGTTGGGCCCAAGGCCTGAATCAGATCACAGAAGTTAGTTTGCATAGCTCTCTCATTAGCAGGTTGCTTTGTAGATGCATTTTTTCCCGGTAACAGTAAAATAACTTCATTCAAATGGCAAAAAAATGGAAATACAAATGAATGTAACTCTTCTCAGTTCTTTGTGTCATAGAAGAAAAATAAAAGAGCCAAATGAAAAAACAATCCTGGATGTATGCTACTACTTCTGTGTATTTTTTATATCAGAGAAGGAAGGGCGAAGGCAGAAATAGGAATATATATCAAGAATGAAATACCAATGTCTACGGTATTGGACCAATCTAAAGTTTTCGCATAATATTATCAAAAATTGGAAGTGGAAAGCAAGAAGCTTCCACCTCCTCTCCCGGCCACCCCTGCGCCATCATACGCTTAGTGTCTGTTGCCTGCTTTAAACACGGATCCCTTCACCCCACCCCTGCAGAAAAATCCAGGTCCTGGGACTTTGGCCTCAATAGCAGAGTAGCTGTAGGAAGAAGTGCTGGAGGATCAAGAGGTCAGAGTGGGTAGACCAGTATGGTGGGTGAGCCTGGTATACCTGGTGGTTAGAGCTGGTGCCAGGACATCTGCCAGGGCCAGGTTCTGGTTCTGCTACCCAACAACTGTGTGGGGAAGGTCATGGTCAGGATGTAGACTGCACTCACCTAGTGCTGGAGGCTGTTCTATAGTCTTTACTCCTATTCATCCACATAATCCTTGCAAATGTGACAGATTTTTATTTGTATTATATAAAAGGGAAACTGAGGCACAGAAGGTCAAATAACCTGACTACAATTACAGAGCTAGTCAGTTAGCTAGCTAGAATGCAAACTCTGGCAGTCTGTTTTCAGAGTCTATGGATCATAGGACACATTCGATAGATATTCACCCAACAGGCCACCAAAAGATGTGAACTGTCTGTCTCTGGCCATCTGTGTGCCATTGAGCAGAGTATACAAATGGACTTCTGAATGCCAGCTAGCAACATTTCTCAACTATTTTTATAGTGCCAAGAAAGTGCTCCTCGACTGGGATTATTAGGAATTGCCTTGCTTTTAGAAAACATGACATATGCCACCATTATATTCATGGCGATGGCAGAGAGTGATTAAATGTCCCAGCTCCCAGACATGAGATTCAAAATAACTTTTAGCTCATATGGCATAGGCTTTGGCAGTCCAGAATATTTGGAACCTAAACTATGGGCTACTGCAGTGAGCAACTGGTAATGATATCTCACACATCTGCTCAGTATCAGCCCTGTCAGTTCTAGAATCAGAAAGACTTTGGTTGACATTTGGGCTTTGCCATGCATAGGTTGTAGACTTTGGGCATACCTAGTCACTTCTTTCAGCCTCAGTTTCCCCATCTGTGAAACGGATGAGCATGCTAGCAGCTTATAGAGATGCTGTAGGGAATAAATAGGCATGCTGAGCTTTTAGCCTGATTTCGGGCATATATCAAGGTCAATAACAATGCATTAATGCTACCTGACCCATCGAGGTATAGAGGTCAAATATAGCAGACACTCACCCATGTTAAAATCAAGACTAGAACATGGGTGTTGCTATGGCAGAGTGCCACCCTGGGGTATAATTCTGATTCTAAGACATGGCCTGGGAATGGTTACTTTGCAACACCCAGAGGCTCACACATCTCATGGCATGAAGGATTAGAACTTGGGTTTCTGCCTCTGGGCTGTTTTTACAGTGGTAGAGTGTCACCTGGGTGTGATTCAGACTCTAAGACATGCATGGCCTGGGCCCATCTAATTACAGAATCCATCTGGTCACAAGTTACACTATAAGCAGTTAGTCTGTGCTTTGATGATAGACATGATTGATTTGAGCCAGAATGTCCCCAGTTCACCCAGGTTGGCAACATAGTACACAGGTGATAAAGAATAAACCCTGGAGTCAGATTGCTCTAGTACTGCCTGGGCCACTACAAACCGGAAGGACTTTGAACAACTTAACTCCTCTCCACCTCAGTTTCTGCCTACATCATATAGGGAACTTGATAAAACTTAAACCTCATCATATAAAGTAATCGTGGGAATTAACCGAGCTACGCATGCCAAAGCTTAGCCTGGTGGACACTTGTTCGAGCCAGGATCAGTCAAGACAGCAGACACTATTCAACCTCCAAACAGAGAGAATTTAATGCAGGAGACTGATTACGCAGGTGACTTAAGGACTGAAAACACAGATATTATGAAGCAACCAACAGGAAAGTGTAATGGTTAATATTGAACGTCAACTTGACTGGATCGAAGGATGCAAAATACTGTTTCTGGGTGTGTCTGTGAGAGTGTTATCAAAGGAAATTAACATTTGAGTCAGTGGACTGGGAGAGGCAGATCCACCCTCAATCTGGGTGGGCAACATCTGATCAGCTTTGAGAGCCACTAGAATAAAAGCAGAAAGGACACGTACGAGACTGGCCGCATCTTCTGGCCTCCGTCTTTCTCCCATGCTGGATGCTTCCTGCCCTCAAACATCGGACTCCAAGTTCTTCAGCTTTTGGACTCCTGGACTTACACCAGTGGTTTGCCAGGGGCTCTCTGGCCTTTGGGAGCAGACTGACGACTGAACTGTTGACTTCCCTAGTTTTGAGGGTTTGGGACTCAGACTAGCTCCCTGGCGCCTCAGCTTGCAGACTACTTACTGTGGGACTTCACCTTGTGATCGCGTGAGTTAATACTCTTAAAAACTCCCTCTCATATATGCATCTATCCCATTGGTTCTGTTCCTTTGGAGAATCCTGACTAATACAAGATCTCAATCTCTCTTCCAGCTTCTGGTGCTGCTGTTGGGAAGTTGGATGCCTGTGACACCTGTTCCTTGGTGTGCAACTTGTATTTTCTTTCTGGAAGCTTCTAAAATACTATTCTTACCTCTATTATTCCGAAATGTCATGATAATGTGCCTGAAATATATGATAATGTGCATATATTTTTAAACTTTTTTTTTTTTTGAGACAGAGTCTTGCTCTGTTGCTCCGGGTGGAGTGCAGTGAGGCAATCTCGGTTCACTACAACCTCTGTCTCCCAGATTCAAGTGATTCAGTGATTCTCCTGCTTCAGCCTCCTGAGTTGCTGGGATTACAGGCATGCCCCACCCAGGCAGCTAATTTTTGTATTTTTAGTAGAGACAGGCTTTTACCACGTTGGTCAGGCTGGTCTCGAACTCCTGACTTTGTGATCCGCCCTCCTTGGCCTCCCAAAGTGCTGGAATTATAGGCGTGAGCCACTATGCCCATCCTAAACCTTTTTAAAATTCATAATTCCAGACACGATGAAGCCTTTTAATTTGGAAATAATTTCATTCGTATTTCCAGTTTTCCTTTATGTGATATTTTTTTTCTAATTAGTTTCTGCATTCTCTCCTTTTGGGACTCTTATTATTCAAATACTGTAGTCCTGACTAGACCCTCTAAGCCTGTAGCCACCTCTTCTCTTTCATCCTTACACTTGGTTTCTTCGTTCTTCTTTTTTGCTTGCTTTTCTTTTTAATCTACTCCCTGGGAGGTTTTACCAGCATAAAATTTTTCTACTCTTTACAAATTTTATATTGCTACTATTCTATTTTAATGTCCAAAACTCTTTCTTGTTCTTGGAATGTTCATGTAATATAAATATAATTTAAAATTGTCTATATATTATGATGTTTTGACATATTAAAAAAAACCTTTCTTGGTGGGAAGAGACTGCCTCTTTAGGGGCTAGCCAATTTTTAGACAGCAAAGGGCTCAGCCCTGGGCATGCCTTTGATCGGAAAGTAACCAATCCAGAGCCAGCCCTCCTCTATTTGGTCCATACACCCCCAAAGGCAATATTGTTCTGTCTTAACTTTCTAGGGCCGGGTATCAGGCAATGAGGGAGCCCCCCCATAGCTTAGAGCCCTCCAGAATTATTCCAGCTAGCCACTTCTCACCTGCTCACCTGTCCTGCCTTGCCTTTCCCTCAGACGCCCCAAGAAAGGCCTTGTCCATATCCTTCCAGCACTCCTGCCTCCTGATTACCTGGTATCTTTTCCACGTGGTTCTCTGTGGCCTTCTGGGCCTCCTGGCTCTAGGGCCAGTGAGCGCAAGCTCCTTCTTCTTCCCGAGCCTCCCCTCTGCCTCCTCTCCCGGATGTACCTGACAGGCCTCAGAACTGGACACAAAGCAGTTCATTTTCACAAAAAGGATATCCTCTTTCCAATTTCACAGACTCAAATAAAAATACTAATGAGTCTTTCTTTCTTTTTTTTTTAATTGCATTTTAGGTTTGGGGGTACATGTGCAGAACATGCAAGATAGTTGCATAGGTACACACGTGGCAGTGTGTTTTGATGCCTTCCTCCCCTTCACCCACATTTGGCATTTCTCCCCAGGCTATCCCTCCCCTGCTCCCCCCCTGCTGTCCCTCCCCTATTCCCCCCAGTTGACTCCAGTGTGTAGTACTCCCTTCCCTGTGTCCACGTGTTCTCATTTTTCATCACCCGCCTATGAGCGAGAATATGCGGTATTTCATTTTCTGTTCTTGTATCAGTTTGCTGAGAATGTTGTTCTCCAGATTCATCCATGTCCCTAGATTTCTTATGCCTGCATGGTCTCTTTTCTTTCTGATGCCTTCATTGGATTTTTCCCTCCAGTCTCTGTCTTTCCTGTGAACTCTTTGCTGTCATTCCTGTTCAAGGAGGATGGACAGAAAGCTGACCGGAAGCCCTGGAGGTGTGGACGCTGCCTGACCTTTGTGAGGCTTCGTGGAGTGTGATCTGCCTCGGTTGTCATGCCTACATATCTGTCAGTGTGCGTTCATTTCTCTAAGCTTAACAGTCTGCTCAGAGAGCACCTTTGACTCCCCAGCTGCAGCAAGCCACTGTGCAGGGAGGTTGCCGGCATTGGAGAGCTTTGGGTATCAGGGGACTGGGAGACGCTCACCACCCTGTCGGTGGACTTGCGCACAAACTGTTTCCTACCCTTGACTGGGTCTGGAGTCTGAGTCTAGGACCCCCCTTGTTTTTCCTTCCCATAGAGTAAGCTCCAGTCTTTTATGAGTGTTGGATTTACAACAGGTTTATAAGCTCAGGGAAAATCCACTCGGAGACAGTGGATCACTCAGCAAGGGTAAGGTAGGAAGGTGCAACTCGCCAGCAGTCTTGCCATGAGAGCATACCTGAACCAAGGAGACAGGGACGTTTATAACGTTCACACCTGAACCAAGGAGACAGGGACGTTTATAACGTTCACACCTGAACCAAGGAGACAGGGACGTTTATAACGTTCATTACCTGCTGCAATCACCCTACTGCTGTGTCCAGTTTCTGTTGGTTGGAACGGGACCTCACATTCATGCTTGGCCCAATTGGCTAAAAGCTTAGAAATTTCCTGAATAGATAAAGGGGAAAGAAGACCAGGAAGGAGAGGAAGCTAGCCAGGAGAAGGTCGGGAGGGTTTCCAAATAAGGCATGTCGGGCACGAGGGTTTGGAGCTTGCCCAGTCCTGTTCAGACATGCTGGAGCGAGTCAAGGTAGTTGATTGAAGATGTGGCTGATTTGGAGAATATATATACGTGGGT
The DNA here is from genome assembly GCA_028533165.1 of Leontopithecus rosalia. Classification (NCBI taxonomy): domain Eukaryota; kingdom Metazoa; phylum Chordata; class Mammalia; order Primates; family Cebidae; genus Leontopithecus; species Leontopithecus rosalia. The sequence goes on along the minus strand of CM052656.1, from coordinate 4,024,598 downwards.
GTATGTTTATGTTAATAGTGGATAATGGCCATAGAGCAAGAGATGTAACTCCTTCTAATGCAGTCTAAGATACAAACTTTGAAGAAGAACTTTCCCATCTCTCACAATGGGGCAGCAAGAAGGGATATTGTCTGGCAAGACATCCAAGAGGGAGAAATTTTGGAGGGGTCTAAGCTGTTAGGGAACGCCCCATTTCCTGCTCCACTCATTGCCTCACTCTCGGAGGCTTGCTTCAAGTCTTCAGTGTCGTTCCTGCAAGGATGCTGGATGCTGCTATGGGCTTAGGTGTTGGAACTCCCAAGCTAGGCTTGGTTTCAGCTCTCCTTGGCTTGCTAAGTCAGCTACCACTCAGCCATCCCATTTCGAATTCCCTCAGTATCATTGCCGCCATCTCCCTTTTCCCACGTGCTTTGTCCTTTTTGTTCCTGCTCCACCCACCCCTTTGCAATTCCTTTACAGCTGTCATTTCTGGGGATTTCGAAAGGAATTAAGGTAAGCCTGTGGGCTTCACTGTCTATGTTTAAACAAACATACTGGATTGAATGGAGGGCGGATCATGTTGACAGTTCTGTTTACTTCTGAGCATTCAGGCACCCACCCCCAAAGCTCCAATTCCATAGAAAGGTGGAGGAGTGGCCACTCAAGGCAGCTGTGAAGATAAGCATCCTCTCCAGAACTAGACAGCCAACCGGGCATAAAGCCTCAGTGCACTTTTTCTTGGCTGTATGGCCTTGAGCAAATTTCTTTACCTTCTCTATGCCTACATTTCTCTTGCATCAGGAAGGAATGATGGGCTGGGCGTGGTGGCTCCAGCCTGTAATCCCTGCACTTTGGGAGGCTGAGGCGGGTAGATAGCGAGGTCAAGAGATCGAGACCATCCTGGCCAACATGGTGAAACCCCATATCTACTAAAAATACAAAAAATCAGCTGGGCGTGGTGGCGCGTGCCTGTTGTCCCAGCTACTGGGGAGTCTGAGGCAGGAGAATTGCTTGAACCCGGGAGGCAGAGGTTGTGGTGAGCTGAGATTGTGCCACTGCACTCCAACCTGGAGCCTGGCAACAGAGTGAGACTCTGTCTCAAAAAAAAAGAAAAAAAAAAAAAAGAAGGAATGATGATTAAATAACATACCCATAGGATTTTTTTCTGAGAATTAAAACGGTAAGTGCTTCAAGCAGGGCTAGGCACTGATGCTTAAGTGTTATTCTTGTTTTCCTGCAGGTGAAAGGAAGGGTTGTCACCTGAAGTTTGAAAAGCATTTACTCAAACCTTTACAAGCAGCTCCAAATAAGCTGCAGACACCTAGGAAGACCAAGCCCGGCTTACATTTTCCTAATCGCTCCTTCTTCCTCTCTCATCCATTTACTCCTGTCCCTCCAGTGACATAAGTTAGGGGAGCGGCATCTGCCTTTATTTTTATGGCCTTGTTTTCCTGGTTGGTGTCACACTATTAAATCAAATGCACATCCTGGCCTTTAGAAATTCAGCCTAACTGGGACTTTAATATCTCTGCAGATGGATGAGGGCAAGAGCCATCAAGAAGATGGCTTAAAGTGAGATCCCCATTCCAGCAGCCCAGAAGACAGATGGAGAGGCGTGGATTGCCACCAGTCAAAAGGGCCATTAGCATTTTCTTTATTTTAGATATTCTTCAGATGCTTTCTTACCCATGCTGGGCATTTCATGTTTGACTTCTTTTCATGTCTTGCTCCATCGACAGAAACCAGACCTTTGGAGTGACCACTGAAGAAATGGTTTTGGGGCAGAATGAACACGGCTCCTGGATTTTATTAGATGGTTCATTTGATGTTTAAGAGGCCCTCTGATGCTACTCCCTAGTATGTGTGCCGCTGGAATGGTGCAATTGAAGTCTCTCTATCTCTGCTTTTTTTCTTTCTGAAATCCAATTCATCTGATTAGATTTCAAGTTAAAAGAAAGTGTCCTGATGACTTCGTCTGAATATCTGTCTCATTTCTATCATGCTGTCTCACTACCTCTATTTCATCTAAGAATCTGTCTGATCTTGGTTCTTCCCTTTTTACCTTCCCTTATCTCACTCCCGCTGTCTTTCTTAATTGTATTCTTTCTTTCATTCATTTGCTCCTCATCACAGCACACTCAACTGTGTGTCTTTGGTTTTGTCCCCTCCTCTTTCTGGGAGTCAATTTCTGAGTCTATGCTCCACTCAAGCAAGTTGCAATCCACAAACACGGGGTCCTTGTTTCCAACAGCTCAGAGTGCAGGCAAATACAAGCCTAGCAAATGGCCCCACTGTGTGAAAAGCCTGGGGTCCCAGCTGTGTCAACAGAGAGGTGGGAGGTGCTAACACCAAGAAGAGGAAGGCCACTGCCTTCAGGAGAGTTGGGGAACTTTCACGTGGGAAATGGCATTTGCACAGGGCCATGTTGAATGAAGAGAAGTTTAATAAGTGGAGAAAGGAGAAATGGATATCCATGCAGAAAAGGGAAGGGGTTGTGAAAGGAACGATTATGTTGAATATAGTGAGGCAGTCCATGTGGATGAAGACCCAGGGAAAGAAGACAGGAGCTGATGACGGGAGCTGCATCAGGAGGATAGACCTGGGTTTGTCAAACCGGTGACGTCAGAGACTCAGCTGGCATCGTGGTAACCGTTCAATGCGTTCACCTTCCCGGGGTGTCTGGACAGAGCTGATTTATCAAGACAAGGGAATTGCACTGGAGAAAGAGTAATTCACGCAAAGCCGGCTGTGTGAGAGACCAGAGTTTTATTAGTCAAATCCGTTTCCCCAAGCATTTGGGGATCAAAGCTTTTAAAGATAATATGGTGGGTAGGGGCTTGGGAAGTGGGGAGTGCTAATTGGTCAGGTTGGAAATAGAATCATAGGGGGTCGGAGTGAGGTTTTCTTGCTATCTTCTGCTCCTGGGTGGCATTGGAGAACAGGTTGAGCCAGATTACCCATCTGGGTGGGGTCCGTGGATCCATCCTGGGCAGTCTGCAAAATATCTGAAGCACTGATCTTAGGGTGTACAATAGTGATGTCATCCCCAGGGATCCTACAGACCCCTAAACTGTAATTTCTAATCTTGTAGCTGATTTGCTAGTCCTACAAAGGCAGGCTGGTCCCCAGCTAAAGAAGAAGAAGGAGCTCTTTAGCAATTTTGCTTCAGAGAATCAAACCATGAACTGAACTCCTTCCCAAAGTTAGTTCAGCCTACACCCAGGAATGAACAAGGACAGCTTAAAGGTTAGAAGCAAGATGGCGTTGGTTAGGTCTGATTTCTTTCACAGTCATAATTTCCTCAGTTATAATTTTGCAAAGGCAGTTTCATCATGAAAATATTTTATGGGTGGGGTAATACTAGAGAGTAGTGAGGATTGTGGCAAAAATCCTCATTACTCCATAGCCCGCCTATGCTGAGTGGAGATAAACATTGGCTTAGCAAAACAAAACATGTCCACTAGGCCATAAAGTTACTGCTCCTTTGGACTTTACCCCATACACCGAAAGGAGCCAGAGAAAAATCAATAACTAAGGCATTACATATTCATGCTTATTTTTTGCTCATTTTATGTCTGGGGCCAATGCTTTGGCCATACCACAAACATTTGATCTTGAAGTGGTATAAAAAAAATCACTCAGCATCTCCGTTTGACCTGATCTCTTAGGGGTAGTGGCCAGAGAAAGATTCCTAATGCTCCTAAAATTCTTCGTTCCATCCTGGGACATATTTTCACAATAGGAAAATTTCCCAAATATCTGCCACTTCCAGACCCGTGGTCATCAAAATACCGTCCCTCACAGATGTCCGTGTCCTGATACCAGATGATGTGAATGTGTTACCTTAGGTGGCAAAAGAGGTTTCGCAGATGTCATTAAAGGAAGGATGTTAAAACGGAGAGTATCCTGGACTGGCCAGGTGGAACCAGCATCACTAGGTTTCTTATCAGAGGGAAGCAGGAGGGTTAGCGTTAGAGAAGGGACACAATGGTAGCAACGTGATAACAGAAAAAGAAACAAGGAATGCCAGCGGTCTCTAGAAGCTGGGAGAGGCAAGAAAACAGAATTCCTTTCCTAGCATCTACAGAAGGAGTGCAGCCCACCAGCACCTTGGTTTTAGGTTTCTGACCTCCAGAAGGGTAAGATAATAAATCTGCATTTCTCTAAGCTGCGGAGTCTGTGTTGATTTGTTACAGCAGTGATGGGAAACTAATACAACGTCCTTTGCTGAGTAATCTGTGTGGGCCAGGGTGAGACCTTACATGGATTCTAATGGCATATCCCTTCAAGGAAAAAGAATGGTGTTTGCAACATAACAGACCACCCTTCACCCAGGGGTTGAAAAACTTTAGGGGGTTGCTGCCTTAAAGGTATTTCTTTAATGTTACTTTTTGAAGAGAAGCCTGACATTGACTGATCAGGTTCTGATCAGTACCCAGTGTACTCGTCCTGGCCCATGACTTAGGGAAACGATGAGGGGAGGTGAGCATCCAATCACCAGCCAGTTCAGTTCTACCTGCCGTGCTATCCAGTCATGTACAAGAGTGTCCTTCAGTCTCAGAGGCCTTAGAGACAGAGCAAAGGAAGATGAAACCCACATAGGCTTCATATTCCTGGGGAGCTCTGATTAAGTTTTTGGGGATGCTACTCTGCTTTCCATGAAGAAGAACCAACTTTTATGCCAGTTCCTGCTGGGAGGGTCTGCATTTCATGAGCCCTGGTGTGGAACAGGTGTCCCGAAGTGAGCTTCCTGGGGTGGAATCCTCACATTGTAATTGCTGTGGGCAAGTGAGTTGGTATTCTGAGCCTTAGTTCCCTGTCTCTAAATAGGGATAGTCTTAGTACCTGATCTCAGGGTCTCTGTGGAGGGAACCGGGAAGCATGGGCAGTATAGCACCCAGCACAAAGATTCCAGAGGATAAGGGATGCTGAATGAGGGTCTGAGGAGGTGGGCCTGGGAGCCTGGAGATGTGGATTAAGTTCTGTCTCCCATTCACTCACCAGTCAGCTGTGCAGCTTGGGGCTTCTTCAGTTCTCTTCTCTGTAAAATTGAGCCAATAATAAGGACACCTGCTGGGACTGTGTATTACACGATTTAAAAGATGCCATCCACTTAGAAGAGAAGGTGACTAGCAGTTGAGGACGCTCCGTCTGTTTTGCTTTTTACTATCAGCATTATTATTCTGTTAGCTCCTGGTCAGGGCAGGGGCTACAGCACAGGTAGAAGTCTATCAACAGGACTTGATTCAAAATCACATTCCCGTACCTATAGAGAGCCGAATTCAGCCAACAACCTGGATGGACTTGGAGGAAGACTGTCCCCCAGAGCCTCCAGAAAGGAGCACGACCCAGCTAATGTTGACCTTAGGGAGCAAAGCAGAAGATCTAGCTGAGTCATGATCCACCCAAGCTTCTGACCTAATAACTGTGAGATAGCACATGGGTGCTACTTTAAGCTGGTGTATATTTTTAGTAATTTTATATTGTAGTGGATACACTATGGAAAGGAAACCAAAGAAAATAAGCAGAAGAACTCAAAGAGACACTGTTGCCAAGGCTCTTATAGAACATATGCAGGTTCTTACTGAATGTATGTAGGTGTGAGTGCTGATGTTATTGATGGCAATGATGGCAGTAGCAAAGTTCCTGGTGGTGAAGATGGTGGTTGGAGGTGATGACAGTGGTATTGGTGGTGATGTTGGAGATACGTAGCTACAATAGAAATGGTGGCGATGATGGAGATAGTAAAAATTATGTTGGAGGTGATGGAAGTGATGTGGTGGAGGTAACAAAGTGATGCTGGTGGAGGCGAAGGCAGATGTCATGGAGGTGACAGTGTGGAGATGAGGAAGGTAATAATGATGGAGGTAGCAATGGAGTTTCTACTGGTAATGGTAGAGGTGATGAAAGTGACGTTGGAGTTGGTGGAGGTGACAGAGGTGACGATGATGAGGGGTGATGGACGTCATGATGAAGGAGGTGTCAGAGGTACTGGTAGTGATGGTAGAGGTGATGGGGTGGTGTTGGAGGCTGTGGAAGTGGTGGAAGTGATGACCATGGAGATGATGGAGGTGATGGAGGTGATGATGATGGGGAGGTGATGGACGTCATGATGAAGGAGGTGTCGGTGGTACTGGTAGTGATGGTAGAGGTGATGGGGTGGTGTTGGAGGCTGTGGAAGTGGTGGAAATGATGACCATGGAGATGATGGAGGAGATGGAGGTGATGATGAAGGTGGTAGTGGAGTTGGTGATAAGTGATGGAGGTGATTGTGGTGGAGGTGATGGAGAAGGTGATGGTGGTAGTGGTGGTACTGGTAGTGATGGTAGAGGTGATGGAGGCAATAATGGAGATGGCAGAAGTGATGGAGGTGATGATGGAGATTACGGAGGTGATGATGTTGGAGATGGCAATGCTCTTTTAGTGACAGTAGAGATGATGGAAGTGGTGGCGGAGATGATGGAGGTGATGATAATGGAGGTAGCAGTGGTGTTGGTGGTGGCAGAGGTGATGGAAGTGGTGAAGGTGACGGAGATGATGATGGAGGTAGCAATGGAGTTGTTATTGGTGATGGTAGAGCTAAAGGAGGTGATGGAATTAATGGAGTTGATAGAGATGATGATGGTGGAGGTAGCATGGTGATGGTAGAGGTGGTGGCTGTAGGGATGTTAGTAGTGATGGTTATGGTGATGTGGTGGGGTGTCACTAATGGTGGAGGAGTGGGCCTGAGCAGCTGGGGCATCTGTGAGAAACGTGCACTTTGATGGAGGATGAGGTTGGGGAATGTGAGGCTGGTGCTTCTCAAGAGAGCATTTGATGTACTGCTCTGTCTGATGATTCTGCAAACAGCTGAAACATCTTTTCACTACAGGAAAACAGATTCTGATATTTGAGCAGCTTTGAGTAGCATAGATTCATGTAGAGCAAAGTAACCACACACTTGTAATACCGACTCAGATGGTTAAATGGCAAAATGTGCCCTTTTTTAGCCATTTGTTTTGCTGCCGTTGTATCTTATGCCAAGGTGGTACTAAAATATTAGGCAGGAGCACCCAGTTCATATGGTAACAATGAAAAGCCCAAATGACAGTGAAAACAGGAAGTCCATGCTTCTCAGTGCACTGACTCTGAAATAATCCACCTCCTCTTTAATCAGGGGCATCCAAGGAGGCCTGACAGGGCTGACGAGCCTTGACTGGGCTGTGTGCCTGGGGCTAAGCAGCTGGGACCAGGGACCTGGATTGGAGTGCTTTCTCCTGGCGGAACTTCACCTGCTGGAGCGTACTGCAAAACTGTGCTACCTCCTGTTAGTTAAATACAGATGAAGAGGGTTCGACAGCACACCAGGAGTGCTGAAGGAGAAAGATTCCTGTTAGCAAAACAAAACAGCAGGGCTGAACTGTGAGTGAGACACGAGTGGGGGCTGCTGTCAAATGAAGTGCAAATGCGGCCTGTGGCAGTTGGCTTCTTACCCCGCTACCTACACGAGGGTGTCACCAAAACGCAGGCTACATAACAATGAGACCAAATCCCAACAAACATGTCGTGTGCAGAGCAATACGGTCTCCAGTTCCTCCGACCTGTGTGCTGTGTATACGTGGGAGTGAAAAGCCAGAGGGTTAGCGTGTCCAGAAGTCTCCTCTCTGAAGTCTGTACTGGCAAGTACAGCCACCAGAGCCTTCTCATGCCTTTTCCTAACAGCAGCGAACATGATCTTCTCCTGCCTGACGCTGCTCCACAGTTTCCTTTGTCAACGGGGCGGAGACCCACCAGTCTTCAGGTGGCTGTAGGGTCTGTCTGCCCAGAGATACTCCTCCCTGTACTTCGGGGTGTGTGTGTGTGTGTGTGTGTGTGTGTGTAGATATATGGATATGTATATAAATGTGTGTGTACACATATGTATATATAGTTATATACACAGCATATACATATATAACATAACTAGTTATATATGTGCATGTGTAACTATGTATTATTGTATTAGTCCATTTTCACATTGCTGATAAAGACATACCCAAGATTGGGAAGAAAAGGAGGTTTATTTTTATTTTTTTTATTTTTATTTTTATTTTTTTTTAAATTTTTATTGCATTTTAGGTTTTGGGGTACATGTGCAGAACATGCAAGATAGTTGCATTGGTACACACGTGGCAGTGTGTTTTGCTGCCTTCTGCCCCCTCACCCAT
>CM052656.1:3999798-4015933 GCA_028533165.1 Leontopithecus rosalia | reverse complement strand
TGCATGTTGTTTCATAGTGTGCTATGTTGTTTCACAGTGTTGCATGTTGTTTCACAGTGTTGCATGTTGTTTCACAGTGTTGCATGTTGTTTCATAGTGTGCTATGTTGTTTCACAGTGTTGCATGTTGTTTCAGTGTTACATGTTCTTTCATAGTGTGGCATGCTGTTTCATATTATTTCATATTGTTGCATAGTGTTGCTTGTTGTTTTCGTATTTGCATGTTGTTTCATAGTGTTGCATAGTTTCATTTTGCTGCATGTAGTTTCATATTGTTGCATGTTGTTTCATATTGTTACATATTGTCACATGTTATATTGTTTCATATTGGAGCATGTTGTTTTCACATTGTCTTATATTGTGGCATATTATATAGTTGCATATTGTTTCATATTGTCACATGTTGTTTCACATTGTTTTCATTTTGCTGCATGTAGTTTCATAGTGTTGCATGTTATTTTCAGATTGGTGCATGTTGTTTCATATTGTTACATATTGTCACAAGTTATATTGTTTCATATTGGAGCATGTTGTTTTCATGTTGTCTTATATTGTTGCATGTTGTTTCACAGTGTTGCTTATTGTTTTTATACTGCTGCATCTTGTTTCATATTGTTGCATGTTACATTGTTGCATAATTGTTGCATTTTGTTTCTTCAGCAGAACAGCCTGAGGTTTTGAGAAAACAGACTTTTAACTCAAGGTACTGTGACAAACAAATGCCTGACAAGAAATTTATTTGTTTTTCTATTCAAAGCTCTTAAAGAGGGAAGGATTCATAACAGAATTACTGCAAAATTAGCTGTGTGTTTCCCTAGGGCATTGCAGTCCTTCGGCTAAGATTAATGAAAAGAGACACCTCTAATGATGAAATAGGCAGGAGAGGTGGTGAGAGTCTAGTCTGAAATCTTAAAATATTTCTCACAAGTGTGAGGCTCAGATTCCATGTGACTCTCACCTTTCTCCATTTTATGTTGTTTTCATCCATTTTATATTGTTTTCAGGAAACTTCTCCTATCAACTCGGAAACCCCTCCAGGAACTGGATATGCCTTCCCTACGTGCCATTCGACCCCTCCTACCAAGACAGTCAGCACCCAGTAATGATCCTACTGTAATGACCCTTAGGTCTGGGGTACCCCTACAGCCTGGGTTGAGCTGATCTGCAATACCATTACATACTCCTCAACTGGCCCCAAGTTTTAGAAGATCCTCAGCCTTGTATTTGGAGGATTAATACATTCAGTGTTGGCTAGTCATATTTTGAATAAGATTTTTCTCTCTTTAAATGTCACCTCTCCTCATGCATAACCATATAATTGTTTAAGGTCATGAGCTCTAAAAGTCTAGCCTAAAGCTTACTCATTATATTTGAGTTGAGTGGAATTAAAAGTCTGGACTACATAAGCATGAGAAATTTAATCTAAAAGTTAGATTTTCTTAGAAACGTAGAAAAGAAGAAACATCTTTTTACTTTGACAAATTAATGTATTTAATGGAAAAAGAGGGGAGTATGATTCATCCATTTAGTCTACAGGATTTATCGACGACATAAAATGGTCTCCTTTTTTGGAAGGAGGTCAGGTATAAATGCAAGCCTGAGCCCAGAGACCGTCTCTCTTTGGGCTTCAGGGAAAACCTCCAGTAGCTCCTGGACAAGACTTGACATTCACCCTCCCCTTCTCTTCTTCTCTCAGTCCTTACTCATCTGGCAATGTGGGCTTGCCCTGTGTGACTCCCTCCTTCATCAATATTTCATCTACAGCTTGCATTGACCATGCTTTAAAATCCACCATGCTGGTGGAAATAACCCCATATTGAGAGAACTCAGAGGCCTCCGAAGTGTCGATTCTGTGATTGCCTGAATCTCAGGCCAGACACTTGCCATCTGGGCCTCAGTGTCCATCTTTATAATAAATCGATTACACAAGATGAGCACCAAGGCTGCTTCCAGTGCTGTCATGCAATGATTCCAAATTATAAATAATTCCAGCACCTCATAAAGGGAATCTAAATTATCAGGCTGTAATTCCCAGGCATGGTCAGGCAGACCCTATGATGGTCTCATCTTAAAAGTTTTTAAAATCTTATAAAAAGAGACTGCCTTAAAGTTGAACCCTGAAATCTCTGTTTTGGAATTTCAACCTCCTCCTTCAACATTCTGTAAGACTATTTGTGTGTGTGTGTGTGTGTGTGTGTGACTGTTTTGCTTTGTCATCCACTGGAGTGCAGGTGCAATCTCAGCTCACTGTAACCTCCGCCTCCTGGGTTGAAACGATTCTCCTGCCTCAGCCTCCCAAGTAGCTGGGACTACAGGCATGCACTGCCACGCCCAGCTAATTTTTTGTATTTTTAGTAGACACAAGATTTCACCATGTTAGCCAGGCTGATCGTAAATGCCTGACCTCATAATCTGCCTGCCTCGGCCTCCCAAAGTGCTGGGATTATGGGTGTGAGCCATCTCGCCCAGCAGACTATCTTTTTCTTAATCGTTGGGATTAAGGGCAATAAAGTGGGGCCGAAGGAAATGAGTGCCCATTTGGGGACAACCAAGTGCTGCAGGGATTGCTGGAATGGCTGTAGCTCTGAGCAATAAGGTTTATCAAGTACACAGACATCCAGGAGTCAGGAGTGCACGTCAAAATCTCAGACCGAGCACTTACAGTGTCAGGGTACTAATACGTGGCAGTGACTCATTTAGACATGGGTTGCATGCCCCACATTAGGGCTCACAGGAAGGAAATTCCATCCTGAATATATGGTATGACAAAGTAAAGATTTAGAACCTCAAATGCAAATTCATGAGTGCTGAGAGAAAAATTCAGATAACAGCAAGAGCCAAGCATTGGCCATTGCCCCCATCTTGTGTTCCCTCCATCTTGCAATGTTCAAGGAGATAATGAATCCATACACTTGTGCACCCAGAAGCTCAGCAAGTTCTTGAGAAAAGGAATCAAGTATGTCCATTTCTGTCCTAGTTGGGTGAATGGTGTTCTCCAAAAATTTATGTTCATCTGGAAACTCAGAATGAGACTTTATTTGGAAACAGGGCTATTGCACCTGTGACTAAGCTAAGAGCAGGTGATACTGGAGTAGGACAGGCCCCAAATCCAAACATCATTGTCCTGATGAGAAGAGGAGAAGACATTCGGAGGTGGAAGAAGGTCAAGGAAGATGGAGACAGAGATTGCAGTGAGGCACCCACAAACCAAGGGTCACTGAGGATTGCCAGGAGTCCAAGAAGCTTGGAAGAAGCAAGGGAGGGTTCTTTCCTTGAGACTTTGGAGGGTGAATGGCCCTTGCACCACCTTGATTTTAGACTTCTAGCCTTCCAAATTGCGAGAGAATATTAAACCCATTGACATGGAACAGGAAGCCTATGGCTCAGTTTCTGGCAACTGGCTGCAGTAGCCCTGAAAAATTAAAAGTCCAGAAACCCAAACCCAGTTCAAGGTTTGTGAGTGGGGCAGATGTCATAGCACCGCCTTCCAAACGTTCAGATCCTGTCTGTCCTCACTCTCTCATTAACACTCCTTCCTCCATGTGTTTTAAGCAGATTCACCTGAAACGTGCCTTTGACGTTTAGCCTGAGTCACTTTTCAGTTAGAGGTTGCTGTTTCAGAAAAAAGACAACAACAGAAAGATTAAAATTCTTTGAATGTGAGCAGATTTATAAAATGTAAATTCAAAAAAAGATGTAAGAGCTACAGAAACATTCTGCTTTCTGTGGTAGTCTTCAAATACAGTCATTAATAATCTCATCTAAGAAGTCTGAGTTTGCAGAGACTTCCACACCGAAAGGAAGCTTAAGCTGCCTTTCTGGAGAAGCACTGGAGCTTCAGGTATGCAGCCTTGCCATGTGAATGACCCTGGCCAATGCCATGGGAGCAGAAGAGCTGCCTAGGACAGCCCTGCACAAATTCCAGTGAAATAACACACTGAAAAATGATGAATCATAAATCATCAGAAATGATAAGTTACTTTATGCCTCTAAGTACTCAAGTGACATGGCAATCAATATGCAAAGCAACACTTGTTCAAATTCCAGAAAATTGGGAGAGTGAGAAGTTTTTCATGAGTAGAATTCTCTCTGCCTTAGGATGGTCCTTCTAAGGCTGAGAATATCCTTCATCAGCTAACATTGACTTTAGACAGTTGAATGAGAAATCACTTTGGATTGGTGGTTTTTAGCAAAGGGTAACTTTGTCCCCTCAGGTGATGTTTGACAATGTCTGAGGACTTTTTTTTTTGGTCACATCTGGGAGAATTGGTGCTGGAGGAATTGGTAGAGGCCAAGGACCCTGCTAAGCATTCTGCAATACACAGGATCCTTCTCCCCAGCAGAGATTCATCTGTCCCCAGTTGTCAACAGCACATCATAAATATAAATTCCAGTAGAATATGATAACACATAGAAATAGTGCTGAGGTTTAGGATCACAGTTTTGGCTCATGTGGCCCTGTAATTTTTTTTGGTATTTAATTCTATATATTTGACAATCACCACACGTTTATAATTTGTAAACTTCTCCTTCTAGTCTTCTAAAAATATAATTATGATGATCAACACCTGATAGGATTGTAAGATAAAAATAAATCAATCAATAAATAAGGAAAGACATACACTTAAAAACTGAGTGGGTTTCTTTTGTGTGTGTTAGCATTGGCCGGGAAGATTGCATAGAAGTCTTAGACACAAAGTGATATTTTTGTCACTGTTCTTGTACTTAATTATGAGAAACTTTTTTTTTCCAATTGGGTAGTTTAAACATAAACCAGGTGATTTGTAAATATGTTAAAGCTGTTTTATTTGCTGCAGACATGAAGGAATATGGTAAAACACTTTGGTAATGAAGTGTTTTGTCTCACTACTTGGCACCAAGCATGTGTGATGAGAACTTCTGAGGTCGAGAGCTAACAGTGCTGGTCAGGGATTCCCTTAGAATCCATGTGGTTCTTCCCTGTGCATCCCTCTGTGAGTGGGGCTGGAGGGCTCAGTGGCAGGGCTTGGGGGCCAGGTCAGAGAGCAGAACTGCCATGTCTCAGACCCCCCAGATATGCTACTAACTCCTGCAAGATGGGAATGATGGATGAGTATCCAGGCTTCCCCTGTCTGACTCTGGGGACCTGTGCTGGCCCAGATGAGAGACATCAGTGAGGCATGGAATAAAATACTTCTGTCAATGACAATAAAAGTCAGTGTTGCATTGTGTTGGATTTAACATGAAGAAAAATAGAAGGATCAATATGTCAAAGTAAGAAAATGTGTTCAATCTTTATTTGCACTGGTGAGAGAATACTAAATGTGCAAATTATCTTTAAAATTGTAAAGTGATTAAATTGTGTAGAAGTATTGAAAGGGAAAATACTGTTGTTGGTTTTAATTATGACATTAATTGCTTCCACATAGGAGGTGTGTCCCTTTTATGTCGACCTGAATTCTCGCATCACCACAAGCTCGTAAAGCATTATAAAAATTTTTAAAAATTCAGCTTCTTTCTGATGACACTTTTCCTACTATCTGTCAGAAAATGGTTTTAGTACACTGAGTCTAAACTTCACTGCCATTTGGAAGTAAACTTTTCATAATAAATGCTATATTTTATCAAATTGAAGTTTCTTTTGATTGTCAGATTTATCAGTATTTTATAAACCATGAATGAAAAAATGTTGCCAGTTACAAGTGCTAGATGCCATTGTTTTAAAATGTTTCCAAATTACAGAACTGTTAAAGTCTGGGAAAAAAACGTATCTTGGAACTGATGACTCGGGTATTCCAAATCTATAATGTTGACTGATTGTGAATATTACCCCCTTTATATGGGGAGATATGGTGGGGTGCACATCATGGCTGGCCGTTTGTGGTGGCCCTGTTGACTTTTAGAATTTAGAATCAATATTCCTGTGCCTTTCCAGATCCTGGTATCTGTTGATTGCATGCATCCTTCCTGAAGGCAGGATTCACGCACTAGAGCAGCAGGACCAATAAAAGTCATGAATGAGACAAAACACAATTTCCTGGGTTCTGAGTGTGGGTTTCGCAGCACACAGACCCTCAGTCAGAGGAATGAGGAAGTCTCTTTAGACTTTGAAGGAGGCTGCACCTGCTCTGCCACTTCCTGGCTGTGTGCCTCCAGGAACCTCCCCAAGCCTTGGTTGCCTCAGTTATGTAAATGTCCGTGATAACAATACACGCCTGTGCCAGGGGTCTCTGAGCCCACCCATAGACTAGATAGTTCTCTAGGAAGAATCCTAGGACTCATCAACAGTCACACCTAGAGCTATGATTGATTACAGTGAAAGGATGCAGTGTAAAATCTGCAGAGGGAAAACGTGTATGGGGCAAAGCCCAGCGGAGACCAGGCACAAGCTGCCAAGAGCCTTCTCCCCTTGTGGAGTCACACAGGATGCACCTCTTTTCTCCAGCAATGAGTTGTGACACAATGTGCAAAATGTTGCCTACCCAGGAAGTTCTTTGGAGACTCAGTGTCAAGGGTTTTAATTGTGGCTGGGTGAAGCAAGCATCCGCTGTCTGCCAGGCACCAAAAATTTGGAGTCCAAGAAAGAAAGCAGGTGTTAAGTAAGACGGGACAAACTGCAGACACAATTCAATTTCAGTGAGCCATTTTATCATTTAGGAAAAGTTTTATATCAGTGCAGGGAACTGTTGCCCAGCCAATCTGCCAGATGCCAGCACAGGTCCAGTCTTGCAAGCAAATCTTTTCCAAGGACAGTAGGCACAGCTCTTCTGTGTTAACTCCTTTCTTTCCAGCCTCCCTCAGGATTGTTTGCAGATTCAATAAAATATTCCATGCAAAATGCTGTGTTCAATCAATGTTACTGAGATTTCTTTCTTCCAGAGTTCCCTGCAGATCAAGCCTGAAGTACAG
This sequence comes from Leontopithecus rosalia, assembly GCA_028533165.1. Classification (NCBI taxonomy): domain Eukaryota; kingdom Metazoa; phylum Chordata; class Mammalia; order Primates; family Cebidae; genus Leontopithecus; species Leontopithecus rosalia. The sequence goes on along the minus strand of CM052656.1, from coordinate 4,009,046 downwards.
GTTGGCTAATGGGTAAGACATGCCAGAGTATGCAGCACATTCTATTTCACAGGGAAATTAAAAAATCTAAATACTTTTCATCATATATACATTTGCAGTAATTTTGGAAGAAAAAGTATAGATTTTTTCTCCTGTAAATCCAACGTGATAGGAAACAGTCTTATACATAAAATAATAGCCTTTCAGCCCGGAAATAAATGATAAAATCACAGAGCAAAAGGAAATATATTAGCAACAGTGGACACTGGAATGTGTAGAAGAACATTACAAGTAGCTGATAAAGGGTGTCTTGCACCTTGCACATTTTGTTATGAAAGCAAACACCAGTTCTGTAATGCACAGAATATTGGTGACTAATCAGCAAGCTGCAGTATGAAATAAATGAAAATTATAATGAGCTTCTCACTCTACTTGCAGGAAAAGCAAATAAAACAACAATAATAACAACAAAAATTCCCATAAATGTGACTGCATACCCACCCGGCTTGCCATAGCATATGTAGACAAATAAATATTGCAGTAAAAACAAACAGAAACACACAAGGGACAAAATAAAGAATCCCAAATCACACTTATGTATGCAGTAAAAACAAATATTTTCCTGACTGCTGGTAGACCAGGAAGCCATGTGAAAAAAAAAACAATTAAAAGAATTCTAATAGAACTAGCATGTGTCCTAAGTAAAAGGAACTTCTTAGACCATCTATGTCTCTTTGAGCTATGGATTATGATTCGAAGATATAACATTTTCTGTCTAAAATGTTAAGTCAACACCTTAAACTCCACGTCTCATTATCTGATTGGGTAGCCAGAAACAAAGAGTTGCCTGTGGCCAGGAGAACTTCTCTTAGACAACTGTCCCACGAGGTCAAGTACTTTATCGCCCTTCTTTACCTCTGTATCCAGTCGCCTAGAACGGTGGATGGCTCCGAGAGGTCACACAATGCAAACTTGTTCAACGAATGGATGGATAAATGATCAAGATGGAATTTAAGACATTGCAAAAAATTTGGAGGTAACACAATGAACTTATTATAAGATGTGGCAGAGGAGACTGTACCTAAACAGTAAGTATTGCCTAAATCTGAAAGCTCAGATAGATTGTTATTTCTATCTGAGATTGTGTCTGCTCCCCTTGGAAAAGATCTGCTTGCAAGACCGGACCTGTGCTGGTGTCTGGGAATTTGGCTGGTCAACAGCTCCCTACGCGGACACAAAACTTTCATAAATGATGAGGTGGCTCACTGCAATAGAATTCTGTGTACAGTTTGTTCAGTCATATCAACACTTGCTTTCCTTCTGGGACTCTTAATGGAGCATGGCAGGCAAAGGGTGCCTACTTGACCCATCCCCAATAAAAATGCTGGACACTGAGTCTCTAAAGAGTTTCCCTGGTAGGTAACATTTAACACATGTTGTAACAACTCATTGCTGGAGGAAACAGCAGGCTGTTGGGGTTGTGTATGTGGAGTGCATGTATGTGTGCATATGCAGTTGTGCATGTGGAGTGCGTGTATGCATGCGTATGTGGTTGTGCATGTGGAGTGTGTGTTTATGTGGTTGTGCATGCCTGTGTATGTGGCTGTGCATGTGGAGTGCATGTATGCGTTTGTATTTGGTTGTGCATGTGGTGTACACATAGTGTATGCGTGAGAGGGAGGCAGAGACACTGATCAGGAAAAGAGTCATCATGTGCTATCTTTAAGTGTTAAATTTTCAGGTGATTTTTAAAGATGCAATTTTGGCAATAAACATGATTATAAAATAAAAATATGTTCATTAACATTTATTAATAACATCAAACCCACTTTGTTTCATGAAAACACAAAGTCGCAGCTGAGCAGTGAGCAGACAGGACATTGGCTAGCTCTGGCCCTCAGGTGATTTTCCCCTCTCCCTTTCCCAAGGCTGATGGATGTCACAATTTCAAGGTGACTTACAAATGCAGGACAGAAATGAACTGCACCACATCGTCACACTCCCTAAGTGATTGACATTCCAGTGGCTGTTTTTTGCAAGGAAAAGCCAGTGTCTGGTTTCAGGCATCTGGTCACCTCCTCCCAACCTCCCCTCCTCTTGAGCCATGTTTCACAGTTACAGTTTCCCAGTCAGCCTCCCCTGTAAGTGGTTTCATTCACTGCTACTTGGAATTAAGTATTTGTATCTTGGAGGAGGTACTTTTAAGCCTGGAAAACGTGCATGAAAATGAAATTTCTCTCCTCTAATTCGGTCCTGACAACAGTGTCTCACCTGTGGCTCTTGTTGGTCCATAGACAGGGCTTGGTGTCATACAGTTGCAATGGTGATTGGGCCTGAGAAATGGAGGCAGCATCTGGGGAAGGATGATGCCCTGACAGCCACAGATGGCCAGGAGGGGGACTGCCATATCAGTGAAGGGCACCCTCTCAGAGGGACACTTCTGTTACAAGGACCACCCCTTACTCAGAAAGACTCTTGCCCCCCAAGAGAAATAGATGGTCTGTGGCTTGGGACAATATTACTCTCAGACAACAATAAAGCCCAAGGAGCTGGGATGAAAGATGGCCCAGCTTACCCTTGTCTGGACCTGAGGGATGAGTGTAGGTATAAGACCAGGCTTCTGCCACAATCCAGGAGGACATTGCCCAGGTGAGCTCTTGTCTCCCCGGCCTCTTCCCCTTCCCATAACAATTTCCTTAGTGGTGCAATTTGGGCAAGACAGTGAAATGGTCTCTGCTTCAGCTTTATTATTAGTAGAGTGGAAATAATAACATTACTTAACTCAGAGGGATGTGTGAGGACTAGATGAGTTAGCGCATACCGAAGGACGAACAGTGATTAGCACACAGACATACTCAGCAGCTCCAGGAATCAGTTGTTGTTCTTAGTTCCCTCCTCCAGTGTCCCTTGCTTGCTCTCATGTGACCAACACTCTAGCCTCCGCTGCTCTATTACTGGAAAATGCAACTATTTTCCTTTAAGAGCTAACATTCAGTATCTTCCATAGGAAGCTGAATTTTGGGGAGAAGAGGTTTTCTGAATATCCAAAAAAAAAAAAAACCAAAAAAGGAATTTTGAAGTTGAGAGACCTGTATTTTGACTATGTGTTACAAAGTTTTCTTTGCCTCAGATTTCTGACCTGTAAAACATGAGTATTAATAGTTACCTGTATGTGAAATTTAAAGGAGAAAAATAATAAAGTATATAGAGCCATCTGGGTTCAAATCCTCTTTTGTGCAGAGTGGCTTTTCCGCTCCATATTTCAATATTCAAATCTATACGTTGGAGATAACAGAATGCATTTGGAGAAGTAATTGTAGTAATCTAGGAAAATGGCTGAACATGGTGCCTAGTGTGCAGTCATTACCCAGTAACAATTATTGTCATTAATGTTACTCAAAACCATACTACTTCGATATGCAGTACTCTTTCAGCTGCATGTGAAAAAAAGATTAATTCAAAACTGTTTAAACAAAATGAAAAGATTTATTGATTTATGTAACTGGAAAATCCAGGAGTAGAATCCTTCAAGCTTCAGCCTGGAAGAAGTCCAGATGCTACAGCTATATCATCAATAACCTCCCGTATATCTCTATCTCTATATTTATCTCTTTCTGTTCATCTCTTAGTTCTGCTTTCTTCCGAGCGAGCTCTCAAAGTGGTAGATGAACATCAGCAGTTGTAGACCTATGTTCTTACCCTTAGCGAGAAAATAATATTTATCTTTCCAGTAGTGTCAGGTAATTTTCTGAGTAACTGGAGTGTTAATAATTCATTAGGTCTGACTGGCTTTGCCTGGGCCACTTGCCCATCCCTAAGCCAACTCCTGCTTTCAGAAGGATGGGATTCTTTTTCTTGGCCATGCCTGAGCCATGTGCTCACACCTGGTGCCAACAGTAAAGTTAGCTTACTTAACCGCCTGGCCGGAGTGGGCAGCGCCAGTCACATAAGGAAAATGTAGGTGCTGTCACCAGAGTAGATTGTTCTGGTCAGGAAAATCTAGTTGTCCTCTCAGGACAAATGATCCTCATGTTCATATCTTCGTCACTGTGAGAAATCATTCCAGAAAAGAGCGGAATTAACAATCCCAAAATCTCAGTGGTTTGGCAAAATGAAGACTCCCTTTCTTTTTTTTTTTTTTTTGAGATGGAGTTTTGCTCTTGTTACCCAGGCTGGAGTGCAATGGCGAGATCTCGGCTCACCGCAACCTCCGCCTCCTGGGTTCAGGCAATTCTCCTGCCTCAGCCTCCCAAGTAGCTGGGACTACAGGCACGCGCCACCATGCCCAGCCAATTTTTGTATTTTTAGTAGAGACGGGGTTTCACCTTGTTGACCAGGATGGTCTCAATCTCTTGACCTCATGATCCACCTGCCTTGGCCTCCCAAAGTGCTGGGACTATAGGCACAAGCCACCACACCTGGCCCTGAAGACTCCCTTTCAGTTCAGGGAGACTCCTTCAGGGAACTGAGCAGTGGCTTATGCCAGCAAGGAACCCAGTGACCCGCTTGGTTCCATCCGGTAGCTCCACTGCCTCAAACCAGGGGTGTCCATGGTTGTGAGGCAGGGAAAGCCAGAGCTGGAGGGTCAGACACTGGCTCTTAAATGCTTTGGCCCAGAAAGTGACACATGTCACTTCTCTTACATAAAGGTCACGGTGAATTGACCTTTTTGTTGCTGTACAACCTCCATTTCTCTGGTAGTTTACTTTGCTGTGAGGCCTATTTTATTTAACATGAATATATTCAATGCTTAATTTTGATTAATGTTTGCATGATATGCATATTTATGTTTGTCTTTTTATTTTCAATCTTCCTGTATCATTATACTTGAAATGTTTTGCTTGTATATAGCATAAGGTTGGGTAGTATTTTAAATCCACTCTGGCATTCTCTGTGTTTCAGTGGATGTATTTAAGCCTTTTATATTTGATATAATTATTGATATATTACAGCTCAAGTCTGACATTTAATTCTTTGTTTTCTGGTGGTGGGGGAATGGTGGTTCCTTAAGGGAAAAAAAATCAAAGGTTCTGTGGCCAGAGGAGAAACGAATAAAGGCTGGGCAGGTGCAGGAACAGGCAGCCTAAACAGAAACCCTAGCTTCATTGTGCAGACTGCTGGAAAGCACAGCTTCCGGTGCTCTGTAGGGAGGGAAAGCAGCAAGCCTTTGTGTGAGAGCTTTGACCGCTCTCATCTTTATGTGCCCACGAGGAAGAACCTATTCCCCAAGGACACCACTGGCTTATGGATTTGGGCCTTAGCTTGCTGCCAACATCAGGTTCCACAGACTGGAAATGGGAGGGAAGTTAAGCTGAGCTCTGGTGTAAACAGCATGCTTAGAGAAGATCTTGTCATAGCAGTCAGGCTGTAAACTCATTACCTGGCAGATTTAAATCATGGATAGAGAGAATATGTACCATTAGCTCAGGGATAAGTTAATGAGATGGTCCGTAGGCCAATGTTATCTTCAACCACTCCACGTAATGTGGATTTGATTGAAATTGCAGTCCTTCAGAAAATGACATCATTTTCTACATACTCACTTGAAATTGAAGCTGTAGCTTTGATTTATAGCTCAATCTCTTGTGTACTAGAGTGATATTTTAACAAAACAGACAAATGTCTTTTAAGATACTTTTTTTTTTCATGTTTCATAGTGATGGGTTTCACCATGTTGGCCAGGCAAGTCCCGAACTCCTGGCCTCAAGTGATCCACCCACCTCAGCCTCTCAAACTGCTGGGATTACAGGCATGAGCCACCGTGCCCAGCCGCTTTTGAGATACTTTTAAAGAACTTTCACTTACATTCTTATTTAAAATGCCTAGAGTTTGGACAAATGTTCCTCTTTACTACTGGGACTGATGGTTCCCATCATCTTGCTGTCCTCCTTGATGCCATGGGGCTGTGGTCAACATTGTGGAGCAGAATGATCACTTCCCCCTAATAATAATTGTTAACCTTTAGTTACAACTTACCCTACACTGACTTGAGAATTTTATATGTTACCTGACACGAGGTCCAAGAATTCCACTGTGATATTCTCCATTTTACTGACATCATCTCTGAGGCACACAGTTGAGAGAACTATGTCCACAGTGGTGGTGGAATGAATGTGTGAAACGAGGCCTGGCTTCAGACCCTGTGAATCACAGAGTATTTTCCATACAGGTGATTACATCCTCAGTGTTCTCCCACACCACTGTGGGAAGACTTACAATGGGTAGAAGGACTCAAAAACATTTAAGAAAGGGAAACGCTTACAAATAGGTTCTTAGGGTAGTAGGTTGTATTCATTTCCATTGTTGACATAACTAAGTACCACAAATTTATGCTTAAAACATCACAAACGATGCAAATTTATTCTCTTTTAGTTATAAAGGTCGAAATTCCAAAATGTCTCTTAAGGGGATAAAATGAAAGTGTTGGCAGCGCATCATCCATTTCACAGGCTCCAGGGGAAAATCCGTCAGCTCGCCTTTTCCAGCCTGTAGACACTGCTGGTCCTCCTTGGCTCTTCCGTTCTCAAACACCCATCCCCACATCTCCTTCTCTAACTCTAACCCACCTGCCTCCCTCTTTAAGGACTCCTGTGATTACATCAGACCCCACTGTAAAATAGAGACTAATATTCCTATCTCAAAGCCTTTAACTTAGTCACAGCTACAGAATTCCTTTCACCATGTAAGATCACATTCAACGTTTCTGGGATTAGGGCATGGATGTCTTTGGGGCCAATACTTAGCTGACCACATAGGTGTGGTTGAAGCATTTGCTTTGCATGCCCTGTACAAATCTTTCTTTCTTCTAGGAACAGCAACACATTTTTCTTTGAGAAACCATGCATTCCTGAGGATGAACCCCAATCTGAAGAATACAGAACCAATGGACTTTGAAAGATGGCATTCTAATTTTATCATTTGAGTAAAGTTGGATACAGCCTTAAGATTTTGAAGTCTGCATAAATTATCTTATTGACATGTGATTTGATGTAGAGTTACTGCCGCCTGCAAACAAATACATTCCATCTGTAATTTTAATTCTGTGTTAGCATAAGCATTCAAAGTGGTGGTGATCAAAAGTAAGTCTTTTTATTTAGAAAGGATTTAGCCCATTCTTCCTGAACCTCAAAAAAAGTATCATCTGCTTTTTGAAACTCTCCAAGTAAATAAAAAATAAATTTTTCTAATGTCCTCATGAAAAAACAAACATAGACAATAGGCATTTCATAGAATTTGTGCTCAGGAAATGAGTGTAGAATTAATGAGTAAATGGATGAGTAAATCAGGCTTCACAGAGCTACCAGCCCCTCTTGCAGGGGCGTGTGATGCAGCCGCTGACAGCTGGGGATCTGGGGGCTCACTAGTCTGCATTTGAAGACTGGCTCTGTTAGCTCACTGGAATCTCAATTTCCTTTGTTAAATAAGAACAAGGTGTTACATGATCTTTGGGACTGTGTGGATGAAATGCGAGGATGCAAGCAGTCTGGCCAAAACCGCAGTAGGATAGCATTTCCCCCTCACTAGGATGGCTAGAATTACAGAGAAAACAACCAGTGTTGGCAAGCGTATTGGGAGGTTGAAACTCGTGCATATTTGCTGGAGTGAATGTAAAATGGTGCAACCACCGTGGACAACAGTTCGGCAGTTTCTCAACAAGTTCAACGTAGAAGTGTCATATGTTGCAGCGATTCCACTCCGTATATAGTAAGTATCCTCAAAACGGGAAACAGATACGCAAACAGATGCACATGTGTGTTCATAGCTGCATTATTCCAAACAGCCAAAGGTGGACACCACCCAGATGTCTACCACTGGATGCACGGACACATTGTGGCGTGTCTACACACATGTTATTAAGTCATGAAAAGGAATAAAGTACTGATTCATGCTGCAACATGCGTAAACCATGAAAATATTGTGCTAAGTGAAAGAAGGCACACACAGAAGGTTACATATTCTAGGCTCCGTTCCTATGAAATATCCAGAAAGCTAAAGCCACAGGGACACAAAGCAGGATGGTTGTTTCTTACACTGTTTAATGAGTATAAGGTTTTATTTTGGAGTAATGAACATATTTTGGAACTAGATATATGTGGGGGTTGTACATTGTGGCTATCCTAAATACCACTGCATCACACACGCACACACACGTGCACATGCACACAAACAAGGACACAAACGCACATACACACAGGCACACACATGCACACATGTGCACAGGCACACAAACACAAGGACACACACATGCACATGCACACACATGCACACACACGTGCACACATGTGCACAGGCACACAAACACAAGGACACACACATGCACATACACACATGCACACATGCACACACACGCACAGGCACACAAACACAAGGACACACACATGCGCATACACACATGCACACACATGCACACACACGCGCACACATGTGCACAGGCACATAAACACAAGGACACACACATGCACATACACACACGTGCACACACACGTGCACAGGCACACAAACACAAGGACACACACATGCACATACACACATGTGCACACACACGTGCACAGGCACACAAACACAAGGACACACACATGCACACACACGTGCACACATGTGCACGGGCACACAAACACAAGGACACACACATGCACATACACACATGCACACATGCACACACATGTGCACACATGTGCACAGGCACACAAACACAAGGACACACACATGCACATACACACATGCACACACACACAGAATGGGTCAGCAAGAAGGTGAAAATAATAAGAAACCTGCTTAGCAATACCCTGGATACATCATAAAAGGCGAGTAACTGACCACAGCTGTTCTTCCCCCTCATCTTTCTCTTCCTCCTTTCCTCTTCTACCACTTTCCCCTCTCTCCACCTCTGCATGCTTGTCTTACCCTGTGTCAGTCAGTCCCAGATGGTGGGCTCAAATGTGGAGAAAGTTTAGTAAATAAACCACTATTATAAAGACACATGCACACGTATGTTCATAGCAGCACTGTTTACAATAGCAAAGACCTGGAACCAACCCAAATGCCCATGGACGATAGACTAGACAAAGAAAATGTGTCACATATACACCATGGAATACTATGCAGCCATAAAATATGATGAGTTTGTGTCCTTTGTGGGGACATGGATGAATCTGGAAACCATCATTTTCAGCAAACTGACACAAGAACAGAAAATCAAACACCGCATGTTCTCACTCATAGGTGGGTGATGAACAATGAGAGCACATGGACACAGGGAGGGGAGCATC
>CM052656.1:3946124-3999298 GCA_028533165.1 Leontopithecus rosalia | reverse complement strand
CTATGAAACAACATGTAACACTGAAACAACATGCAACACTGTGAAACAACATGCAACACTGTGAAACAACATGCAGCAATATGAAAAGAACAAGCAACACTATGAAACAATATGCAACAATATGAAATAATATGAAACAGCATGCCACACTATGAAGCAATATGAAGCAATATGCATCATATTGTTTGAGCAGCAGAGATGCTGCTGCTGATTTTCACTGCACATTTCTCTCTTTCAAAAAGTCAAAATAAAAATATAGTAATGCTCTTCACTTTTAATAGTGATATGGCTATTTGCAAAAGTTTCCATTTCAGAATTAATTATCCCTGTTTCTGAGCCTCTATCAAAAGATACATTCAAATACTCCTGTTGAAACATTTTTAAGTTGCTACTGAAGTTGTGGTGCAGAGTAAATGGGTTTGTGTCTGTGTGTGTTTTTCCCCCATCCAAGGGCTATCTGGTCTAGAAGAAGTGAACAATCTGACTTTCAAGCACGTGCGGGGACCATTTGAATTCCTTCAGTGAACAGGTGCCTTCTGGTGAATGAACCTGAGCCTCACAATGCATGGTTGGGAAACGCTGCTGGTCTGGGAGTGAGCTCCAACATGTTCCCATTCCCTGTTCCACACATTTTGTTTCTACCTGTGGCAAAAGGTGTTGGTTCCAGACTCAAAATCCATCACTCCCCTCAGAGTAGGTGACCTCATCTATGTCTAGATCCAGATCCAGAATAGCCTAAGCCAATCATGGTGTCCCTTGCCCCACCAGTGGTTGGTTTAGGGGTAGGCATGTGATCTGGATCTGACCAATGAGATGTGACAGAAAATGGGCTGGGCGTTCCCTGGAAGAGATGGAGTCAGAGAAGGAAATGGGACAATGGAAGCAGAGGTGGGATGCTTTGAAGATGGAGGAATGAGCCATGAGCCAGGGAGTGTCAGCTGCCTCTAGAGGCTGGAAACGAAGACACACATGGCTGGATCCTGCCAGCAACCCTGAAACTTCAGCCCCATCTGCCTAAGTGAGGGCCGCCAGCCTGAGGACACAGGGAAGCAGAAAGTGTCAGAGACTTTATTTGGAGATGCTATACATTAACCTCTTCTGGAGCTTCCACTACTTAGGACATTTTGGTTTCTTCTTAGATGCTACATTTTCCTTGACATTTAGCTATTTAGGGTTGTTTTTTCTGTTATTTGAGGCTGGAAGGATTTTTACAAATCCTCCTCAGTGTCTTCTAACATAAAGGCTCTTGGCTGGCTGCTAGAAAACCCTCTTTATCCCCCAAATGCTAAGCTCGAATATGGTATGCAGACAATGCAGAAGAACGTCTACCTGGCCAGTTAACACACTGCACATTCTGTCTTTTACTAAACAAATGTAGTCTAGATCTCTCTGCCCTCTCACAATAAGGCTGGCCATCCAGCCTCTGTCAACCATCAAGCATGATTCATCGGTTTACCTCCACTGGGATGAGGATGGTGTGGTGGTTAGGAACTGGATCTCTAGGACTCAAACCAGCTTGTCCAAATCCCAGCTCTGTTAGGCTGAATAATGGCCCTCTAAGATGTCCAGATCCTAACCTCCAGCACCTGTGACTATGTGACCTTGCAAAGCAAAGGGGACTTTGCAGATGTGGTTAAACTAACGACCTCTAGGCAGGAGCTTATCCTGGATTATCTGGTTGGGTCCAAGGTCCTCACAAGGCCAGAAGAGTCAGAGAAGATGGGATGATGGAAGCAGAGGTAGGAGGGATGTGCTTTGAAGATGGAGGAAGGAGCCGTGAGCCAGGGAATGTCAGCTACCTCTAGAGGCTGGAAACAGACAGGAAGCGGATTCTCTGCCAGAGCCTCCAGAAGACACACAGCCTTGCCCACCCCTTGACTTTAAACCTCTGACCTCCAGAACTGGAAAATAATAAATGTGTAGTGTTTCAAGCCACTAAGTTTATGCAACAACAGGAAACCAATACACCAGGTCCAACACTGTCTGTGAGGACATTGAGACAGCTGCCTAACACACTGGAGCTTCGGGCTCCCCTCTGTAAAATGGGCATGGCGATAATAACTCACAGGTTTGTTGTGATGCTTTAACCTTTTGACACAAGCAAGGTCCTAAGAAGGGCTCCTGGTTGATATGGTTGATATGTGTGTCCAAACTCAAATATCATATTAAAATGATATTGTTGAGGTGGGGCCTGGTGGGAGGTGAGTGGATCGTGGAGGCAGAGTTCTTGGTATTGTCCTTGCAATAGTGAGTGAGTTCTCACAGGATCTGGTTGTTCGAAAGTGCCAGGTGCCTCCCCGCTCATGCTCTTGCTCCTGACTTCCCCATGGGGTGTGCCTGCTCCCCCTTCACCTTCTGCCGTAATTGGAAGCTTCCCGGGGCCTCCCCAGAAGCCAAGCAGGTGTCAGTACCATGCTTCTTGTACAGCCTGCAAATCCATGAGCCAATTAAACCTCCTTTCTTTATGAGGCACTCAGTCTCAGGTATCTTTAGCAAATGCAAGGACAGACGAATGCAGTGGTGCATACTAAGCGCTCAACAGTTTTAAGCAACATTAATTTCATTCCTTCCCAAAAATCTATTCCATAAAACATTATCAAACACTTTTGATTTTGCTGCAAATTTCATGGAAAGAAAAGACAATGCTTTCTATTTGACCAGAATTAGTAAATTTCCAGTGAATATTTCTGTTCTCCCACAGTGTTTCTACTCCATGACACTCAGGGTGTCTTCATCATCCCTCTCCCCTTCACACACAGCCTCACACACTTGCTCATTGTATCAGTCAGGGTTCTCTAAAGGGGCAGAAGTAATAGGACAGATGTATATGTAAACACGGGTTTATCAAGGAGTATTGACTTACATGATCACGAGGTGAGGTCTCACAATAGACCATCTGCAAGCTGAGGAGCAAGGAAGCCGGTCCAAGTCCCAGAACCTCAAAAGTAGAGAAGCCGACAGTGGGGCCTTCAGTCTGCGGTTGAAGGTCCAAGAGTCTCAAAGATGAAGAACAAAAAAAAATAAAATAAGAAGAAGAACTTGGAGCTCCATGTTCGAGGGCAGGAAGCCTCCAGCATGGGAGAGAGATGTTTGCTAGGAGGGTAAGCCGGTCTAGTCTGTCCAGGTTCTCCTGCCTGCTTTTATTCTAGCCAAGCTGGCAGCTGATTAGATGGTGCCCACCCAGACTGAAGGTGGGTCTGCCTTTCCCCGTCCACTGAGCCCATAAATGTTCATCTTTGGCAACACCTTCACAGACACACTCAGGAACAATACTTTGCATCCTTCAGTGGAATCAAGTTGACACTCAGTATAACCATCACACTCATATTGTCTCCGTGGCCCTCGGCCCCTTCTCCTTTCTCTTTAAACACCATGTAAATCATATTCTATGTGCAGCATTTAGGGCCTGACCTTGACATTGAGGACCTCACCTTCTGTGTGTCCCCAGGGCACAGTGAGAAACAAGCAAGTGCCTGGTCTACAGGCAACATCAAGGAAGGCTTCTCAGAGGTGAGGACCCCCAGCTGAATATGCAGGACAGGAAGGATCAGGACGTCTTTCATTACGTGATCAAGGCGAGGAGCGGACTTTCAGCATCAACTCTGCCTAGACGCCTGCCTGAAGTTCACTCCGAACTGCTTAGAGAGGAATCAGGAGTTGATGTTTTAAACATAGCATATGGCCATTTTTAAGTGCTTTAATATAGAATATGAATTTTTTTAATTCAAATTTTGTTAAGTGAGCCAAATGAGGCCGGGCACAGTGGCTAATACCTGTAATCCCAGCACTTTGGAACACTGAGGTGGGCAGAGCACCTGAGGTTGGGAGTTCAAGATCAGCCTGGCCAACATGACAAAACCCTGTCTCTACCAAAAATACAAAAACTAGCTGGGCATGGTAGCAGGTGCCTGTAATCCCAGATACTTGGGAGGCTGAAGCAGGAGAATTACTTGAAGCTGGGAGGCAGAGGTTTTAGTGAACTGAGATCACACCTCCGCACTCCAGCCTTGGTGGCAGAGACTCTGTCTAAACAAAACCAAAGAGAGAGAGAGAGAGAGAGAGAGAGAGAGAGAGAGAGAGAGAGAGAGAGCGCCAAGCCAAATGAGGTCAATAGAGGCTAAATGACTAGAAAATGAACAGTTTATTTTTGTGGGTGATTTGATTTTTGCTCTTTGAGACCATCAGCTCGAGGCACAGCTAGAGGGGCTTCAGTTGACTCCAGGCCTGGGAAAGATTGGTAACACTGAACCACCGAAGAATCCCGATGCTTCCCACCCAGGAACTGCCTCTCAGGTGGCCCCACACCCAAAAGGAGAAGCTGGAGGCTTGAGAACCTAAGGCCAAGTGAAGATGCTCTTCTCCAGCATCAGTGACAGTGACGAGAGTGATCTTCCCTATGAAAGTCGCATATTCTTCCAAAAAGGGAACTTCTACTTGGAGCAATACTTTGGGAAATCAAGTAGAATTTCCTCGTGACTCCCCTGAAGTGATGGGCACCCGATTCAGGCTGACAACTTTAGAACATGCAAATGGTTCACATCAACCCTCTTTACTGTAATGGGAGGGTCCTCCTTGCAATACCTGACTTGGCTGCCACCTAGAGAGCAAGGAACCCGAAGCATCCTCGGGCTGACTAATCATGGAGAAAATGTTTTCCGACTCCACTAATTGGCCTTGCACTCGGTCCAGGAATGCCAGCACAGGCTTATCGTGCCACATTCCTCCTGGCACATTCCTGCCCTCTGAGGGATGAGTCCATTAGTGATGCACCAGCTATCAGAAACCTGAGCAGTGCTGAAGCTGAACAGTCAGCAAGGTCAATGTTGCCAGGTGATCAAGAGCCAGTGTTGATTTTCATCCAGGAACGGAAGTGAGGAAACGCTCTGGGTGAGAACCTCAGCATATCAATCCACTCTTTCAGCCAAGCAGGAGACACAGGCAGAAGCATGGGCAATATCTGCATCTTAACTATTCACATTTACTCCATCTTCTGTCTTCTCTGTCTGCCCTCCCCAGGCCTCCCAAGGTGGCTTCTCAAGCAAAGCCTGCTACCTGACTCAGCAGACACGAATATAAGAAGTGTTCAGCATTCTCCTTTTCTTAGGCAGTCTCGGGCACAGACCTCTCAGCTGGAACTCTTGCTCTTTCCTCTCAGCAGTAGACAGTGTTGGAGAAGATTTAGGCTGATGATAATTTTCTAGTAGAAGCTAAACATGGTAGGCTTTCCTCAGTGGGCAGGGTAGTGGGGGTGATGTTTGGGATTGACTTTGGAATTTTGACTTTGTAGAATTTAAATCATTCTACAAGCAAGAAAAAGCCACAAGCTATTGGGAGCTTTACAGGAAAAGGAATAGAGAGAGACAGATGGGGAGGAAGAGGAAGAAGGAGAGTGAGAAGTGGAGAGATAGAGAAAGGAAGCTGGAAGATGGAAGGGAAGGAAGAGGAGGGGAGAGCCAGGAGAAATCAATTCCAAAGGAGATTAGGATGCTTTGATCATAACCCTGTGGGAAAAATGGGTCAGAAACCTAGAAACATGCTGCCCTTCATGTGGCAGCCACCACGGCTTCTCACCAGTAACAGAGTGAAGTCCCTGTTTCTAGGGTCGGTCTTTTAAACTGATGGTGAAGTCCTCCCAAATACTTTATGACGAAGAGCATACCTGGGAAAGGAGGACCACCGGCAATCAGAGACCAGGAAGCCACATCTCCTCCCTGGACTTCCTCAGCCCCAGTTCTCTCGCTCCAAGCCGGCCATTCCTCCGCACCAATTTACCTGACCACCCTCCTCAGAGCACCTGGTAGACAGGACGTGGGGACTCTCTCGGCTAAAGGACAGTAAGACTTAAATGTAAAATGTCAAAGTTGTGTACTTAAGTTAGCCATTTCTGTTTCATGCAGCTGCCTCTTTCTGCACCAAAGCCATGCAGTAAAATTATCAGAGCTCAAGAAGATGTTTCCACATCCGACGGCAAAGCGCCACACCGTCACCACGCACCTGGTGACAATTCCTGCTTTGTTTTTCTCTTTCATGTTACAGAATTAAAGGAGAGGACCAGAATTACCGCTAGGCCTCCCTGCCTCTGCCTCCCTCAAGGCCCAATAATGTAATGTAGACTTCAAACTCTGAAGTGCTTGACATTATCCACAGGCTTTTAGTATGGATGGTGTATTTTCCTTAGAGGCAAAAGTGTGTGTGTGTGTGTGTGTGTGTGTGTGTGTGTGTAAAACCACAGAAAATGCACTTCCTTCCTTCCAATTGTTTTCATGAAGGCACTGGTCTTCTTCTGCTGGGGCTGCCAGAAAAATGCAGCTTAAGCAAAGCAAAATGCAGCCCACAGACTGGGCGGCTTAAGCAAAGGAATTTCTGACAGTTCTGGAGGCTGAAAGTCCAGTGTATTAATCCATTTGTGTTGCTGTAGTGGATGCCTGTGGCTGGGTAACTTACCAAGAAAAGAGGTTGATTTGACTCATGGTTCTGCAGGCTGCACAAACATCTGCTCGGCTTCTGGTAACGCCTTCAGTAGCTTCCGATCAAGGCAGAAGGTGAGGGGATATGGTGTGGCTCTGTGTCCCCACCCAAATCTCATGTCCAGTTGTAATTCCCAGTGTTGGAAGATGGGCCTGGTGCGAGGTGATTAGATCGTGGAGGCAGTGTCTAATGGCTTGGCACTATGCCCCTAGGGCTGTCTTATGATAGAGTTCTCATGAGATCTGGTTGTTTAAAAGTGTGTGGCATGATCTCTTCCTCCCCCTCCTTCCTCTTTACTTTTTGCCATGATTGTAAGTTTCCTAAGGCCTCTCTAGCCTTGCTTCCTATACAGCCTGCAGAACCATGAGCAGTGTGGAGCAGGCAGGAGGAGGGGGCTTTATCTTCTTTTGATGGACAAAGGAACTGAGCCACACAGTCTCACTGACTTCCTTAAAACCACGCAGTAGAGCAAAGACAGAACCACATAGAAACCCCTCACTCATTCCTGAGGCTTCCCTGCTAAATTCAGTTGTGTCCCTTAGCTGTGACTTTCTATTGGACAGTCAAACTCCTTACCCAGTGTTCTAGAACCTGTCCCATCCCTGGAGTTGAGAAGGTAGTTGTGTGGCTGGCATTCCAACCACCTCAGCCTTTAACTCACCCAAGTAGAATCACCCTCCACTTAGCAGATTCTATATTTTATTTTCCCAAATGCAAAAGCTGTCCCAAGTGCTACTTAAACATTAACTGCTTGTGTTTCTTCTACTTGGGGAAAAATCTCACAGCAATAAAATCAAAGCTGTTATGGGCACTCAGAGATTTTGACTTCCAATTCCAAATATAACTTCTTAAGCATAAAACAGTAAATGTGAAGTGCCTATTACCTCAATTTTAAATGATAAAGTCTTGAGTATGGTGCCCCAGGGATTTTGAAATACGTGAGGAACCTATGTAGGACAGTCTTTCTGTGAGTTTTACTCCACAGCTGGTTGAATTTACTAGCCTAATGCAGTCTGCACAGTGATCTCCTTGAAGAAGCTTAGCACATTGATGTAGCAATATCAGGATGGATTGCCAGCTCTTGAGAAAAGAAAAATGCACCCTTGAAAATATTTATTAAACATTGTTATTTGTTACAAACTGTCAGGGTGAAAGGCATCTCACTATTCAAAATAATAATGATGCTTAATGGGTTGGTGGTACTGGGTTTCCTTTGGGAATGAAGAAAAGGGGAAATGGCTTTCCTTCACTATCGTAGGTCCTTCGCCTGGGCTCCAAATTAACATGAGGAAGATTAACAGGAAAAAATAGTTGTAATTACATATGGGAGACTTATGTATGGGAGTCCCACAAAAATATGAGGCTAAAGAAGGAAGAAGGGCCAGGTGACTGAAGCTTATAGATCATCTCCCGAGCTATAGAAAGAAAGGAGGACTTGAAGCTTCTTAGGGCTGAGGGGGAAGGGAGGTGCATGGAGACAGGTTCTGGGAGGGCAAGAGGAGAAAAGGTGCCCTGAAAACAGACCGTGTTGTTATACAGATAAAAGGTTTCTTGGGGAGTAAAAGTTTTCCAGGAGTGGATACTTTTACTAGTGTAGATTTCCTGTCTAGATGTAAATTTCTTTTACCAAAGGGCAGCTTTTTAGAGCTACTCCCATGTCTGCAGTTTCTCAAAATAATCAGTTCCAAAATATGCCAAAGAAGTATATTTTGGGGTGGCATATTCTGGTCTCCTACAGGCATATTTTGGGGTGGTGTGTCCTGAGCCCCAACAGGGGTGATGGAAAAGTTTTGGATGGAAAACTAGATGCTGGTGATGCTTCACAGTATGGTGAATTTACTTGATGTCACAGAATTGTTCACCTTAAAATGACCAAAACAGTGAATTTTATGATATATATTTTTACCACAATCAAAAATAAATAAATACCTAAAATGTGTTTATTTTCTCATCCAATGTATGTGCACTGAGCACCTACTATGCTCCAGGCACGGTTCTAGAGGTCAGGGGTACCGGGATGAACAAGACAGAAACAGTCTCTTTTGTGAAGTTTCTTACATCCCAGGGAGGAGAGAGCTCATAAACAACTAGAATAAAAATGGAGATTCCAGAGAGTGTGAGGTGCTGGGATGACAAGGAAGGCAGGTGGCTGAAATGATGGGGGGAGCTGGGGCAGAGCTGGCTTAGACAGGGTGGCAGGAGGACCTCTGGGGAGGGATAATTCCCCTGAAGACTGTGAAGTCCTGGCCCCCTCCCCGCGACTGGCTGAGCATTGGGAAGCTATGGGAGAGGAGCCTGCGGGCAGAGGAAGCCCAGGTATGAAGCCCTGAAAGAGAAGAATTTCTGTTCCAGAAATGGGGAGAAAGCCAGTGGGGTAGAGTGAGGGAGGAAGAAGGGGGATGTGGGAGGACACTAGAGAAAAGCTAATTAAGAGGGTCCTGCCCAAGAATTTGACTTCCCTAGAAGGAAATGTGGACCTCTCATAAATGATGGGAGTCTCCACTGCCCCAGTACTGCCAGCAATCTGCAGGAATTTCATAGCCCTGAGACTGGGAACATCAACCTGCTTCCTTTCCTGGCACATCCTCCACACCTGCACCTGTCCGCGATGAGCCCCATTCCTGCCAAAGCCCCTCCTGCCTCCTCCAACAGGACAGATGGATCTGGTCCTGTTCACTCAAAATTCAGCTTCTCACCCTGGCTGCACACCAGAATCACCTGGGGAGATTTTTAAAAGGCTTCAAGTCTGAGCTATATCCCTCAGGCCAAGCGATTTCAGGGGGAAGAAGGTCCTGCACACTGGGACTTAAGGCTCCCCAAGTGGACTAAGGCATTACTGTGTGTTCCTCTATTAACTGATTCATTCTTATTTCATAATCAGCTACTACACCCCCTCTAAAATAAAATATGCACATTTAAATAACTCTCTTTGAATAATGCATTTTAATCCCAAATGCATGGGAATCTGAGGTTCCACGTCACCCAGTGGAAAGGAAACTCATGGAAGGGAAATTCAGATGTCTCTGAGACCCCAGAAAGTAATTCATTAGCAGCACCCATTTTGCATAGAGACCAGGGCACTTTCCTTGGGCTGCTTTAGGCAGAAGCGTCAAGGAGTGATGGTTGGACCTGGCTTTGCACACATTGGGATGGGAGACGAGGCCAGCATGTGCTCTCCTACATTCCTACAGGGGTGGTAATGACTTTGACTTTACCTTTTACAGGGCATGTTCTGTGCTCCAGAGGATCCTTTACAGTTTGTTTCATGTAAATATTTTTATGTAAATGGTGCTCCCTGAAGTCATGCCTTCAACTGACTCTGTGTGAATTCATTTAATACCCACAATAGCAATCTGCATCACATCCTCTTATTATTTTCATTTTGCAGTTGGAGAAACAGGGGCATAGAGAAGCCTGGTAACTTGCAAAGGCCACACAGATGGTAAGCGGCAGACTTGAGGTTCAGCCCCAGGCAGTGTGGCTCACAGTCCACCATCCATTGCTCCTCAGTAACACCTCACTCTTGTGTTCTATTGGCTCCCTGGAACACAGAGAGAATGCCAGGGAAAGGGATGGTGCCCAAGTCTATCCACATTGCTCTAATATAATACCATGAACTGGTGGCTTATAGACAACAGAACTTTATTGCTCACGGCTCTGGAGGCTGGAAGTCTAAGATCAAATTACCTGTAGATTGAGTGGTCACAACCCACTTCCTTGTTCATGGATGGCTGTCTTGGCTCTCAGGTAGTGGAAGAGGCAAGGCAGCTCTCTGGGGTCTCTTTTATAAGGGCACTAATCCCATTCATGAGGGCCCCACCCTAAAATCAGTTCTCAAGGTCTCTGCCTCCAAACACCATCACATTGGGAATTAGGTTTCAACATACGAATTCTATGGAGACAGAAGCATTAAGTCTATAGCATTTGGGCATCTCAGATCATCTGAGACTTAGGTACTTCCCAAAAGAGATAAGTGAACTTAAGAAAAGCTGCAATTTTTGTTCACTAAATTGTGGAACTGAAACGCTTTTCTGCTTCACATGCAAATCTCTGGGTAACCTGAGGAGAAAAGCAGTTGCCACTGCCGACTCAGTCTCCACCTAAGTTCTTCCTC
This sequence comes from Leontopithecus rosalia, assembly GCA_028533165.1. Classification (NCBI taxonomy): domain Eukaryota; kingdom Metazoa; phylum Chordata; class Mammalia; order Primates; family Cebidae; genus Leontopithecus; species Leontopithecus rosalia. The sequence goes on along the minus strand of CM052656.1, from coordinate 3,988,716 downwards.
TAGAATCGGCTTTCCTGCCTCAGACCGCCTCCTCTTTCCCTTCCTCTCTGCTTCCTTTCCCTCCATCTGATGGTCATTGGTTCAGAAACCACTGAGGGGCTGTTTCTGTCTGAGTCAACTCATCCTCCCCATGATCTTATAAGGTTAGAAGTATTATCACCCCTATTTTACAGAATGGACAACAGAGATGCAGTGATATTAAGACACCTGCCCAAAAGCTTCACAGTAAGTCAATGGCCAAGATGGTATTTCGATTCCAAGCGGTCTTGGCCAGGCTCCTGCTCTTAAGCCCTCCCTGTCCTCTTCTTTTCCTTTTTCTTTTCGTCTCTTCATTTTCTCCTTGGCTCTGGATGAATATTTATATTCTTATTTTTTAATAAAGGAAGATGAGGATTGGTTAAAGAAAGAAAAGACAACCAGAGAGAGGAGGGAGTTAAAAATCACTTCTCCTTGTTAGCTGATTACAGGATTCTTTTGGGTGCCCTGCAGCTGTGGCTCTGTATCTAGGCAGCTCCAAATTGCACCACAGCAAGAAAAGTTTAACAATAATCATGCAAAATCTATTTATTCTTAGCGGTTAATCTAGATACGATCCGCCCTCTTCATATCTACGTAATTAGAAGTACCGCAGAGGACAGAAGCCATTCTCGGCAGCAGCTGCTGTGAAACGCTGGCAGTCCTGCTTCTTGTAGGTGCCATGGCTCTCTCGGAGGCTTAGGCACTACCCCACCCCAGTTCCGAGAAGCCCTCCTACCAGAACAGGAGGAGCGCATGGACTGCCACTGGAGGTGAGTCTTACCTTTGCCGTTACAGTGGACACCTGTTGGTTTTGCCTGTGGGTCATTTTCCCTTAGGAACCTGCCCCTAAGCTAGGGGTCGGGAAGCTGGGTCAGTTCATGATTCTGGGATACGGGCTTCAGCCTGGAAAATCCATTCTTCTAAGTCTTTCTGTCCTGTCTTCACAAGACCTTGCTGTTGAATCTCCCAAACTCAGAACTGGTTCATTCTGCCTGTGTCACAGCCTCATCCACAGAGATGGGTTCCACAGTGAGTGATGACCCAAACCGGACCCATGAGTCCCCCATTGCAAATTCTAGTCTAGTAATGGGATGACCTTCTCTTCCACCCCTGGGGTTGTCCTGCTGTTGGGTGATGACCCTGTAGGAGTCTACACACACATTCTCAACGCATAAGAGAGGGCGAGCTGAGTGCCTGTCCAGGGCCATCTTTTCTTCCTGGTACTACCAGGAAGAAAAGACATGTACAAAATGTCTTTTTATCTTCTCAGTAAAAGTCATGCCTATTCACAAGGTCTCACTCTTGAATAGCCATTCATCACACCCATTTGCCTTTCTTCCCTTCCACAGTTAAACTGCATTCCACATTCTTCCTTGTGGCCACGTGGCCTCGGTCTAACCAGCTCTACATAGGAAGAAGTGATGTAGGTACTCATCAAGCCTAGCCCACAAAAGCTTCCAACATCACTGTCTATTCTCTTATTTCATCAAGCACCTGGTTGTCAACACCCAGGAACCTGGGGGTCTGTATGTTAACACGGCATTGCCTCCATCCGCCTGGGGCCCTGAGTGACTATGTGGAGCTGAGCCTCACAATGTTTAAGAGAGGACCGCTCGCATCCCTTGGCTCATGGCCACACGTGGAGGAAAAGTTAAATGTTAAATGTGAACTCAATTGAACGTGGACACAAACGATGGTCAGCAAGCACCAGAACAGGCTGTGTGAGCTCCTTGAGGCATTCATCTAGCTCTGCCTTGGAGAAATCTCTATTTCAATCTATTCCTATGTGTTAGTTATTGAAAAACAACAGACAATCACAAAAACAAGTTGACCTGTTTGTGTTCTTTGAGCCCAGGTGTGAAGGATGGCCCTTGTGACTGGGCCTCATGTCTAACAAGTCATTACAAAAAGAGTTGGGGTCCCAGACTGTGCCGAAGCTCCATGAGACCTCTCTTTGTCTGCATGGATGACTGGCTGACTCTGGAGTCCAGATTGTTGCTCCCAGTCTGGTGGTGAATCCTCCATAGTCTGGTGAGTGTAAATAAATATGTGTGTGTGTGTGTGTGTGTGTGTGTGTGTGTGTATTTTCCTTCTCCCCATTGCAATTTGTTTATTATATAACTCTGCTTTATATCAATTTGCTTATTAAATCATTTGCTTATTATGTCTACATTGCCATTTACGTGGGATAAAGGCTGTTTATCCTTAAAGGTTTTGTGTGTGTGTCTTTTCTTCTCCTCTGGCATGTTTCTGCACAGAACACCACACCCCTCTGACCTCTGCTTCCATCACACAGCTTCTTCTCTGCCTCCTGTCTTTCTCTTTCCTTATAAAGAGCCTGTGACCACATTGGCCCACCCCCAATAACCCAGGATAATAATCCCAATCTATAGAGTCTTAATTCATTTGTGTCTGCAAAGACACACATGAAAATGCTGGCATTTGCACACTCACATGCAGGTGTCAGGTGACATGTTCACAGGCTCTGGGGCATTCACACACTCACATGCAGGTGTGCGGTGACATGTTAACAGGTTATGGGGCATTTACACACACACGCAGGTGTAAGGTGACATGTTCACAAGTTCTGGGGCATTAACACACACACATGCAGGTGTCAGGTGACATGGTCACATGCTCTGGGGCATTTACACACTCACATGCAGGTGTCAGGTGACATGTTCACAGGGTCTGGGGCATTTACACACTCACGTGCAGGTGTCAGGTGACATGTTCACAGGCTCTGGGGCATTCACACACACATGCATGTGTGAGGTGACATGTTCACAGGTTCTGGGACAGTCACACACAGTCACATGCAGGTGTGAGGTGACATGGTCACAGGTTCTGGGGCATTTACACACTCACGTGCAGGTGTCAGGTGACATGTTCACCAGCTCTGGGGCATTCACACACAGATGCATGTGTGAGGTGTCATGGTCACAGGGTCTGGGGCATTTACAGATTCACATGCAGGTGTCAGGTGACATGTTCACAAGTTCTTGGGATAAGAACGAGGACATCATTGCGTGCTATGATTCAGCCTAACATAACCGGGGTCCCCCCAAGCAGACCCTCAGGGGCAGATTCAAGAGCCAAGGATGAATTCACACTCTCTTCCCAGAGCCCCCACAGTGACCCTACATTTGTGTGACCTGAAGCACAAGGCCTCATCATTCTGCACCTCGGTGCTTCCCTCGTCTCAGCTCAGTCCAGGCCTGCTCCTCCAGATTCTCCTGCCTAAAGTCAAGGAACTAGGCTTTCAGCAAGGTCCACCACTGGCTCAGGAGCCCCCCGGAAAGGATGTTAACTTCCTGGTGTCTCAGCCTCTCTCTGCAGTCTGACAGTGGCTCCAGCCAGCCCCTGGAGACTCACAGGTGTGAGCTGTTAGAAGCAGAAGGGCCAGAAGGAGTCATCTGCACCCCAGCACTCTCTTGCAGGCTCAGGCTGCAGGGAGCTCGGAAAGAGTGGAAAGGCTGCTGATGGGGTCTCGGGGGCACGGACTGCACCTGCTACAGTTACCAAAGACGGTGCACTCGGGTGGGCCCATTTTAGCTTGTTCTAGTTCATTTTTTAATGCTGGAGACAGCAACCCCGATCAACATTAAATTGTGCTGGAGTAGATCAGGCCTCCACACAGGCCCCAGCGCCCCGCAGTCCTGGACAGACAGGGTGTACTCGTGGGATGGCGCTAGGAAGGTAGATACATTTATTTCCTTTTTTTTCTTCAATTTCCAAGAGGATAGATTTCTACTCTCACCTGTTTGCATCACTCGAGGCTCTCAGGTAGGGAGAGAAGGACAACAGCATTTGGGGGAGTCAACTCCTTTTGCTGCTGTAGGTACACCTGGCGGGAGCCCCCTCCCTGCCCGGCCTATACATTTGAGTCTTCAAACAGGGTTCTTTGGGCTGGAGTTTTTCATCTTCATCACAATCAGCTAGAGAAATAATTGGGGATTTCAAAAGTAAATAAGGGAATTTGGACTTTTCAATTGGGAAAGGAAACGTTCTGCCAAACCGTGACTCACTTGAGTCACTTCGAATGCACAAGCACGGACACGAGCCTGCTTGAAATCTGGAAATGGCAGGGAAGGGGCGTTAACTCTCGCCCCCTCACTTACGATGTTGCCCCTTGAATTGTAGCTCCACACTGCAGCGCTCTCTGGAGAGGCAACTTCCAAGCAGATACTGCTGGAAATACACACAGTACCCTCCAGGGAAAGGCAACTCTACTGGGAAGCAACTGGTCTTGTAGACTGACAAACAGCTTTATGTTAAACAACAGATGTGTTCTCTTTCGCATCGTAAAAGAAGTGGCTGTTCAATGTGAAGAATTTGTAAGAGAGAGTGAAAAAAAAAAGAAGAAACTGTCCACGGTCCTCCCCTGGTAACATTTTAATATCATTAAAATTTTTTTTCTGTACCTATTTCATTTGTACTGTTATCTAATATTATTCGTAGGTATTCGAGTTACATGCATAGTAAGATTGCTTTTGACCACAAGTAACAGAATAATCAACTCATGATTTAAAACATGAATATGTATATTTGCGTGGGAAGCCCAGCCTCAAAGAGACCCAGGGTTTGTGCTGGACTCACTGATGGTGTCGGAGACAAAGACCCTTTCCCTTATTTTCCATGACGTGCTAAGTGCACTGATTTATTCCTTCAAAGTTTCCAAATGACTCACTTCATTGTTTTGTTTATGCAAAATTTTAACAAAAAATACATTTGCATTAGATACACATTTCACATGCACAAAATTAACTATATCCTTTCTGCCGAGAGAGAAATAACAGTTTAAATAGTGTACAGGATGCTGTCCTCTCTTTGTCCCCAAGGTGAGGACAGGATGGGAAATGTGATTGTCTTGTCCCCTCAGATGGTCTGAACTCCTAGGAGCCTGTCATAGGGAATCTCCCAGTACCCTCAGCATTCCACGCTGTATTTGGGAGACAATCAAAAAGATTTTCCAAATCACATAACCAGGAGTTGGCAGACCATTTCCATAAAGAGCCAGAGAGTATTTTTAGCTTTGAGGGCCGTACGGTCTGTGTCGCAACTGCTGAATTCTGCTGTGGTAACAGGAAAGCAGTTATGGACAACATATAAACAATGTGCATGGCTGTGTGCTAATAAAACTTTATTTACAAAAATAGGTAGAGGGCCAGATTTGGCCCCCTCACTGTAGTTTGCCCACCTTTACCATATACAATTTGTTACCTTTGCTTTAGCAGGGAGGCCGCTTCATCTTCCCAACTCCCATTTATCCACGGGGATGTGAGCGTCCTCTCAGTCCCTGCAGGAGGAGGACTATTGGGGCAAGACCCACCCTTCTCTCTGCTCTCACTGACCCCCACCCTTGGAGGAGGAGTGTTTCTCTGACAGGTAGGTTGGGAGGAAGAACAGCTGATGCAGCTCAGCCCCTCCCTACCTCCTTTCAGACGACCCTTCCCAGTTCCCACCCACCCACCTGTCCTCCTCTGAGGCCTGTAAGGAGAGGGCTAGTTCTGGATGGGTGCAGTCCAATCTGGAGGGAGCACATGAGAACACCCCAACCTGGCCACCAGTCAGGTCACGTCCTCCAAACCAGCTTATGCAACAACGGAGCAGGTGGATTTTCTGCAACCATCCGCTTCCTGCATTTGTCTCTCCACTGATTCCAAGCTGAGAGGCTGAGTTTGAGATCTGCTTTCCCAGCAGTTTCTCCCCAGCCCCTGCTCCCCCAATCTCTGTGCCCAGGGAGGTGGCTTCCATGAGCTCCTGCCTTCAGCATCCAGCTGGGCTTGGCTGATGGGAGGCACCGATGGGAAACAGAAGGGTGGGAAGACCCCGCGGCTTCCTGTGAAAGCATACTCGCTGGGCTGCATCCATTACCCAAGGTCAAAGCACATTAAATTTAATCTCTATGTATCTGTTCCATGTTCCAAGAACCAACCCTTCCCCTTGTCTCCTTTGGTTTGGGAGTGATCACAGCTCCCCACTCTCCCCAGCCGCAAATCTTCATCATTTCTTTGATTTCCTCAAACCCTGACCACACCTTTATAAACAGTCCCTTTATAAAACTCTCTCCACATTCCAGTTTGAGTGTGCGTTTCTTACCTGCTGAGGCACTGACAGACGCAGAGGGTAGGGAATAATACATCATCTCCCTTTCCCGTTCCCCTGTGATTCTGCCTTTAAGTCCTGCCCTGGGTTGAATGGTGCCTCCCTAAAATCTGTGTCTACCCAGAACCTCAGAATGTGGCCTTATTTGGGAGTAGGATCTCTGCAGGTGTCATTAAGGGAAGGATAGAGTTGAGATGGTCAGAGGCGTGTGAACCGGAGCAACTCCATCTTGAATAGGAGCTGGGTGAAATAAGGCTGAGACCTACTGGGGCGAATTCCCAGACGATTAAGGCATTCTAAGTCACAGGATGAGACAGGAGGCTGGCACAAAATACAGGTCATAAAAACCTGGCATAGAAAGAGGTTGCAGTAAGAAGCCAGCCCAAACCCACCCCAACCAAGATGGCCACCAGAGTTACCCCTCATTGCCTTCACTGCTACACTCCTACCAGTGCCATGACAGTTTACAAATGTTATGGCAACCGCAGGAAGTTACCCTATACGGTCTAAAAAGGGAAGGCATTAACAACCCACCCCTTGTTTAACATATGATCAAGAAATAACCACAAAAATGGGAAACCCGCAGCCCTTAGGGCTGCTCTGTCTATGGAGTAGCCATTCTTTTGTTTCTTTACTTTCCTGATGAACTTGCTTTCACTATCATCCACAGATTCATCCTGAATTCTTTCTTTCGTGAGATCCAAGAACCTTCTCTTGGGGTCTGGATCAGAACCTCTTTCCTGTAACAAGATCATATTGCATTCAGGTGGGCCCTTAAGCCAGTGAGGCTGTCCTTATAAGAGACAGAAAAGGACGCTGACACTGAGCAGAAGAACATATGAAGACAGACACGGAGATGGGAGGGATGCAGCCACAAGCCAAGGAATGCCCTGGGAACCAGAAGCCAAAAGAAGCAGGAAGACTCCTCCTCCAGAGACTTTGGAGGGAGCACAGACCTGCCCACAACTTGATTTTGGACTTCCAGCCTCTTTCTGTAAAAGAGTAAGTGTCTGTGTTTGGGGCCACCAAGCTTGTGGTAATTTATTATGGCAGACCGGGACTACGAATCCAAAAACTGAGACAGATTTTTTTTTTTTTGAGATGGAGTTTCGCTCTTGTTACCCAGGCTGGAATGCAATGGCACGATCTCGGCTCACCGCAACCTCCACCTCCTGGGTGTAAGGCCGGTTGCCTTGCCGGGAGTCAAACGGACACATTCATCACTCTCTGTGCCTGACAACTGCATCATCACCCGAGCTCATTATCTGGCTTCCCCACAAAGCTTCCCTGCACCCCCCTCTGCATACCATGCCCAAGCCCACATTCAGCACTAAATTATGCATCCAACCTCCAGCCCGCTGTTTAAAAACCCTGCAGAAATTTTTTTAAAAAAGAAGCCCCACCATTCCCTGCCCAGCAACAGCCTGCCCCATACACCCCTGGCCTGCCCGAGTACCCAAGGTCCCGCCTACCAATGGCAGCTAGTTTCATGTACTTCCTACTTTAACTCCATGTACTTCCTACTCCTCAACAGCCAATAGAAATGCCTTCTCTTTGTTTCCTCAGTAACCAATCAATTGCCTGCACGCCCCATAAAACCCCATGCCCTGAACAGCCGAGTGTGACTTCTCTGGCCTCTCTTGGACCACTGAGGTTGCCCGGGAGCTGAATACTTTGGCTTCTCACCTTTTTTCATACCTGCCTTAGTGTCCTCATTTTACCTCGGCAATAAATCTTACACTGGCTTTGGGCAATTCTCCTGTCTCAGCCTCCCGAGTAGCTGGGATTACAGGCACTCACCACTGTGCCCAGATAATTTTTTGTATTTTTAGTAGAGATGGGGTTTCACCATGTTGACCAGGATGGTCTTGATCTCTTGACCTCGTGATCCACCTGCCTCGGCCTCCCAAAGTGCTGGGATTACAGGCGTGAACCACCGCGCCCAGCGCTGAGACAGATTTTAACAAACCTGCAACATCCAGCATCTCATTGCAGTGTCTGCATTTTCCATATAACAATCCAAAATGCTTTTCCCATGGGTGATAATAATGAAGAGAATTTTATTTTCTCAGGGAAACTGATGTGCTCCAAAGAGAGGCCTCTTTTATGGTGCCAGCCCGTCTGTAGGCAGCAGCCCGAGCCCCAGCCCCACAGAGTCCTCAGTCCTAGAGGAAGGATGGGCTCCTTGGGCAGCAGCGACTCTGCATCTGCATGAAGACCCCAGTTGCTCCCTATTTCTGTTCTCTCCTAATTCCAACGTGTCCTTTTGTTTGCTTTTCATTTATGTCAAAACATCAAGCAGCTTCGCTTTCTTCTAGTGCCTAAACCAATACATCATTGTCCAGTGTAATCTCACGACATTTGTCAGCCAAGTTTTTAATTATGAGGAAGAGCTGTGCTTCTAAGAATCCATGAGTTTTGCCTACCATTGTGCCAGGGATTTTCAGGATTTTAAGTCTTTCTGCATTGGGAGAAACATGAAAATGGAAAGTGTAACTTGCTAACAAGGTTTCTGTGATGAGTTTTATGACGGAATTCCCTCTGGGGTTCTGCTTTTTTATTTAGGACAAATGTAACAAAATAGACAGAAGAAAAACTCATTGGACCACGGATGTCTTTTCAAAGCTATTTTGTGTTTTAAAGAAATTAAAGTAGTGGCCAACACTTAAGCATTAGGGAAATTTACATAAAACTCAGTCAATTCAACCACACTGCCCTCCCATTTGCACCCGGGCACAATAGGCCACAGCAGATCACCAGCTACCCTTTAATGGGGATAGTGCAGATCTTTATTTGCCACAGTCCTCACCTTTCCCTGCTGTCTGACACCTGCTCTGTTTAAGGCATTCATCTTGGGGGATTTAAGTCTGAGGTCTCTAACAGAGAGACTGCTTTGTTCATAGCTTATTCAACACCTATTTATTCAGCATGTAAGCTAGGGGCTTGTCCTTCTAACTGTGAGCCCCTTCATCTCCTTTTTTTCTGCCCTCAGTCATTCTTTGCCTCATATAACCTCATTTTCCCATCTCTACAATTGTTCTGTCTTTGGGATCAGACCTCAGTGAGTTATAATTGCTATGTGCATCAGAGCTGGGGGCTCAGACACAGGACCAGAAGCTGAGAATGGTGAGAATCAAGGAAGTTTTCTATGAGGAGAAAGAAGGAGGCAGAATGTAAAGATATTCTTGGCTGGGCTGAGTGGCTCATGCCTATAATCTTAGCACTTTGAGAGTCTGAGGCAGGTGGATTGCCTGAGGTCAAGAGTTTAATATCAGCCTGGCCAACCTGGTATGAACGCATCTCTACTAAAGTTATAAAAATGAGCCAGGCATGGTGGCACATGCCTATAATTCCAGCTACTGAGGAAGCTGAGGTGGGAGAATCACTTGAACCAGGAAGGCAAAAGTTGCAGTGAGCTGAGATCGCGCCATTGCACTCCCAGCCTGGGCGACAGAGTGAGACTCTGTCTCAAAAAAGCAAAACCAAAAAAGTTGTTCTATCCAAATTACCACTGTGGAGACCACTATGCTGTCCCATCACTGCTGTGATTAGAAATGGCCACCAAGTGCCTGCTTTGTCCAAGAATCACTCATGCAAGAAGCAGTAGCCAAAAAGTGCAAGTGATTGTTCATCACGTGATGAATAGATACATAAAATGTGGCGTAGCCGTAGGTATTAGTCCATTCTTGCATTGCTCTAATTACCTGAGACTGGGTAATTTATAAAGAAAAAGCTTTAATTGGCTCATGGTTCTGCAGGTGCTGTAGGAAGCATGATGCTGGCATCTGCCCAGCTTCTGAGGAGGCCTGAGAAATTTACAGTCACAATCGCGGCAGAAGATGGAAGGGGAGCAGGCAGGTCATACGGCCAGAGCAGGAGCAAGGGAGCAAGGGAGGAGGTACCACTCACTTTCAGATGACCAGGTACTGGGAGAACTCACTCACTCTCATGAGGACAGTAGCAAGGATGGTGGTCAACTGTTCATGAGAAATCTGTGCCCATGATTCAGTCACCTGCCACCAACCAGACCCCATCTCCAACAATGGAATTACATTTAAACATGAGATTCAGGTGGGGATGGTATCCAAACCATATCACCGTACGATAGAGTCTTACTCAGCCATGAAAAGGAATGACATACTGATTCATGCTACAATCTGGATGAAACTTGAAATACACTAAAGAAACCAGTCACAGGATCACACATTGTGTGATTCCTTCCCTATAAAAGTCCAGAATAGGCAAGTACGTGAGAGGGAGAGCAGACAGCCCGGGACTGGGGAGTTAGGGGGATGGGGAGTGATGACGGGTGCAGCGTTTCTGTTAAGGGTTATAACAATGTTCTGTAATTAGATGATAATATAGTTGTACAACATTGTGAATAAACTGTTAACCACTGAACTACATATTGTAAAAAGATAGATTTCTTGGGGAGGTTGAGGCAGGAGGATCACCTGAGATCAGGAGTTTGAGACTAGCCTGGCCAACATGGTGAAACCCCATCTCTACAAAAGTACAAAAAATTAGCAGAGCATGATGGCGGGTGCCTGCAATCCCAGCTACTCCGGAGGCTGAGGCAGGAGAATCGCTTGAACCTAAAAGGGAGAGGTTGTAGTGAGCCAAGCTTGCACCATTGCACTTCGGCCTGAACAAATGCCAAGACTCCATTTAAAAAAAAAAAAAGGTAAACTTTATGGTATGCAAATTACATCACAATTTTTTTTGGAAAAAAGATACAAAGTTCAAGAGCCCCTGACTTTTGGCCACATGTAGGTTACTTGCCCCCCTGTGACTCAGAGGGACAAAGACTGGAAGTGCTTTCCTCACTGGCTCCCACAGAGGAGGCATTCAAACAGGACGTTCACCGGGCATCTCTGGAGCCTGCATATCAAGACCACACACTGTGCAGAAGATACCATTGCCCATAAGGAAAGAAGACCCACGAAGGAGGAGGGTGGACGCCGGTGGCCGAATCTGACCCACACGCACCCAGCGTGACACTGCCCATATTCACAGAGAGAGGTCTGGAGAACCACAGAGAAGCTGGGAGGAATAACCTACCAGTGGCAGGTACGGAAAGAGAGGGTGCGTATTGCTTTCTTCTTTGTATTTTTTTTAGAATTTGATTTTCTTAATAATTAATAGATAACATATATATTTTTTTAATCAACTAAATTTACTACTACGAATACAAGGAGGCAGAGTGAGGCCAAGGCAGAGCTCCGTGGATGAGCACCCTCCACCCACAGCGAGACCCAGGGGGACACCCAGAACCCTCACAGGGCTGTTCCCTGCTCCCCATTCCCGCCGATCCAGTCCCTTTTGTGCACCCTGCCTCTTCTTCCCAGTAACTGGCCTGTGAGCTCACCCCAGTGCCAATGGGCCTTGGCTGTGAGGTCTAGCCAACTCACTCCCTGGCAAACACAGTCCGAGGCCCCCTGAGCCGCCATCCTGCCCTCCCAGCTCTCGGCATCCCAGCCTGCACACCCTGGGGCGCAGACTACGCCAGCTGCGTGGGTCCGATATTCTTTTGTTCTGCGCCACATCCTTAGGTCTCCCTTGTCCCAGGCACTTTGACCACTCACCTCATTCCACCTGTGTGACCAGCTCAGTGGGGTAGGCTCTGCTGGCTTCTCCTGGGTGGAACCTCTGGCTGTGCCTTGCAGACATGACCTGGCACATCTTTCAGAAGGGTCATGAGGGGTGTCCCCTGCCACCTGCACCAGAGCATCCATGTTGGCCTGAGATTCAAGATGCTGCAGGAGCTGAGATTGCTTAACCCCCACTTATGCCCATCAGGAAGCGCAGGGGGTAACACCCAAGGGGTGAACCTTTGACCAGTGGGAGGTGGGGGTCAGGGGTACGTTTTCTTCTTCCCTTCTCCTTCACCACAGACCCTCTGAGACTCTCTCCTTCCCACACCCTCTTGGAAGCTAGACTTACATGGTGGAGTAATCAGTCCAGATGGATGCAAGCACCTACCAGTTCAGCAAAGACCCTCCCCCTCCCTGCCCCGGGCGCCTGCGGGCAAGCCTGCTGAAACATTGGTGGCCCCGCCACTCATTTGTTTTCATTGGTGGGCCTGTGACTCATCCAGGTAGTCTAGTCAGACTTTGGGAGGAGTCTTCTGGGGAGGTGACTTCCATCTCCGATAACACTTCCAACCACATGGAAAGAAGGTGTGTTCATTTTCTATTGTTGCCATGACCAATGCCACAGGCATAGTTCCTTAAAACAGCGGCTGCTGGTTAGCTCCTAGTTCTGAAGGTCAGAAGTCCAGGCAGGCTTTCCTCGGTTTCCTGCTGAGGGTGTCACAAGGCTAACATCCAGGTGCCAGCTAGACTGGACTCTTATCTGAAGGCCATGGGGCAGAATCGTCTTCCAGGATCACTCAGAGGGTTGGTAAATCCAGTTCAGTTCTGCGGGACTGGAGGCCCAAGGTAGCCCTCACCTTGCTGGCTGTCACCTAAGCCACCCACTCTCAGTTCCTGGAGACCACCTGCCCTCCTTGTCCAGGAGCACCTCCATCATCAAGATCGACGAGGACTCAGTCCACTCTTTCTTGTGCTTCAAACCTCTTCTGCTGTCAGCCAGAGAAAGCGCTCTGCTTTGAAAGGGCTCCATGTCGGGTGCGGTGGCTCACACCTATAATCCCAGCACTTTGGGAGGCCAAGGCGGGTGGATCATGAGGTCAAGAGATCGAGACCATCCTGGTCAACATGGTGAAACCCCAACTCTATTTAAAAAATAGAAAAAGTAGCTGGGCATGGTGGTGCGTGCCTGTAATCCCAGCTACTCGGGAGGCTGAGGCAGGAGAATTGCTTGAACCCAGGAGGTGGAGGTTGCAGTGAGCCAAGATCGTGCCATTGCACTCCAGCCTGGGTAACAAGAGCGAAACTCCATCTCAAAAAAAAAAAAAAGAAAAGAAAAGAAAGGGCTCCTGTGACTAGACTGGGTGCACTCAGACAGACTTCCTTATGAGGAACACAGTCAACTGATTAGTAACCTTAATGACATCTGCAAAATGTCCCAGGCACTTGGCACAGGTTTGTAGTCCCAGCTACTCGGGAGGCTGAAGGAGGATGACTTGAGCCTGAAAAGCGGCTGTTGTGATCTGAGACTGCACCACTGCACCCCAGCCTGAGTGATAGAGCCAGACCTTGTCTCAAAAACAGTTTCGTTTACCAGGGAGCATAATATAGTTACAGGCAGGTGTGTCATCCTACAGGCAATATTTAAAATTAGGAAGGGAAAACTTCAGAGGCTGTCTTAGAACTCTGCCTGCCTTTTGTTCTCATCCTGCTTGTTGCTTTTCGGCACCCCCTCCTTCCTTCTGCCTGGGGCTTAGGCAACGATGCTGGGAGCCTCAGTTCCCATTGTGTAGCCATAATGCAGCCAAGTGCAAGCGATTGGGCAGAAACGTACAGCTGAGGTCGAGGGGACGAAATGGAGCCACTCCACAAAGTCTGGAGTTTCTGCCTCTCGCCTTCTCACAACATGCTTCACTTAAACTCTTATTTGCTTACGCTGCAAGTAGTGGTGTTTTGTTAATCTCTCAGGCGCAATCCTTTCTCATAAGCCAGCCTGGCTCTTTCTACTGTCCCTAGATGATTTAATCCTCCCCAAGCTCACACAGGTTTTCCTGACCAGGGACGTTTTCAGGGATGACACACGGAGCCAGGGAAACCTCCGTCCACAGGTCTCCAGTGTCAGCCCGCATCCCCTTGCCTCCTCTGCCCTCCCACAGCACATCTGAATTCAAAGCACCGATTCACACAGAAAATTGCATCATCTCGCTCTATCCATTTGCCCACACGGAGCCTAATGAGGTCAGACAGGTAATGTGATTCTCTCACGCTCCCAGGCCATCTGAGCAAAAAGGAATTTAATCTGATTTTTATTTCATAAAGCAGCCTCACACAAATGAACCCAAAAAGAAGTTCCTTTTTCACCGGAGCGTGGACTTTCAACATTGGTTTTGTTTGTGTCCTAAAATAAGAACCTTGGTCTTTAGACAGAGCCCCCGGCTTTATCCCTCCGAAGGTTTTGCTTCACTCCACAGAATGGGGGAAAATAACCTCAAACTAGTGTTGGAGCTCCTCCTTTACCTGTGGGAACAGAAGCCATCCGATGTTCCAAAGACCCAAAGCCAGATCCAAGGGGATAGGTCCCTGGAGCAGAATATGTGATTAATGAGACTTCTTGGTGGACTAGCAGGATTTATTTCGCTGTATTCGTGTCTCGATCTGTGGCAAGGTTTGTTCACTGTTAATATAAATTGAGAAAATAAAACAGATTGACCATAAGACACAGAAAGGCTAAGTCCACACTTAGAATTACCCAAAGGCTTACATCAAAGCACCGACTTTAAAAATGGGAGAACAAAAGGCCATGGAGACTGGTCCAAAGGCACAGATGAAGTATCATTCATGCCCCCGCGAATCCATGGGGCCATGAGTGAACCTCTGTGGCTCAGGAAGTGCATTGTCTGGCAAGGTTAATCAGACAGCTGAATGACCTAATTGAATTTGGTGCTGATAAGAAGCTTTAAGATGCAGGCAGCCCTGGGGAAAGCAGTAAGTGTGTGCAGAGCAGGCTGCTGACATCTGCTTTCCAGGTAGTCAACTTCTGGCCTGGGCCTATGCAGTCAGCTTGCTGCAGAGTAAGAGCTTGCCACAGCCAACAGGAACCCAGCCAGATGTAGAAAGAAGCCTCTGCTGGTTTAATTTGCTATTCTCTTTGAGCATCTGGTTTTATGGTTCTGTCTAAACATGGAAAAACAGGACAAATGGGGTGAAACCTGAAAATGTCTGCTGCATGTAAAACTCCCTTCTATGAAGGTCTTGGAAAATAGTAACTCCTCTCTCTCTTCCCGAGAGATAGAAATAGCAAAGTCACAGCATTGGAATTGGGGCAGATGAGGATTCAAAGTACTGCTCTGTCACTGCCCAGCTGTGTGATTTTGAGCAAGTGGCTAAACCTCTCTGAGCCTTGGTCTTATCATCTGTGTGGTCAGACCTGGCTGGGCTACGGTGCTGGATCACGAGATGTTTTATTTAAAGTGCGTATCAGCTGCTCAGTTTTTGCCTCTCAGCTCCCTGCTGGGAAAGCCTAGTTCTTTAATCCCTGAAACCCAAACAAACGAAACCACAGAAAATTAAAATTTCAGGGATCACAAAGTCCTGAGATTGTCCCAGGCGATGCTCTTACTTACAGCTGTGATTAAAGAAAAGTTAAAGAGGTCAAGTGGTGAGTTCAGTGTCCAGCAGGTCAGTGGCAGAGTGAGGGAGAGCGTGCAGCATGAAACAGCGCTGGGTCCTTTTGAGGGCTCTGAACAGCTGTAGTCACAGAAAACGCAACTGGCCTGGCTTGCATGACACTAGAATTTATTTTCTCGTTAGTAAAAGGGCATCCGAGCTAGGGTCAAGCAATTTATGTGAGTGAGCGACTGACATCTCCAAGGACCAGGTTCTTGCCTTCTTTGGGCTCTGCCAAAAAAATCAAGATGGATGTCAGCTTTGTCCTTAGGGTAGCCCTGTTGGGACCAGTTCCAGATGCTAACTTTCACTCATGGCTGTGCCCTTAGGAAGAAGGCTCATCCAGGAATCATTACACAAACATGCCACAGAGTTTTCATGCTTCAAGCATGGAGTTGTGACTGGTTAAGAATGAATTGCATGAAGTGAAAGGTCCCAGAAGAAAGGGGCATTTGAGAGATGCAACCTAACCCTAACCCTGGCAGAGCCTCCCCTAGAACCTCAGAATTCTGTTTTCGTAATCACCTGTTAATAACTAGATGAACCAGGATTTGGGAAAGGGTGACTTAAAAAAAAAAAGCCAATTCACAGTCTCTCAGCAAAAGTCAATTCAAGGTATAAACCAAGTCTAGGGGCCAAACTTGGAAGGACTGACTTCCATCCCTTGAGGTAGGGTTGGTGCCTAGCTTCTGAGGGCCAGCAACTTTCCCAGCCTGTAAAGACAGCATCGTGTTACCCACACAAAGACTGAACAGCTCACCCTCAGTCAGGTGAGCATCTGTAGCGGTAAAAAAATATTTAAAATGCTCACAAAATTCTCCATTTCATCCCAAGTACCACCTCTTCCCCTTAGCACTTTTCATGACGCCTCATGCCTGCAAGGGAGGGGCAGTCACGAAGGAAGGATGGAGGGTGCCCGGTGTGAGCTGGAGGTGGCTGGGGGGATCTGATTCGAATGAACACACTTCTTCAATCACTTCCCCCGCATATTTGTAATTTAAATAAGCCATTTCAGAAGTGGAAGATAGCTTGTTGCTCTTTTCTAATGAAATATTGGAGAGTGGATAAGTCCTGGGAGAAGCCGACTGCAAGGCAGAGCCCATCCGGGGATGCCTCATGCCCCAAGACAAAGGTGAGGGCAGACGCGGCTCACCTTGGTGTCTGGAGTGGACTTCGCCTCCCCAGCCCTGTCTCTCTCACACTGACTTGCACTGGTGCAGCTGTGAAACTGACATTTGCTTTTCCTTAAATGCCCACTTCCTCTTCCTTTGCATGATCCCAAGAAGTTCTGTGGGTCTGTAGCCGCTGGGGCCATTTCTTTCTCCCTGGAAAGGTGTAATAAACCATTTCCTGTTGAGGTGTTAAGGATTCAGTTTGTCACTTTCAACAGCATTTATTTGTGGAGCGAAATAAAACCCCAGTTAGATAATTCTGGAATGGTGGATGAGCATGTCAGTTGCACCTCCACTGTCAGAAGGGGAGGCGTCTGCTGTTGGTTTGTATAAATGTCTCTCAACAAAGGCACTGGCGGCGTTTGGGCAGGATGGAGCTCACTGTGGGACAGCGAGGCGGTTTGCTATTGCTGGCTTTTGCCATTGGAACAACTAAAAATGCCCCATAATTCCCAAATGCCTCCCTAGGGATGCAATAACCATGGATAAAAAAGGAACACCCCAATAAAGAGCATGGATAATGCACTGGCCTCGTCCTAATCTCCAGCGGGTAGGACTGACTCACAAAGACTTTGCCCAGCCCTTCCTCTCTTCTCATCGGAAATGCGGCTTTCCTCTTCTGAGACGCCATTCTCCACACTCTGCCCCACCTCTCTGCATGAACGCATGGACACCCACATGCCACTCAGCAGCCAGAAGCACCAACTCCATTTGCTTATGTGTTATTGCTGCTCTGGTAACAGAGATTTGAGGAAAAGCCAAACCTGTGGCTGGATCATTAAAAGCCCCCTCCCTGGGACTGTTCAGTTTTGTGACTTGAGCCCAGGAGCTTCTAGCACTCTTGGCTCCAGCCTCCTGGAGAACAGGTGGTCTAAGTGAGTAAAGCTGTCACAGGGTGAAGGTCCGTTTTACGTGTCAATTTGACTTGGCTTAGGGATACTCAGAAAGCTGGCAAACATTTGAACATGGTTTCTGGATGTGTCTGTGAGGGTGTTTCTGGAAGAAATCAGCATTGGAGCCAGTGGGCTGAGTACAGGAGATGCCCCTCACCAATGAGGGAGGGCATCCTCCAGCCCACCGAGGGCCTGAACAGGACAAGAAGGCAGAGGAAGGGCGGGTTCTCGCTCCTTGAGCTGGGACGTCCATCTTCTCCTGCCCTCAAATATAGGAGCTCCTGGTTCTTGGGCCTTCTGACTCAAACCAGGACATACACCCCCCTCCCCGCCACCCACTTCCCCTCAACCCGCTCCAACATATATCATGTCTCAGGCCGCCAGGCTCAGACTGAATTGCACCCCTGGCTTCCCTTGGTCCCCAGCTTGCAGAGGGCACATTGCTGGACTCCTCAGCCTCCACGATCACATGAGCCATTTCCCATATTAAATGTACCCTTGTACATCTATATCTATGTCTATCTATCTACATCTATATATCTGTCCTATTGGTTCTGTGTCTCTGGAGATACCTGACTAATACACACAGGGAAAAATAGAGTACTAGTCAGAAAGAAGAAAAAGAGAAGGGGAGAAGGCAGAGGAGAGAGAGGGAAAGAGAGAAGAAGAGAAGGGAAAGGGAAGGAGGGAGAGGGAGAAAAAGGAAGGGAGAGAGGGAGGGAGAATGGAGGGAAAGAGGGTAGAGGGAGAGGGAGTTGAGAAGGCCTGCAGGGAAGAGGTGGCCAATCTTTTGGCTTCCCTGGGCCAGACTGGAAAAAGAATTGTTTTGAGCCACACATAAAATACACTAACACTAACAATAGCTGATGAGCTAAAAAATTGTAAAAAAAATCTCAGTGTTTTTGAAAGTTTATGAATTTGTCTTGGGCTGCGTTTAAAGCCATCCTGGGCTGCATGTGAACCACGGGCTGTGGGTTGGACAAGCTTCTTGTTAAAGTTTTCAAGTCCCTGGTTCTAGTTCAGACTGAGATTAACTCCACACTGCTCTTTTTGACATTGGTAACACAAAATAATTGATATATTTTCAGTTTTTGTGAATTTCTATCAATTTCATCCAAGTGGCCTGACCAACCCAAAAGAAAAAGAGGTGATTGATTGATAAGCATTCTTGCAATAAAAGAATGCACAAATGAATGCCTTCCTCTTGCCCTGCAAATCACAGGAGACTGCCCTGTGACCTAGTAAAGAATTCTCAGCCCGGCGCTGTGGCTCACACCCGTAATCCCAGCACTTGAGGCTGAGGCAGGCAGATCATGAGGTCAAGAGATCAAGACCATCCTGACCAACATAGTGAAACCCCGTCTCTACTAAAAATATAAGAAGCAGCTGGATGTGATGGCACCTGCCTGTAATCCCAGCTACTCTGGAGGCCGAGGCAGGAGAATCACTCGAACCCAGGAGGTAGAGGTTGCAGTAAACCGAAATTATGCCACTGCACTCCAGCCTGGGTGACAGAGCAAAACTCTGTCTCAAAAAAAATAAAAAAAGAATTCTCACACTGGCCCTATAATAAACATCATTGCAGAGGAAAGCAGACACCTGCAGGCTCTCCCTTTCCTGCCGCTCTCCTGGGAGCTGACCACCGGGAGGCAGCCCAGCAAGGGCCGTGTGGGGCACACTCCCATCTCCACACGAAGTCCGTGAGAAAACTCCCACTGGAGGAGACGGAGACCCCACAGATCATCTAAGGTCGCGCCTGCGTACCAGCCTATGCGATGTGGTCACCTACTCTGTCCCAGCAAGTATGTTCCTTATTCTGCCGTCTATCCTTCACAACTTGTAGCGCTTGAATGGCTCTTTATTGTATGAAATTATAGTGGCAACCATTATAATTTTGCTGGGAAGCTGGAAAATGGGAAGAGGGGCAGCAATATGGAAAAATCTCAAGCTTCCACACACTCATCAGTGGGAGAAAGAAAAGAACTCCCCCATTCCCCCTTCCTCATCTTGAGCAAGGACATGTAATCGGCAGGACCACCTTCTCCAGAACTCTAGCTGCAGGAGAGTCTGGGGAATAGAGTTTTAGCTCCCCAGTCTCACCAACCAGGAGGAGGGTGGAATGGAGGTGGAAGGAATCAAAACGTCAGCTTACTCTTTATTGTAATTAACCAAAAACAACTAACACCAGCAAGCTGTCGTAGAAGGTGGTCTGAGCTCACGCCTGTGACACACCATTTTAATTGCTAGACACACCGAAAATAGTTAATGGGTTCCGACACTGTGCTTGGAGTTGGGAAGTTGCCCACATGAAAAACACAAGTTGAAAACTGATGCTTATCTTGACATTGCTGATGAGAGCTGGATTAGGACTCTTTCGCCCTAGTGAATACTTGCAGCGTTTGCTGCTCAATGTCCGTTCCCTTTCGTGGGTCAACAGAACCCTTTAGAAGAAACAGTATACTCCTAATCTCAGCCACAGAGCTTTGTGGAGCTAACTCTACCTCCAGGATCCAGAGTGCAACCCACTCCTTCCACCTGGCCCAGGCTCCCAGGCAGCCTATTCATGAGTTGATGGGCCTGAATTGGAGCCTAAATTTCCCCAGCCCCAACATGCAAAGCTGAAAATGAATCCAAAAGGAACACGACAGATAGACCCCGTATGAGTCTAGGATTAGGCTCAGCTGTAGCGAGTCCTGTTCATAAACACTTAGTCCTGTCGTATACCAACAAACACCCGCTGTTGAAGATACTCTGGGCTCCATTTCCCGTCGCCAACAACATTCTGATGGATTGGATACTCACATCAAACTTACAAGGTATGTGTTTTTATTATGCCCATTTTAAAGATTAGAAAACAGTCACAGGGTGGTCAAATATGTTGAATGCATAAAAATATAGATCGAGGAAGGCATCTTGGGCAGTGCTGAAGTTAGTATCATTATGCCAAAATGTTGTGCGACATTACATTGTGATTCTAAACTATCGTTCTTTGCTATTCTAGAAATAGTGTTGAGCCTGTCACCCTGACTCTCATTACAATCCTGCAGTCACCTCCAGTTGCTTTCAACCAAAGCCCCAAATTCCTGCATGACCTATGTGATAACTCTCCATTGCACTCCACTTGTTAAATCTCTTAATTGGTGACGAAAGCTCTGCATTAAAGCTCTAGATGCTGTATGACCTTTGTGTTCACTACAAGCTAAGCAGGGCATTTACCAAGGAGGCTGTAATCCTGTCCCTGCACCATTAAACAAAAACGAAGTCTATTCTTTTTCTTCCCCAAAGTCTTAATATATGACAATTTGCAGAAAAATCAAAACTTTTTTTGTGGCGGTCCCCTTTCTTATAATGCCAGCTACCTCTCAAGAACGAACTGACATCTCCAAAAGTGAGACATTTGGGAGCAACAGTCTGTCTGTGCTCAAGCAAGATATTTCCTTGGAAGAAGGTAGAAGCAAAGACTAGTTTGGGTGTGATCTGAAGCACTGTTTTCTGCATTCTAGTCAGTGCGTGCGTGTGTGTGTGTGTGTGTGTGTGTGTGTGTGTGTGTTAGTCAATATACTCAATTTTCTGTGTTTTTGATGAATTGCTGCTAACACCTGTGGAGCCTCCATGGTCTCCATCTCAATTTTCAAGTGCAATTGAGAATTCAGCAAAAAGAGAATGATGCCAACTCTCATCACTTCAAATATCTGTCAAACTTTTACCTATCTTTTAAAAAAAGTAAGATTTATACATGCATGCATATGTTCATTGAAGCATTATTCACAATAGCAAAGACATGGAATCAATACAAATGCCCATCCATTATAGACTGGATAAAGAAATGTGGTACATATACACCATGGAATACTATGCAGCCATAAAAAGGAACAAGAGTATGGGGGAGCTCAACAATGAGAACACACGGAAACAGGCAGGGGAACAACACACATTGGGGCCTATTGGTTGGGAAAGGGAGAGCATCAGGGTAAATAGCTAATGCATGGGGGGCTTAATACCTAGGTGCAGCAAACCACGTGGCACACATTGACCTATGTAACAAACCTGCACATCCTGCACATGTATCCTGGAACTTAAATTCAATTAAAAACAAATAAGATTTAACTCCCTACTTACCTCTTTTAAAAGGCCTAACCATCAACTGAGTCACAGCATTTTTAAATGGACTTATTCAGTGGCTATGGAGATGTGTCCTGTGTTTGCTTGGTTAAGCAAAACGTAAGTTTTCAAGGATCTCCTGCCTCATGTGTTTTCAGGATAAAGTTGGTCAAACATGAATTCCTAGATCTAGAATTCACAGATGGACAGATCTGGAAGGTGGAAGTGAAGCACTCATTACTGTCTGAAAGTTATAGGGACCACAGAGGAAGCAGAAGACATCTGGCTTCTCCTCTCTCTCCTTTACAGTGTTCCTAGCCCTCTTACGGACTGCTTTTCCTGTGACCAACAAGTTGCCCCAGAGGCAAAAGAACACTGACAGCTTTCCACAGATTAAAAAAAATTCACCAAATATACAGTTTGTCAGATTCGATTTAATATTTTGTTAAAGGTATTTGTTTCTGTGTTCATGAAAAATATTGGATTGTAATTTTTTGTTATGACTTTTCAGGTTTTTATATTAAGATTATGCTGGCCTTATAAAAATGAATTGGAAATAATTTATTCTTCCTTCATTGTCTGGAATATTTTGTGTAAGTTTGCTGTTTCTTTCTTAACTGTTAGATAAAATTCACCAATAAAACCATCTAGGCCTGGAGTTTTCTTGTTGGGATGCCTTTTGATAAAGATTTTGCAGTAGGCAGATTCATGTCTCCCCCAAAGATGTTCATGCCAAATTTCTGGAAACTACAATTATATTACTTTACAGGACAAAGGGAGTTTTGCAAATTTGATTAAGGGTATAGACCTTGAAGTGTGAGATTATCTTGAATTATTCAGGTGGGCACATTCTAATCATGTGAATTTTTAAAATCTGAGAATATTTCTGACCTAGGCTAGTGAGATGTCAGTGAAGGAAGAATTCAGCACCTGTTACTGACCCTAAATGGTGTGTGATAACTCCGAAGAGACTTCTAAGAGCCAAGGACAGTTCCCAGTTGAAGCCAGCAAGGAAATTAAGGCTTCAGTCATGCTATACCTGGGTAGAATTAAATTCTGCTAACACTTGAATATGCAACAAATGAATTATCTCCTAGAGGCTCTGGTACAGAATGGAATGCAACATTGCTGACATCTTGGTTTTATCTCAGTAAATCCTATACCAGACTTCTACAGAATTGTGAAATAGTAAGTTTGTTCTCCCTCAATCAGTAAAGTTGTAATTTGTCATGTTAGCAATAGATATTAATGACTTACAATAAATATAGGACTATTCAGATACTCTTTTTCTTCTAGTGTCAGTTTTGGTAAATTGCATTTCTCCATGAAGTTTTCCATGTCATCTAAAATGTCCAATTATGGACATCTGCTCCTCCTTTTCTACCCGATTTTGAAATATTCAAATACATTTTAAATTCCATTTTACTTACATATTGACTTTTGAACTGTGATTCCTTAATTATTTTTGAGAATCACTCAGAAGATTGTAATCTTTGACTTTTCACAGTCAATTTGCAGTTAATATTTTACCTCTTTACCAAAAAATGCAGAAAACTTATAACTCTTTTGGTTAATTTACTCCTCTCTTCACCTTCAAACTATTGCTGTAATATATATTACTCTAAATGTTTTGAGTTTGCTGAACTTTTTGGCTCTAGAAATAATGAGTTTTCACCAAATTGAAGACATTTTCAATGTTTCTCCAAGTGTATTTTTCTGTCCTATTTTCTCTCCTTTCCTTCTGCAACTTTACTTACACACGCATTTCACTAAATTTCATTTCTATCAGTCATTGCACCTCTATTCATTTTCCTTCAATCTTGTTCTCTCTGATTTTTTTAGTATTTTAACCAACAAATGGAGATATTATATACATTTTTTTCATGGTGTATGTTTGCTGTGTGGAGTAACTATATCAAGTTTATTAACACATCCATTACTTCACATACTTACATTTTTGTGATGAGAATATTGAAAATCTACTCTTTCAGCAATATTCAAGTACTCCATATATTGTTAACTATAGTCTCAATGTTGTACAACAGAGCACCTAAACTTGTTCCTTCTGTCAAGCTGGTATGTTGTATCCTTTGACCAGCATCTCCCCAATCCCCTTCCCCTCCCAGCCCCTGGTAATTACCATTCTACTCTCTGCTTCAGTGAGTTCAACTTTTTTAGGTTCTACATTGTATGGTTTGGCTGTGTCCCCACCCAGATCTCATCTTGAACTGTAGCTCTCATAATTCTCACATGTTGTTGGAGGACCTGGTGGGAGATAATTGAAACATGGGGGTGGTTTCTCCCATACTGTTCTCGTGGTAGTGAATAAGTCTCATGAGGACTGACGGTTTCATAAGCAGAAATCCTTTTTGCTTGGCTCTCTGATGCTCTCTTGTCTGCCACCATGTAAGGCCTTTCACCTTCCACCATGATTGTCAGGCCCCCTCCAGCTACATGGAACTGAGTCCATCAAAGCTCTTTTTCTTTGTAAATTACCCAGTCTTGGGTATGTCTTTATCATCAGAGCAAGAACAGACTAATATGTACATATATTTGAAATCATTTAGTATTTCTCTTTCTCTGCCTGATTTATTTCTCTTAGCATAACATCCTCCAGGTCCATCCATATTCTTGCAAATGATAGGATTTCCTTCTTTTGTAAGACTGAATAATATTCCTTTGTGCATATATACCACATTTTAAAAGTCCATTTATCCATTTGTGTCCCCTGTTTCTGACTGTATATCTTGGTTATTGTCAATAGTGCTGTAGTAAACATGGGAGTGCAGATTTATTTTGAAGACATTGATTTTATTTTCTTTGGATATATGCCTAGTAGTGGGATTGCTGGATCATATGGTAGTTCTATTTTTTTCTGAAAAAGGGGGTTGCTCTGGCACTCAAGCTGGAGTACAGCAGTGAAATCATAGCTCACTGTAGCCTCAAACTCCTGGACTCAAGTGATTCTCCCACCTCAGTCTCCAGAGTGATTGAGGTGTATGCCACCAAATCCAGCTATCTTTTTATCCTAATTTGTATTATTTTGTGGAGACAGGGTCTTATTATATGCTCAGGGTGGTCTCAAATTTCTGGGCTCAAGCGATCCTCTCATCTCAGCCTCTGAAAGCTACTGGATTGCAGCTGTGAGCCACCATGCCTGGCTATTTTTATTTTTTTAAGAAACTTCCATAATGTTTTCTGTAACAGCTTCACCAACTTAAATTCCCACAGTGTGCCAGCATTCCCTTTTCTCCATATCTTCACCAACACTGGTTATCTTCCATCTTTCTAAAGTAGTCATCCTAGCAAGTTGGGAGGTGACCATCTTACTATCATTTTAATTTGCAACTCTCTGATAATTAGTAATGCTGTTTTTTCATATATCAGTTGGCCGCTTGTATGTCTTCTTTTAAGAAACACCTATTCGATAATTTTGGATTTTGTCCTGCACATTACAAATGTTATATTTATGACTGTTTTAAAATTTTGAATTCCATGCAGACTACTTTGTGGTTTTGTCAATTAAGTATTAAGTGATTTGGTTTTGGCTGGTAATGAGTTGGTTGAATTCACACTACGAAATCTCTGTTAGGGTTCAGCTCAGATCCTTTTATCTTAACTGTGCTGCATGTTCTTCCCCATGCTCCTGGGTTCATAGGTCATCCAAAAATGTGGGCAAAGTTAATACAAGCAATTGGGGGTCTTTCTTTATGGCTCTTGCCTTTGTTGGAAGTCCCTCTCTGCATTCCAGTAGCAGTGACTGCTACAGATTTTGTTGTCTGGTTTTTCTGTTTAGAAAGATTGAGTTTCAGTGGGTTGTGGTGGTTCACTCCTGTAGTCCCAATATTTTGGCAAGCTGAAGTGGGCGGATTGCTTGAGGTCAGGAGTTCAAGACCAGCCTGGCCAACATGGTGAAACCCTCTCTATACTAAAAATACAAAAATTAGCCGGGCATGATAGTGCTCACCTGTAATCCCAGCTACTCAGGAGGCCGAGGCATGAGAATCACTTGTACCTGGGAAGTAGAGGTTGCAGTGAGCTGAGATTGCACCACTGCACTCCAGCCTGAGTGACAGAGTGAGACACCATCTCGAAAAATACAAAATAAAATAGAGAAAGAGGGAGTTTCCGCAGGAGTGTTAGCTGTCCCTTACAGCAATGATTTTGGCCTGTTTTTAGGGGAAACGCCATCAAAACAGGAAAATGACTCCACGCCTTTCCTTCCAAATGTCAGTTTCCTTCCAGAATCTCCTGTTTCTCTTCACTTTCACAGCCTTCTGGAAGTCTTTGTGGTGTTGTTTATGTGTCTGTGTTTGCTTTTTTGTTTCTTATCTTATTCAGAGATTAAGGGTGTTACCCTGTGTGAAGACCTATCCAGCAGGCATCGACTCGGTCATGCTGAAAGCTGAACTCCTTCGAACAGTTTTGAAGTTTCCCTTTCCTCTTCCTACTCCGGTAGCTGGAGAATCCTGCCTCCCAGGATCCTCCTGCCAGTTCCAGTTTGTTCCCCTGACATAGACTAAAGGCTCAGCTTGTCCTGAATCCCAGCCCGGAGCTTCAGGGAAGCTGGTCAGTAATTTCTGCTTATCCTCCGACTCCCTCTTCTGGCTCCTATAGCTCTTACTTCTCCCAGAATTATATAAGATCTCATTCCTAAAAATAGATTCGTATTCCTGATAGTTCTGCTTCCCTCACTGAACCTTCACTGGTACAGTGGCATTTGAGTTCCATCCATAAGAAGAATGGCAGTCTGAACAATTTACGCTTACTGCCTTCTGCAGTGAACAGGAGGCAAAGAATTGCATGCCTTCCTTCCGCCAACCTTGGTCCTGCTCCCAGCTGGCCTGAGCTTTAGTCTCTCTTGGACGCTCCATAAAGATCAAATGGCCATCTCCTGAACTCTATTGAGGACTCAGCTTTAAGCAGGCATCACTATGTTACTGAACACATCAAAGATGGGCTGCCCCAGGAGGTGTCACAACTTGTACTTACAAGTCAGAGGTAAAGGATCCAGTAGTGACCATTACTGCCTCTTGAGAACAAAGGCATTCATTAGTGTGAAATGCTCCTGAATTTACTGACACTCTTACGATTTGTTTGCCACTTAGACCCCCAAATCTGATTTTTCTTGTTTTTTTCTCAGCTAGCAACAAATGCTAGTCAGGGCCACCAGGGGGCGCTGTTTACCCTATAACCATTCCCAGACTGTGTGTGGGTCTGGAGCTGAGATATTTCTCACATAAATTAATAAAATTGGCATTCCATTGTTCCAACTCTCAAAACAACACAATTTCAGCAGATTTCCATTTGAAGCTCAATCTTTTTTAACAAGCCATCAGAGAGCCTTAAGGAGAGTTAGAAGCAATGCAGTCGGTCTTTCTATGAAGCACCTTTAGTCACCTGGATTGTCTGCCCTGAGAAAGGTGGTTGAAAGGAGCGAATCATACCTAAAAGTCAGCATGTCCTCCTTCCCAGAACCTGGCTGAATCTGCTGTGAATAAATAATCCCACAGCTTAGGATTCGGATCATGGTCGGCTAGAAGGGGCATTTTATAGGTAGTTTGATATTGGAACTCAGCTCTGTGTGTATTTTGTAGCCTGGGCGAATTTGAATTATTTTTTATTAAAAATTCAACATTTAGGTTTTTATGAGTAAGGACTACAAAATAGAGAAAAGAAATCCAAAGACTTAGGGGTAGAGCGGGTGAAATCAACCTAATAGCAGAACCCATCCCAACTCAATGCCAAGACGCTGGAGCTGGTTTCATCTGCATCTTCTGGCTGGTGGTTCTGGGAAATGACTGTAACGACTTCCATTCTTGTTTATGGGCAGTCCTGTGTGCTGTCTCCTTTCTGCCGGAGGGACCTGCTCTCCTGTGTTTCTTTCCTTGCATCCCTGACATTAATCTCCCCCTGTTCCTGATGCTTATGATCAAACATCATGGAATTACTTAAGCCATATTTATTGAGTGTGGGGTATGGTCTTGGCTCTGTGTTGTTTCTGGGGATGTAGCCCTGGGACAAAAGACCTCCTCGCTGAAGGGATATTTACGAGGAGAGGGACATGGTAGGAAAAGTATTTCAAGAAGAGAGAGCAGCACGTGCAAGGTTTCTGGAGGGAGAGAACTGTGCAGAGCCAGTAGAGGGAACAGGAGGGGGCAGGTGGGCAGTGAAATCATTTTTAGCTTCTCTAGGCCCTTAAAATATGTAATGTGTGCCTGTTTTCTGATGTTGATTTGAGGTATTTGTGCATGCACATTATCCCACCTAACGGGCTGTCAGAGGGCAGGAACCCTGCCTGTAAGTAATCACTCAACAATTACTATTGAACTGAGGAATGCTGGGGCACAGTGGGCGTCGTATTTCTGCAGGACCTGATTGGTCAAAAGGAACAGGGATGCAGCTGAGAGAGAGGGCACGCAATGGATTTGAACGCCTGGGTGTTCCAAAGAGGATGGGTTATGTGAAGGCACTGTGACAAATAACCCAAACTTTCAGGGGCATACGACAGCAAACGTTCACCTCTCATTCCATTTGTGTGTGTGCGTGTGCGTGTGCATGTGTGTGTGTCCACTGCAGGTTGGCAGGGGTCTTTGCTCATTAAGTTCATGTAGGGACTCAGTTGATGGAGCAGCTACTAACTAAATCAAAGCCGGTCACTGCATCTGCTCACTCTAAATACTGGGTTCAATGAAGGGTGTGTATTAAAGAGCCATTATTAACTGACTGCAGGTTGAATTCTCCAGTCTCAAATTTCTTCTGGAATGATGGAATGCACTGAATCTGCTTGTGATTGCTTTATGCTGAGAAGCAGAAAAGAGTTTAACTTCAGTGAAATTTTCAAATAAATATAGTTTGGATAATATGACTTTGCATAAGTAGATAGGGAGAAGGACAGGGTAATCGTTTAGGGAGTTGTTACTCAAAGGTGGCCCACTGACCCACAGTGTCAAGATTACCTGGAGGCTTGGGAGAAATGCAGAGAAGTCCCAACCCCTGGCACCTGAGTCAGAAGCTGCCTTTTTAACAAGTTCTCTAGGTCACGTGTAGACACAGGAACGTCTGAGAATTGAACATTTAGAGCAGTGAGTCTACGACAGGAGTAGTTGAGTTTGAACACCAGCTCTGCCAATTAGCTGCTCTGTGGCACTGGATAAGTCTCCTAAATGCTGTATCTCAATTCCCTCATGTGTAAGAGGGATTAATACCAAAAGTAACGTCATAGGACTGTGGTGAGGATTAAATGGGTCCACACCTGTCAAAGTACTTAAGACAGTGCCTGGCACAGAGTAAGGAATCTGCAAGTGTTAGAGATGATGAAGATGACGATGGTGATGGTGATGGTGATAATAGTGATGGTGGTGACGGTGGTACTGATGGTGATGGTGATAATGATGATGGTGATGATGATGATGATGGTGATAATGGTGATGTTATCGGTGATGATGGTGATGGTGATTATGATAATGATGATGATGGTGATGATGATGCTGGTGATGGTGATAATAGTAATGGTGATATGGTGGTGATGATGATGGTGATGATGGTGATGGTGATGATGGTGATGGTGATGATGATGATGATGGCGATATTGGTGATGTTATCTGTGATGATGGTGATGGTGATTATGATAGGGATAATGATGGTGATGGCGATGGTGATAGTGATGATCATAATGGTGATTATGATAATGATGGTGATAATGGTGATGATGATGCTGGTGATGGTGATAATAGTAATGGTGATGATAGTGGTGATGGTGATGATGATGATGATGGTGATGATGTGATGATAATAGTGATGATGGTGATGGTGATAATAGTAATCGTAATAATGGTGATGGTGATAATGATGTGATGATGATGGTGGTGGTGGTAATAGTAATGGTGATGGTGGTGATGGTGATGGTGATAATGGTGATGATGATGGTGGTGATGGTGATGATGGTGATGGTGATGATGATGGTGACAACGATGGTTTTGGTGATGGTGATGGTGGTGATGGTGATGATGATGGTGATAATGGTGATGGTGATGGTGATGATGGTGATGTTGATGGTGATGATGATGGTGGTGATGGTGATGATGATGGTGATGGTGATGATGATGGTGATTATGGTGGTGATGGTGATAATGGTGATGATAATAGTGATGATGGTGGTGGTAATAATAGTAATGGTGATGATGGTGATGGTGATTATGATAGAGATAATGATGGTGATGGCGATGGTGATAGTGATGATCATAATGGTGATTATGATAATGATGGTGATAATGGTGATGATGATGCTGGTGGTGGTGATAATAGTAATGGTGATATGATGGTGATGATGATGGTGATGGTGATGATGGTGATGGTGATGATGATGGTGACAACGATGGTTTTGGTGATGGTGATGGTGGTGATGGTGATAATGATGGTGATGGTGATGATGGTGATAATGATGGTGATGGTGATGATGGTGATGATGATGGTGATAATAGTAATGGTGATATGATGGTGATGATGATGGTGATGGTGATGATGGTGATGGTGATGATGATGGTGACAATGATGGTTTTGGTGATGGTGATGGTGGTGATGGTGATAATGATGGTGATGGTGATGATGATGGTGATAATGATGGTGATGGTGATAATGGTGATGACGGTGGTGGTGATGGTGATAATAGTAATGGTGATATGATGGTGATGATGATGGTGATGGTGATGATGATGGTGGTGATGGTGATAATGATGATGATAATGGTGATGCTGATGTTGATGGTGATGATGGTGATGATAGCAATGCAAATACAGTCAAGGAAATATCAGTGTGATTATTTCCATTTAATATGAAGTTTTTGTTAACCTAATCCTACAGTAAATTGTTCATTTGCTAGCCTATAATCCTAGTGGAAGGGTGAAGGGTCCACTCTGTGGGTCTTAACAACAAAGGTGAGAAGAGTCTGTAACCAGGTATGGGCACTGGAGCATCAGTCTTAAAAGTTGTTCTCATGGGCCAAAAGTCACCTGCATCTCGCATCTTATCTGGAGATGCTGGGCCTGTGTCCTCTTCAGGGTAGATGAAGCTCTGCACAGGCTGAGTTCAGGTAGCAGCGCCCGAGCAGCACAAGGGTCTCAGGAGGTTGTCTGGAATGGTAAGTGGAAGTTACAAAGGGACAATTCTTCAGTGTGCTTGCTCAAAATAAAAAGGTCCAACAAATGAAACCTGACACAAACAAACACCTAGGAAGTGAGACCTAACACAAGTTTCCCAGGCACCCAGCGTAGGAAACACCTGAGCACACACCTATCCGTCTAGTGAATGGCTGTGAACATGACCTCTGAAGTCAAATAGCGTAGACTCAATCTCGGCTCAACCACTTCTTAGCTGAGTAGCACTGAACAACCCACCTAACTGCTCTGACGTCAGCTTCCTTCCGTGTGAACTGGACATGACAAGAGCTCATGTGCGTAGGGTTGTGAGTGAGATGATTTGGCAATTAGCAAATCATCTCAATTAACCGAATAAACGTTAATTGTCATTATCTTCACCATCTCTATTAACAGCTGAATAAACCAAGGGTAAAATGTGTAAATCCGAGGTTCCTCATTAGTGAAGGAGGACTAATTGTCTACGGATTCACAGTATTCATTCAGTGGACAAGGAATTATCTTCACGTACACACTTGTAGGGGAGGGCTGGGAATACAGGGGTGAGCACATCAGACATTGTGCCCCACGGAATTGACATGGAACAGGGAATGAGCAAGCCAACAAACAAAGGAACAAGGGTCAATAAATGTTCCCTAAATATATTGTCATTAGATAGAACAAAGGCTGGCATCTATCCACATGGAGAGACAAAGAACATACTGTTTCTACATTCCACACTTCTGACTTCTCTCTACCTTAGCCAGACATAGAACTGGAGTTAATGAAAGAGGGGCTGACATGCAATACTCAATGTACCTTAGGGTTGGCAGTCATAAACTGGCACAGCTGCTTCTGGGTGGGCAGAAAGCTGATTTCCAATGTGTGGGCTGTCACATACCAGCAAGTTGCTTAACCTCCTCTATGAGCTTCAGTTTCCTCATCTGTACCAATGTGCACACCAAGGTCACTCACCCCCATCTTCCTCACCTCTCTAAAGAGAACTCTGGGGTACCCAGTTGTTTGGACCAAAACACTGGCCTCTTCTTTCCCTCCCACAATCCACACCCATCCATCAGCAGGTCCTGTTGGCTTCACCTCCACTAGGCATTATTAACTGGTCCATGTCTTGACTTCACAACTCTGCTCCTCCTACTCCAGCGCAAGCATCCAAGACTCCCTGTTGCCTTGAGCCAGCTCTTAATTGGACTCCAGTCTTCCTTGGCTACCCCTGTAGGCTGTGGTCTACAAGTGGCCAGAGTGATCCTTCTGAAAGAAAAATAAGACCCTTCAGGCCTCCAGCTTAGGGTCTTCACACTTTCATTTTTATCAGCATGAGAAGCTCTTTTCCCAGAAATTGATGTGCTCACCCTCTCACTTGATCCACCCTTCCTAAAGTTGCACCGCCAAATCAGACTTTTCCCT
The DNA here is from genome assembly GCA_028533165.1 of Leontopithecus rosalia. Lineage (NCBI taxonomy): Eukaryota > Metazoa > Chordata > Mammalia > Primates > Cebidae > Leontopithecus > Leontopithecus rosalia. Next base: position 3,956,608 of record CM052656.1, on the reverse strand, counting down.
TATTTTGCTTTATTTTTGTTCACAGCATGTATCACTGCCTTATCAGATATGTTTGCTTGTGTATTACTCTGGGATCTGTATCACCCACTAGAATGTAAGGTCCATGAATTTAGGAAACTCATCTATTTTGTTCACTGCTAGAACCTCAAAATCTGGGCCTGAAAAATAGTAAGCAAGTGACACATACTTATTTAATGAATGAATAAAACGTCAAAGGATAATAACACCCATAAGTGTGGAGAAGATTAAATGAGATGATGCCTATATGTCTTAAGAACAATGCCAGGACACAGCACTAAGCACAGACATTTTATTTTCCTCCCTCTTTTCCTTCTTGTCTTTTTCTCATCTCTAACAGTAGGCAGACAGTTAGAGTTTGATACTGAATTTGTGGGATGACCACACCTGTTTCATGAGGCCAACATATAGCCCTTCTTTTCCATGTCCTCAGCAATATATACCTATAAGTCCCCTGTCTAAAGGTAAACAATGCAAGAAGTCTTGGAACTGAAATCACAAGTTCCATCCCTCATTTTATTTTATATTAACAATTTAAAATTTAAGCATGAACAAAACAATCTGAAGTTGCCTCACTGACTTAGGAACCCTGAACCCCTGTGGAAGCAGCAGTTTCCTCTTTCCAATCATTCTCCTCGCCCGTAAATTATGTTAAGTGTTTCCATGTGCCCACAGTCCTTAGGAAATTCCGCAATAGCCTTTGAGGAGATCAGCAGCCTCTGATGTTCCTTATGAAATTCAGAAAAGCATCTGGAAGTAATTTAAGTTAAGGAATTAATGATTTGGGGGTCAAATAATACATGACTTAAAAAAATACAGAAAACTTTATTAGCCCATGAACCTCCATTTTTGTGGATTTTCGTATAAAAGAGAAATTGACTGTATCATCTCTTTTGTTTGTTCAGTTTTGTGTGCGTGTTTGTTTGACTGCTTTTTAGAGGGACACACAACAGATTAAATAGAGTCCTGTAGGAAGGTTTGCAGAGCGGCTCTCATTTGCTGGGTCTCCTGAAGGCTCTGGAAGGGGATGCCCAGAGGCGTCATAGTCTCAAAGGACAGCTGTGATTCAGAAACACCTGAAGACAGTGGATGCCTTTGATGTGCTGTGCAGTGAACTCACCTGACTGAGAATCCTCTCCCCCGCCCCACCCCCATGTTGAATTCGCATTTATTTTGCGGTGGCTTGACAGCCCCTGGTTTGGATTATTTGCATCATAGAAATGTAGTTCTGGACCTGCACTTGTCTTTACAGTAGGGAAAGCTACGTTCTGTGCCAAAAGGAAAGAAGTGATGTGGAAAGAAGGTACCTTATGAGGCTGCACAGAAGAACATGGGAGTGGAGGGTGCTTCTTTGCTTTCTTTGTCCCTGTTATCAGATAGGGAGGACAGAGGATGACGTAGATTCCTGTCCTCAGTCACAAATAATGAGACATGCTGTGTATTTCTCCCTCATGCTGTGAACATTTAAATGAAAAAATATATATTTATTCCCCAGTGATGTATAGGCCCAAAACACTGTGACTAAAACGTGCCTTCCACTCTGGGACCCCAAGTTCAGTTTATAACTCCCCTGCCCCCCCACCCGCCCCCAAGGTCAGGTCTACACTAGCTGAATGAACTGAAGAATTGGGCAATTATCAGCATCCCCACTTTAAAAATCAAGTCTCTGCTATCCAGGCCTATGGGAATCAAGTTTTTACCATTCTCTTTGGGGCCTGGCTAGTTTTCAGGCTACCTTGTCCCACATCATGTGAGTGGAGCCGGCTCAGAAAACCAGGGAGCCATCTCTTCTCAGACTGGCCCAGGCTTCCGGGCCTCAACCCAGAAGAAAGCCTCCCACTCTGGCCATTGCCCTGCAAGGACTTGGCTCCGCTCCGCCCCAATTTCTCCTTATACCTGGCTCATTCCTTAGGGGCTGAGTTGGGAGATAAGGCTTGGGGTTGCAGTTGCTGGGGATCATTTGTTTACATTTTCTTTCTTTCTTTCTCTCCCCTCCCCCCGCCCTCTCCCCTCCACCCCCGCTTTCTTTCTTTACATTTATTTATTTTTTTGAGAGGAACTCCTGTTCTGTGGCCCAGGCTGGAGTGCAGTGGTGCAATCTTGGCTCATTGCACCCTCTGCCTCCCAGTTTCAAGCGATTCTCCTGCCTCAGCCTCCTGAGTGTCTGGGACTACAGGCACACACCATCATGCCCGGCTAATTTTTGTATTTTTAGTAGAGATGGGGTTTCGCCATGTTGGCCAGGCTGGTCTCAAACTCCTGACCTCAGCTGATCCGCCCTCCTCGGCTGCCCAAAGTGCTGGGATTACAAGCGTGAGCCACCGCGCCCCGCCCTGCATTTCTTTTCTTTCACTCAAGGATTTCTTTTTTCTTTCGAAATTCTTTCCTGCACTGATGGTGAGACAAGACCCCTCAGGCTTCCTTTTGAGGTTGGACCAAGCCACCCCACGGTGAGAGGGGGTGAGGAGCTCAGGACAGGAGGAGACCTCCGGAGGCCTCGGAACCCTGGCCCTTCACTCCCAGTCACAAGGGGGAGTCGGAGTCCCGCCCTCAAACTGCTCAGACCCCGAATAGCAGAAAGGCCCGAGCAGGAGCATCAGGAACCGCACAGGGAAACAGCTGAGATCACTTGGGATCACCACCATGAGGGAGGCCAGAGCTGGGGAAACCAGGGGGAAAGGATTCGGAGAATGAAGTGGGTGGGGAGGTCGGATCTTCCTTGTCTGAGTCTGCAGAGAAACTGCCTAATGCAGGAGCAAGTCTGCAGAGGGGCTCTTCCCCACCCCCCGAATAGATAATAAAACACATGCGTGGGGGGGCGGGTGATTGCGGAGTGGACGCCCCACAGACATGCAGTGAAAAACGGTCCTTTCTTTCTCCCTGCGTTCTAGGCCTCTTCCCAGACACACTGCTCTGATCTCGTGCCTCGCCCGCCCCGCCCGCCCCCCACACACGCAGGTGCACACCCGCCCCTGCCTGAGCCCGCACCTCGCCCTCACGCTCCGCCGCGCGCCGCTTCTCCCGGCTCCGGGATGCAGCCAGGACACCTCCCCGCAGCAGCTGCGCGGGACGTTGCCAGCCAGATGTCCCGGCCCTCCAGGCTAAAGCAGGGGCCACCTGGAGTTGAGGAACGGGGCGTGGCGACCAGCAGGCCCCGCAGTGACCACGGGAGAGTGGGGAGAAGGGGCCCAGCTCCGTCTTGAGCGGTGGGTCCCTGGACAGGACCCCCCGGGCCGCGGGCCGCTGGGCACCCAAGCAGGGGGCAGGGAGCGCTGAGTTTCGGGGGGAAGGCGCGCACCCGCGGAGGAGCGCTCCCCGCCGCCTAGGGGCCGCCCGCTCCCTGCCCCGTCTTCTTTCCGGGGCACGGCCTCCCTAGCCCGGGCGTGGGGTTCTCGGTCCGCCGCCCCTCAAGCCGGGCAGCGCTCTCTCCTCCCGCACCCTCCCTCTGCTCGCGGTCCCGGGGCGCGGCGGGGGCGGGGCCTGACCGGGCCGGGGGCGGGGAAGGGGCGGGGAAGGGGCGGGGCGTGTGCAGGGGCGGGGCAGGGGCGGGGCCGGCGGCGGCGGCGGCGGCTGGAGAAAAGTTGTCCCGGCCGGAGCGCGAGCAGCCGCGGGAGCCGGAGCCGGAGCCGGAGCTGCCGCGGGAGCCGGAGCGGCCGTGGCGTGGACCCGGCAGGGGCGGGGACCGCGGACGGCGGAGACGCAGCGGGCCCGGCCGACCGGGCTGCGGGAGTGGCCCCGGGGCATGGGGCGGCCGGCGGGGGCCGCGGGCGGGAGCTGCGCCCCGGGCTGGCGGCGGACGGCGTGAGCGGCGGCCGGCGTGAGCGGCGGCCGGGACGCAGGATGCGCTCCGAGGGCGCGGCCCCCGGGCCCGCGGCGCCGCTGTGCCGGGCGCTGAGCCTGCTGCTGGGCGCGCTGCTGGGCAGAGGTAAGGCCGGGGTGGCCGCCGGGCGCGCGGGCGCTCGCGAACTTCCGGAGTCCGGGGGAGCTCGGGACCCGGGCAGCCGAAGCGAGGGGCGGGCGGGGCGCGGGTCCCACCAAGAGCACCTCTGCGGGTGCCGCGCCGCCCCTCACCCGGAAGGGCGCTTCCAGCTGGGCCCCGGGATCCGGGCGAGTTAGGCTGGTCCCCGAGTTCCCAAATCTCCCACCCCGGACCCAGAGCTGCCCCTCGGGTGAGGAGGGGGCGTGGCTGAGGGGTAGGGTTCGTTCCCCCAACCCTGAGTTCCGCGGGGACCGGCGCAGCCCAGCTCGGTCACGCTGCGGAGCCGGGGTCCTGGAGATGGGGTCCGCGCGGTGCGCTCCCCATCCTCAGCTCCCGCACTGTGTGGCTGGGCTCCAGAAGGGAAGGCTCGGGTCTTCGCGCCCCCTTCCCGCGACCGCCAGGGTCTCTGTGCCGGTCCCAGAGGAACGCGCACGCAACGCGCAGCTCACCAGGGACCCCAGCTTGGCAGAAACCAGGGACTCTGCGGGTTGCCTCAAATTAGTCCCCTGTGGTGTGGGAGACCGATGGGGAGGTGGGCGCGTCCCCTGCGATGGTAACTGGCTCCGGGGCGGTCCTTTTCCGAGCTCCTTCCCCTCCGTGACCTCTTCTCTACAAAGGGAGTGGGGCCCTGCCCTGGGTTTGAGAGATTTCGGGGAGCTAATGTATGGCGCCCGCGGGGCTCAAAAGAGGTAGCGATGTGGTTATTCCCTTATTATTACGTGCGTGTGCGGCCACATGGCCGCGGGGACCCGGCGGCGGGAAGGGCGGGGAGAGGCGGTCTCCAGCCCCAGGAGCCGCGGGGCAGGCGGGGAGCAAGGCCTCGGCTCTGCGGGGGACATCGGCTGCCCCAGTCCCGGGGCGCGTCGCTTTCCTGCTGCCTGAGCTCTAAGTAGGGTCTCGGGTTCCTGTGGTTAAACCCAGGTGCGCACAAGGGTGTCCTGCGCCTTCGCGCGGCGCCGCCGGTTGGGTATCGGCCCCTGGCTCCCAGCAGAGAACCCTCAAAGCCACCCTTCTCCCGCCTGACGCAGGGCTAGAAATGAATTGAGAGAGACAAGTTGTCAATGGATGTTTAAAAGTAGCGTTTGCTTTTCAAAAGTCATTCCGCACTGCCTGAAAATCCAGAAAAATCTACTTTCCTTGAGGCTGCACTTTCCCAGATACACCAACCAGACAAGTTTGCTATGTTTTATGTAAGTGTTCCTTTCTTCTAAGAGCTCCAGGTAGAGGGGGTGAGAGACGGGGTGGTGCGGGGTGTGGGGAGAGGGAGGGGATGGGGAAGGAAGGACGGAGGTGGGAGAGTAGGAGAGGGGCACTTTTCTGTTTTATTTGAGTCATTAGTCACAATCTGGTGCCTGAATTCTGCTGTTAATTAGCCCTAGGTTCCAGCGTTTCTAGGATTCAGTTTCCCTAAATGCAACGTGGCCATTGAAGAATTCCCTTCCCAACCTACCCTCCAGCAGGTTTTTGATAATGAAATGACTGAATGGGTGGAAAGCACTTTGCAGCGGAAGGTGGTGCCAGGCCAACTGAGCTGGGCCAACCTCCTCCGGGTTTTCACCCCTTGCCCTTGAGAGAATTTAACCAGGTGAGGAAGCTGGATATTCCCGTTAGAGCAAGTGTGGACTCTTCTTCATTAAGGCTCACATTGTGTGTGTGTGTGTGTGTGTGTGTGTGTGTGTGTGTGTGTGTGATTTTACTTTTGCATAAGAGTAGTGGCTGATACAGATGTCCATGTATTCAGTGCTGGGGGCAGTGATTTGGCCAAAAAGCCAACTGGGACTGGATTTGAAGCTGGTATTTGCACAGCAAGGGAAGTGCTGAAAACTAGGGACAGAGCAAAGCTCCTCCCCTATCCCAAACCACCCCTGCCCTCTGGCTAAGTGCAACTTTGATCTGGTGTGGCTTTCTTTCCTTGCTTTTTTGCTTTACAGAGTTCACGTGATTTGGGGGTGCATAAGGGCCTGCAACTTATCTGCAAAATACATTTTCCGTCTCTTTCTCGTGATCAAAAGCAGCAGTTCATTCCCCCTTGGATTCCTCCACACGTAAAGCGTTTGCCCCATAAGGTATCTTCTAGAGAGGAAAGTTTTCTGACCTTGTTTATATTCCTGCTGTCTTAAAAAAAAGCAAAAGCCATCTCTGTCTCTTCCTGCACATGATTTAAGTGCTGATTTCTGGAATCCTTGAAACCACCGATTAATTTTTAATACCAATTGTCTGTTTATTTTTGACTGCGGATTTAGAGGCTTTGTAATTTGTCAGGGTTTGGAAAAGGCAGAATTGTTCTTGGGAGGTTACATAAATAGGACAGGGCATTGAAAGAAGCGAATCTTTTCCTAAGATTTAAGTCTTGGGCTGAGGCAGGAGAGGCAAAACATCCTTGAGTTAGAGGTTGATGTATTGCCCCATGTATAAAGCAAGTGGAAGGGCAGTGCCAGGCTGAGATGCCCTCAGAAGTTTAGTGACGGTTGTTAGTCACATATGAGACCTTCTGGAAAGGTTATGTGGGACCACAGTCTCTTTTCTGAAATCTATGGGGGCAAATGTATTTCAAGATTCAGAATTATTGAGATCCTTGAATGACAGGATAGAAGGAAAGAGAAAAATAGAGGCATAAAGCCATACGTATGTGTGGTATGGCGTCTTAGTCTTTGTGTGGAGTTGCATCCTGTACTTGACTGTGTGTGTGTGATGTGTGAGTCTTTACATAAAGAAGGATAATAAGATCCAAATAGCTTGGCTTCAGATCAGTACTGGCCACTGAATGAATTAAGTACAAGCAACCAAACCAACCTTGGGATTCTCAGTGCTATGGGGTTTTGGGTTTCTGGTAAGGAATTAAGGTTCTATAGCAGGGATGAGAAAGAGGAGTATGTCATCAGGGTAAAGAAGCCCCTCTCAGCTCATGCACGTTAGTGCTGGCACCAAAGAATGATGCTTATGTCGTGTTCTGCACACACTTACAGCCTGTGTACACTTAGCACAGAGACACACAGATTTTCTTTTCATCTTCATCCCTTCTTATCCCTCAAGTCAAAATTCCTCACTGTGTTTCAGCCTCTTAGTAGTCATTGCAACTTCTTGGAAATCATTCTGTTAAACTATCAGATCTCAATGTGTTGTTATAGTTCTTTCCTTTATACCCACATTTCTTGACCAGTGCTTGCAAACTTCAGCACCTGCAGAAAAGCATTATTTTATCCATACAGTTTTTCTTTTCAAAGGCTCTCAACATTTAAAAGTTGGGAGATTTGACTGGGTATGGTGGCTCACACCTGCAATCCCAGCACTTTAGAAGGCAGAGGTGGGTGGATCATTTGAGGTCAGGAGTTCGAGACCTTCCTGGCCAACGTGGTGAAACCCAAACTTTACTAAAAATACAAAAATTAGCCAGGTATGGTGGTGGGCACCTGTAATCCCAACTACTCAGGAAGCTGAGGCATGAGAATCGCTTGAACCTGGGAGTCGCAGGTAGCAGTGAGCCAAGATCACACCACTGCACTTCAGCCTGGGTGACAAAGTGAGATTTGGTCTCAAAAAAAAAAAAAGAAAGAAAGAAATGGGAGAGTTCACATATAAAAATCAGGGTATCCACAACGTGTACATATATCAAAACATCATGTCGTACTCTGTAACTGTATACACATTTTATCTGACAATTATAAAAAGGATTTTATTTCTGGTTTGCTAGAAGTTGCATATACAATTTTATCAAATGCTCTTTTGCATCTACTGAGATGATCAAATAAGTTTTCTCATTCATTATGAAAAACAAATTAGGATTTCCAGATTTTCTCAAAAGTGTCGAAAGTCTGCCAGTCTTGGCTGTACTTTGTTTCGTGGCTGCCTTGTGCCAAACTGAGCAAGGGTGTCTTCCTCAGGAGGGTGTGTTTATTCAGGTCCTCTCTTCTTCTGCTCACTCACCTGGCCTTTCCCTTAAGCAGTTGAGTTTTGCTTCAACCTGTTCTTCGTCCATCTCACTGTTCACTGTTAGCTTAATCATAAGGGTGGCTACAGTCACACAGAGAAGAGCTCAGCACTCTCAATCATATTAGTAGTTCACACCTCCCTGAGCAGAGGTTAAAACAAAGCCTCTCAATGTATGAGATATTTCATACATCCATAGTCATAAGAAACAAGGTTAATAAAAACGTCTTTGGTATATTAATTGAAGTGAAGGGGTGTATTACTGAATTAATGGAATAAATGGAAAATCTAATTGATAGAACGTTTTTACAGCCTTCTACTTTAAAAGCCAGACTTATTAAAGTATAGTTTGCACACAATAAAATTCACGTCTCTGAGTGTGTAGTTCTGAGTCTGACAAATGCACACAGTCCTGTGAACGCTAGAGTTGTGATTCAGAACATGCCTGTTATGCTCCAAAATTTCTGTTGGCTTTTGTAGCCCCTCCTTCCTCATCTCCAATCCTGGAAACCACTGATTTGTTCTTCGTCTCTAGAGTTTTACCTTTTTCATAATGTCATAAGAATGGGATCACGCAGTATGCGGCTTTGGGATTACTTTCTTTTACTCAGAAGGATTCATTTGATAGTCACTGATGTATCAATAGCTTGTTTCTTTTCAATGCTGTATGGCATTCCATTGAATGAATGCACCTCGGTTATTTATTTCATACCGAAAGACAATAACATTATGCCAGTTTTTGGTAATTACACATAACTTCGTAAGATACCGCAAACTCTTTTTAAACCTAGTTTTAGCATTTTGCATTCCCATCAGCTGTGTATGCTAGGTGGTTTGTATCCATTTTGTTTAGATTTGTTTAGTCATTCTGATAGGTGTCTAACAGACATTTGTTTGAGGTTTCCGTTTTTGCCCTCATGACTAATTATGTTGAACATTATTTCTTCTGCTTAATTGTCTTCCTTAAATTTTCTTTGTTGAAATATCTTTTTCAAGTATTGTACCCACTTTTTATGGATGATTTTACTGTTATCATTTTTGAAAGTGCTTTATATATTCTGAATGCAAGTCCTTTGTCAGATACATGTTTTACAGATAGTTTATCCCGGTATGTGTCTTTGGAAGAGCAGACGTTTTACATTTTAACGATATTCCGTTTATTAATATTTTCTTTTAGTGATTGGATTTTTGGGGTCACATCTAAGCAATCTTTGCCTAACCTAAGGTCACAATGATTCCCGTAAACGTGTATTGCGTTGTCCAGGTCTTCTCTATTTCTACAGATCTGTTTGTTCTATCACTTATTGAGAGTATTGAAGTCACCAATTATGTTTCAGTTTTGTCTATTTTTAAATTTTATCTCTCACAGCTTTTGCTTCATGTATTTTGAACACTGTCTTAGGTGCATACATACTTAGGATTTTTTTGTTGGTTTTAAATCAGTCCACATTTATGTAATGCCTTTCTTTATTCTTATAAATATTTCTTGTTGTAGAATCTATTCTACCTGATATTAATATAGCCACTTCAGCTTCCTTTTGATTGGTATTTTTATGGTAATATCTTTTTCATTTTTTTACTTTTAACTTGTGTCTTTATATTCAATGTGGTTTATAAGCACCATATAGTTGGGTTTCGCTTTTTTTTATCCAATCTGATAATCTCTGTCTTTTAACGATAATATTTAGACCACTTGTATTTAATATAATTATTCATCTGTTTATATTTAGATCCACTGTTTTGTACATTGTTTCCTTTATGCTCCATCTGCGATTTATTCTTTTCCTCTTTCCATAACAACTTTTATATTGAGTATGTTTGATGATTCCATTTTATCTCCACTATTCTCCTGTTAGTGTACTTCTTTTGCAGTTTTAGTCATTGCTCTATGGCTTACAAAATACATTTTTAATTAACCGTAACTTGCATTCAAATTAAGTTACAGTGCTTTGTGGGCTACATAAGAAATTTACAGGAATGATCCAAGATGGCCGATCGCTAACATCTCGGGATTGCAGCTCGCAGTTAAAGCTCATAGAACTAGAGGACGCCATACTTTTAGACAAATTCTGGTCACTCAGGAGCAGAAGATTCCCAGTGGAGGAGCCACGCGGGGCAGTGGTCTCGCCGGCACCTCCGCAGGCAGCTCTCGGAGCTGACTAGGCGGGGCTGGCTCCCCTTCTGACCGGGGTTTGGAGGAGCCGCGCGGGTTCCCAGCGCTGACTCCTGAGGCCGGAGCAGAAGTTGTGCCGGGATCTCGGCGCAGAGTGAACGCGACTGGTTCCCCTTCTGACCCAGGTTTGGAGCTCCGGCAAGGCAGACTCACCTATTATGGACACAAGAAGGAAGCCAGACAGGAGAAGCCTGGGCAGAAAAACACCATCAGTCTTAACCCCGCTGTTCCTGGCCCTGGGAACTAACATCTTGGACGTCCACTCAAGAGACCTACTGAAAGCTGGTAATTTCAAAGACGACAGGAGGATAAATTTACAATGATGGGAAGAAACCAGCGTAAAAAGGCTGAGAATACTCAAAATCAGAACCCCTCTCCCTCTAAAGA
>CM052656.1:3922988-3945624 GCA_028533165.1 Leontopithecus rosalia | reverse complement strand
AAAGAAATCAACTTGTTAACCTCTAGATCCAGGTCAGCAATATCTCTCTCATTGCTTGACTTCCTTCCTTCCCTTTTCTCCCTCCCTCCCTTCCTCCCTTCCTCCCTTCCTCCCTTCCTTCATCCCTTCCTTCCTCCCTCCCTTCCTCCTTCCCTCCCTTCCAGCCTTCCTCCCTTTCTCCCTCCCCCCAAAAAAAGAAATTTACAACAGTGTGTTACTTATACTGTTTTCCTCTAGTATGTTTTCAAGAACATGCGCTTACATACCCGATGTATGACTAAGAGAATTTTTATTTAAAAATTATTTTTATATGTATTGAAGAAGAACAAAAATTGTGTTAATGGTCTTCTTTTGTTTCTAAGTGAGCACTTCTGATGTTCTTAAAACCGGGTTCTCTGCACCTGTGCACTGAGCTCCCTTGCTTTACATGCCTTTAGGAACTTAACAAGTTGCTGCCTTCAAGGAGAACACAAATGTGAAATACAACCCATCTGGAGTCTAAGTCAGCAAAATTTCCAAGACAATGGGTTCTAGTTACCCTCCCAGAGAGACTGATTTCTTGTCTTCTGCGATGTGTACGTATTCTTTCTTCCCCTGATTAAAGATGTTCTCCATGATGCGTTAGGAATATTGAGTGTACACTTGCAGATGGCTGGGATCCCAGGGCAACCCAAAGAGGTAACAGAAGGCCGTGTCTTTTCTACGTATAATGTTGTTTTCTTTCTTCTCTCGACACCCTTCATCTTGCCAGCAACATGGTGATTTATTGCTTATGGACTAATTAGGAAGGCTCAGTGTCATAGAAACAAAAGCTTGAGCTGGAGCTTCTGTTCCACCAGTTCCTGGGTGAATGACACAGAAGTCTTTGGTTGTTAGCAACAGTAACATCTTATACCTTAATTTCTTATTACTAAGTAGTAAGAGATTGGAAGCTCTTGACTCCAGAGAAAGCTGGAGGATGAGGTTTCCTATGAGCAGGAGAGCTTCCATGCTGGGTTCCCATAGCTATAATTATTGTCTGGCTTCTTTAGGGTACCATTTTGGAAACAGTAACCATTTTACTAACTTTTGTTACAATCCTCATGTTTTAGATTCCAGGATGAAAGAAGCCCATACCTTGGCTGAACTTTTCACCTGGGGCACCTTTAAAAAATGCCAATCCCCAGGCCTTATCCCAAACCAAGGGATCAGGCTCTGGTCAGGATGGAGTAGGGCTGGTTGTAGACGCAGGGCTTATCCGTTTGACAGTTTCAAAGCTCTTCAGGTGATTCTAACTGTCAGGGATGCAAACAGGTTGTGTAGACCCATCTCTATCTAGAAAGGTACAAGACAGCCTCATTAGTAGGTTCATCGTTTTGTATCCCAGAGGAAAGGGTTTTACTCCCAGAGAAAAACTGAAGAGATTTTACTAAAGGAAGATGGGATGGATGCTGGATGAAAAATCAACCAATGTTCATTCCAGTGGCCCTAAGACCTAGTTTTTATATGTGGTGAAGAAATAAAGGACAGCTCTTCTGAGCCTCAGTTTTGTTTTATAAGTCAGGGGTCCCCAGCCTTCTGGTCGTGGGGTTTTTTTTTTTTGAGACGGAGTTTTGCTCTTGTTACCCAGGCTGGAGTGCAATGGCAGGATCTCAGCTCACCGCAACCTCCACCTCCTGGGCTTAGGCAGTTCTCCTGCCTCAGCCTCCCGCGTAGCTGGGATTACAGGCACGTGCCACCATGCCCAGCTAATTTTTGTATTTTGAGTAGAGACGGGGTTTCACCATGTTGACCAGGAGGGTCTCGATCTCTTGACCTCGTGATCCACTCGCCTCAGCCTCCCAAAGTGCGGGGATTACAGGCTTGAGCCACAGCACCTGGCCTCTGGTGGTGGTTTGAAACTGGCCCATGACCTGTTAGGAACCAGGCTGCACAGCAGGAGGTGAGTGGTGGGTGAGTGATCGGTGTCATCTCCTCCCCATCACTCACATTACTGGCTGAGCTCCGCCTCCTGTCAGATCAGCAGCAGCATTAGATTCTCATAGATGCGTGAACTCTATGGTGAACTGCACACGCAAGGGACCTAGATGGTGTGCTCCTTACGAGAATCTAATGCCTGGTGATCTGTTGCTGTCCTCCACTGCCCCCCCAGATGGGATGGTCTAGTTGCAGGAAAACAAGCTCAGCCTCCCACTAAGTCTATATTATGGTGAGTTTTATAATTATTTTATTGTATATTACAATGTAATGATCATAGAAGTAAAATGCGCAATAAATGTAATGTGTTTGAATCATCCTGAAACAACCCCCTAACTCCGTCTGTTGAAAAATTGTCTTCCACGAAACTGGCCTTTTTTGCCAAAAAGGTGGGAACCACTGGGATAAGGAGGGATAATACCTATTTTATAGGATGGTTGACGATATTTAATGCACAAGTGGACTTGAGACATTAGCACGCTTCATGAGTTTCCAGCAGCTGTTGTAACAAATGGGGAAGCTCAACATAACCAAAATTGATCCTCTCGCAATTCTGGGCCCCAAAGTCCAGAATCATGTTGTTGGAGCCATGCGGTGTGCTGAGCCTCCAGGGGAGGGCCCTCCCTTGCCTCTTCCACCTTCTCTGGCCTCCTGGCATTCTTGGCTTGTGGCAGCATCACAGCAGTCTTTGGCTCTGACTTCACATAGCTTCTCTTCTAAGTGTTCGTTACCTCTCTGTCTTATGAGGATACCGGTCACTAGATTTATAACCCGCTGTGTTTCAGGATGATCTCATTTCAAGATCTCTAGCTTAATGACATCTGAAAAGACCTTTTTTCTTAAGCAAGGACACATTCACAGGTTGTAAGTGGACATTGGTTTTGGGGGCCGTGCAAACTATTGCGTGCGGTAAGACTTGGCACGTAGTGAAGTTCAGTAAATCAGGGTCATCGTGACTTGTAATATTAAAGCCATAGAAAAGAAGACTCCACAATGCAATACAATGGAAACCCTACATGGATATTTAAAAATAACTGAGAATAATTAAAAACACAAAGCAAAGAAAACAAAACTGTGCATTCAACAATATCGGGGCATAGGAAAAGCTGGTCAAGCGCGAGGTGTTCATTCTTTCCTGACCTAAGCAGAGAGCCAGAGGGTTATGTTGTGAGACATCCCTTGACCACTTCACGCTCAGCTGCAGCCTAGGCACGATTCCATCTGGCTTCATGTTAGGATACTCTTAACACTGTCTGAGGCACCTTTTCTCCCTCTGTGTTCTCAGAGTCATGAAAACCATCCAGAGCAGGCCCCGTTTCTCTCTTAGGTTAATTTTTTCTCCCTAATCTGCAGTTGACGTTTTTCATCCTTCTTACTCAGTCGTTCCCTCTGGCCCCATAATTGTGTTTGCTTTTGCTGTGTTTCCCCCGTCTCTGTGGACCCAGAAGCTGTAGAAATGTGGATGGAGTGTTAACCACTTCGGCACACCGAATTCAACTAGCAAGACTTTGAGGCAACGAGGGATTCTCATGTTCTGAAAATAAAAGAACTTGAAGAAATCTGCCTCCTGCCCCAACACACACACAAACACCCTAGGCTAGTTTCTGGCCTTATCATTGAGTTACAGCTTAGTGATGATTTTAAGACAAAAGAGAAAAAAAACTCTCACTTGTGCCATGAACAAGTTACCCCTGAAAATGTGATTTTTGCCTCCACTGGAAACAGTGAGTTTGGGTTTGACACACTGAAGCAGTTTTCCCTGTCTTTTTCATGGAAATGTTCTTTGAATATGCACCTCATTGTTCCGTTTCTTAGTCATGCTTTCTCTAGTTACAAATGCCAAAAACCCAAGCAAACCATACCAAAAAAAGAGAAAAAAATCATTAGCTCAGGTGACTGTGACCCCTGGATCCAGCTGTGCCTGAAGTCCACCTGAACTTCACAGTCACCTGAGCTAATGATTTCTTCACCTTCATTCATTCCTTTCATTGATATCCATTCATCCAATATCCCTCCAGTAAGAGATGGGCACTGCAACAGTAGCATCTTCTATCGCTGGCTTCCTCTTGCAGACAAGGAAACCTTCCCTTCAACCTCAGGTGTTCACCCCCAAGATAGGGGAGGGAGACCTGGGTTGAGCTCCTGAAGCCTGCCAGTTTCTCGTGCCTCAGCTATGCACAGTGACCCTAAAAGGCTTGCCCGTCTGTCATCCTGATTTATGGGAACAGAAATCCCAAGAGCATCCACATTTCAGGGCCTTTGTTCTGCTCTGGCTCTGTGCCATCTTTCCGCCTTCCTAAGTGGTAATAGGCTCTTATCTTCCATTTACGTAAATCTTTTGGGTCACTACACAGCCCCGGGTTACTGTTTTCTTAATTTTCCGTTTTTTAATTGTAAGCAATGAATTGACTCAGAGAGCAGATTTTTCTCATTTGCCTTCAAACTCAATGTTTTCATCTGTTGTGTTCATATCTTATTAACTAAATGACATTTCCTCACTGGGACCTCTCACTGCCTTCTCCTGGTCAGTTGTCTCCCTGGCCATGTCCTGGCCCTTGACCCCAGCCTGTCTTTCGGTGGCACTGATACCATGGAGGTGACAGCTGGCAGTGGTTTGTCTGTGGGTTTCCCATTAGTTCTGGGTGGGAAGGGGTCCACTCCACCATTCACAGAGGCAAGAAGCCTGCAAACATTAGCTTCTTACTGATCCCAGTGGTCAGGGTGTTCATAATGGCTAATTTTATGTGTTAACTTGTGTAGGCCACAGTGCCCAGATATTTGGTCAGGCATGATTCTGTGTGTGTGTGTGTGTGTGTGTGTGTTTGGGTGAGATTAACAAATTGGTGGACTTTGATAAAACAGGTGACTCTCCATAATGTGGGTAGGCCTCATTCAATGAGTTGAAGGCCTAGAGAGATCAAAAGGCTGACTACTCCCAGAAGACAGGAAGGAATTCTGCCAGCAGACAGCCTTTGGACGAGAGCTGCAACGTTAGGTCTTCCTTGAGTCTCCAGCCTTCCAGCCCACCCTGCAGATTTTGGACTTGACAGACTCTGTAATTGCATGAGCAATACCTTAAAATAAGTTTCTCTCTGTATATACTCACCTTATCGGTTCTATGTCTCAGGAGAACCCTGATGAATAGAGGGAAGATCTGGTCCCAAGCAAAGGGAATTTTTTTCTCTCTCAAATATCTCACCTATTTTCCAAGCACACTCATTATCCTCATTCCTTGAAGATAATGGATTTCCAGAACTGGCCGCATAAAAGGAATAAATGCTAGAGACAGAACTGGTACCATCATTTTTATATTAAATCACTGCGAATCCTCTAGAGACGGTGCTTCCTCACTTTGTTCCTTTGTTCATTAGCCCGACGGGAAGACCTAAATGTCCCTCATGCTCAGCAAACACCAGCTGCATGTTTAGGCCTTCCTTGATCAGTGGTCAGATCATATTGTCCTCTGCCCCCAATTCTTGAGGTTTCCTGTCACATTCAGAGGTAATGCCACAGTCTGTGCTGTGATCCACAAGTCACTCTATAATCTCCTACCCTGTATCACCCTTCTCACCTCATTTCTTTTCTTTTTTTTTTTTGAGACAAAGTCTTGCTGTGTCACCAGGCTGGAGTGCAGTGGCGCAATCTTGGCTCACTGCAACCTCTGCTTCCTGGGTTCAAGCAATTCTTCTGCCTTAGCCTCCCGACTAGCTGGGACCACAGGCGTGTGGGACCACAGGCGTGTGCCACCACATGTCCAGCTAATTTTTGTATTTTTTAGTAGAGAAGGGGTTTCACCATGTTGGCCAGGATGGTCTCAATCTCTTGACCTCATGATCCACCTGCCTTGGCCTTCCAAACTGCTGGGACTATAGGCATGAGCCACGGTGCCCAGCCTTCTGACCTCATTTCCACCCCACACTCTGCTCCAGTGCCATGAGCCTGCTTGCTGGGCTCACCACCCCAGATACTCCCACCACAGGGCCTTTGCACATGCCTACTATGGTGTGACCTCTAGATACCCACATGATGCACTCTCAGCCTCTCAGATCTGTGCGCCAAGGGCATCTCCTTGTGGAAGTCTCCCTTGTTCATGTTGTCTGTTCTCCATTCCTGCCCTTTCTGTGTCCTGTCCCTATTTGTTGTTTCTCTTTGCACTTATCACCTCCTGATAAAGTATAACTTCAGCTTATGTAACTGTCTTCCCACCCCCTGGAATTAAAACTCCACGACAGCAGAGGTTTTAGCCTGTTGTGTTCACGGTTGTATTTATCTGTTTTGGTGATGGGCTCTGGGGCCTCTGGTATTCTGGTGACGCCCTGAGTACCTGGTGAATGAATGAATGGACAAGTGAATAAATGACTTCAGTCTGTCTTTGGCTTCCCATATTATCTGTCCTTCATTCTGAGCTAATCTCTTGAATCTGGGTGGCCTGAGATTGTTGCAGCCTCCTGTTCATATATACATGAAAATAGGGAGGTAAGTTTTTTATGCCAGAAATCTCTGAGAGCTGCCATTTTATTAAGGGTCTCTAGCTGAGGACACCTGTCTTCATCTCTTCTCTCCGTCTGCCACTCCAGGGAAGTGTCCCCGTCAATTTGAGGTGAGAATGCTCAGAACAGGAGTGTGATACACAAATTCACATGCTGGCCAGGGCGACATTTTCTTTCTTTTTGAGAAGCAAGTCTCGCCTTGTCACCCAGGGTGGAGTGTAGTGGTGCGATCTCTGCTCACTGCACCCTCTGCCTCCCAGGCAATTCTCCCTGCCTCAGCCTCCTGAGTAGCTGGGATTACAGGCAACATTTTCAAGTTGCCGACTTTACTTCTGAGTGGTCCCACCCTCCCCTGTACCCATCTGCCTCTTACTTTCAGGCGAGATACAGGAGGGTCTCCTTCCTTGTAGACAGTAAATTCTTAAAACTGACCACATTAAAGGAATAAAATGTGGGTGAAGGGGCAGAAGGCAGCAAAACACACTGCCACGTGTGTACCTATGCAACTATCTTACATGTTCTGCACATGTACCCCAAAACCTAAAACGCAATAAAAAGAAAAAAAAAGGAATAAAGTTCAAACACAGAGCAGAATTCTATTGTAAATAATGAAAAAATCCTAATATCCTTATGTAAGGAAAACATGCTTACATTAGGTTCACTTAATAGAATAATTACCAGAATAATAGGGACTGACCACTAATGAGCATAAGGAATCTTTTGAGTGGATGGAAAGATATTATAATGAGGCGTAAGATGTGACTGGATCCGGGTGTTCAATTATAGCATTGGAATTTGTCTTAAAAGTGATTTACTTTGTCTGTTATGGTGTTGGCTTCCTTCTTAGGTTCTCATCTAGGCTCTTGGAGGTTCCAGGTTTACACCCTTAAGGGGACAAATATCTCTCTCCCAAAATCCCAGCAAAAGTCATACTGTGTTTCATTGGCTCTGTGTGTTACATGTGCGAGTTTCTGAACCATTCAACCCAGTCAACAGAAAACAATGTGCTCTAATTATCCCACAGCCAGGGAGCCATGGGCTAGAACCGGGATGCAGAGAAACATTTGGGTGTTGTTGCCAGAAAAGGGATGAATTATTGAGGCCAGAAAAAGAACGCTGTGCGTTCCTACATCTCCAGTTTTGGGAGTGTGATCAGCACGGTCACGGGAGTATAGAAGAGTCGTGCAAAGAAGTTGTGTCTCTTTCCTCCTCAGAAGTCTACTTGGGTTAGTAGGTATGAACAGGAAGCAACATGAAGATGTGTTTCCTAATTGACTTTATGTCATACTTTCCTGAAACCAAAGATAAGCAAACATCATTTATCACTTAGCTGTCAACCCCGATTGCCTTCAATATCGGGGCAAAATAAGACAGATGCAAGAAGTAGCCCAAGTTCGAGTTGGAAGAGTAAGGTGAGATGGAAAATGGGTTCGTTTCAGCAAACCAGGGCCCCTTCCTCTCTAGACAAGCTCTGTTTGGGAGACAGGTCAAGGCTTGGTGGCTGTACCGGCCTGAGTCAAATCCCTGCTCCACTGTGTAGATGTGGGAAAGCCACTTACGGCATCAAACCTCAGCTTCTGTGTCTGTCACTGGGGCCAGTGAAATGTATCTCATGGAGTTGTCTAAAAGGGTCAGATGGCCTAATATGTATTTGTCTTTATTTTTCATTTGCACATTCTGGGCTACAGTCTCCATTCTTCTCTGTCCTGCTCTGAACCCTAGGAGGTTGACCTTGCAAATGGCAACTCCTGGTTCCCATATCTGCTGGGTTCCATGGGGGTTGACCAGTTCCATGGGGGACTGGCAGGAGATTGGAGGGCAAGAGAAAGGAGAAGCTGGAATATTTGTTCCCCACTCGCTCATTGTTTGGATCCATCTCTGACTGTGCCTTTGTCTCCCCATGACTCTAACTCCTGTTGGGTAGCCTCCGTTCAAGATTCCAGCTCCCACTGACCGTCAGGAACATTCCCTTCTCCAGTTCGCCCTTCAGGTGAAGATAATGTCTCACTATTTCTGATCTCTAGGTACCCAGCCTCATTATTTCATTTCATCCATAAGTAGTTCTTTCATAAAAGGGACTTTGAACCATTGAAGGTGGATTCTCTTTCCTTCTGAGGCTGACACTTATACAAATAAAAATTAAACAAAGTGAAAAATGGCTGGAGATTTTTGTTGTTTTCATGTTTAAACAAGCTCAAACATGTAGAACATTTCAAAAATAGGTGCCTGAAACTTTTGTCCCATGAACTTTCTCAGAGTAACTGGCTGAGTTAATGCTTATCACCCCTGAATATTTTGTTGTGTGTTTCTTACAAAGACATTCTCTTACAAAACCACAAGATAACATCAAAATCAGGGAATTACCATTGCTCCATTATTACCACACAATACTGTTGTATTACTCTGGTTTCACAGTGCTATAAAGAATACCCCTGAGACTGGGTAGTTTATAAAGGAAAGATGTTTAATTGACTCACAGTTCTGCATGGCTGGGGAGGCCTCAGGAGACTTACAGTCATGGCAGAAGGCAAAGGAGAAGCAAGTACATTTTTTATAAGGTGGCAGGAAAGGGAGGAGGCAAAGGGAAAAGAGCCCCTTGTGAAACCATCAGATCTTGTGAGAACGAACTCACTATCATGAGAACAGCATGAGAAAACCACCAACCGCCTCCTCATGATCCAGTCACCTCCTAACGGGTCCCTCCCTGGATACGCTGGGATTACAGTTCGAGAGGAGATTTGGGTGGGGACAAGTAGCCAAAGTATATCAACTGTTGCTCAATCATTCATAGCAGAAAGATCTAAAGGACTGCACATTGCAGTTAGTTGTCGTGGCTTTTTACTTTCTTTATTTTGGTCTCCCCTTGAATTTTATGACTTCGACACTGTGGAAGCTTACAGGCTAGTTATTTTGTGACACGTCCCTCCATTTGGATTTGTCTGATGTTTCTTTCTGATTAGATTCAGATGCTACATTTCAGGCAGGAGTGCTCCAGACAGGATGCTCTGCTGTTGTCTTTGCATTTTATCGGGTTGCATGGGATTTAAATATGTCACAATATTAATGATGTCCTTGATTAAGGTGGTGGCAGCTGAGATTTTCTACTGTGAGATTACTCTTATTCCCTTTGAAATTAAGAAATATTTGGTGAAAAGATGTTCAGAGTCTACATGAACATCCTGTTCCTCATTAGAATTTCAGTATTTCATTTATGAATCTCTAACAGGATGGGTTCCTGGATTTCTGTTATGCTCTATGGCTTACATTTTATTACTATAACTGTTTATTTTGATGCTGACAGTATCACGGATTTCACCAGTGGGAGCCATTTTATGACAGCTTCTGTGTTATCTGACATGTCCTCCTTTAAGCCCTGCCCTACTTTCTGGATATAAGATCTTCCAGGCTCATCTGTACCTTTCCTGCCCTAGTCTTGGAATCAACTCAGTTTTTACTGGGGAAATGGTATTTAGACACCAAGATCCTGGCTCTACATGTGCTCATGACTGGTGGGGTGCTCTAGGTTGACTCAGTGGACAGAGGCAGGAAATCATTGTGCATACATTGGGCTTTCTCTCTTCCTCTCTCATTACCTCTCTACCTCTATCTACTCTTCTATACCTAGGCATCTATCTATCTATCGATCTATCTATCTATCTAACTGGCTGGCTGCCTGTCTATCTATCTACCAACCGACCTATCCTACCTATCTATCTATCTACTGTCCTCTGTCTACTGTTCTGTATCTATCTACCTATGCCTCCATCCATCAATCTATTATCTAATCTATTTACCTGTCTTAAAAACCGTGAGTTCACATGGAATGTCACAGATTCTAATCCAGCACCACAGGAGTCATTCTAGATTTCTTCCTTTCTGTGTTTGTAGGTCCCTTCTCCTAATCCCAGGCCAGCCCATTTCCCCTGCCTTCCCCACCTCAGTCTGCTCAGTCTCCAGCCCCTGATGCCACCTGTCCTTCTCACCACTCCCCTGACCCCCTGCCCCAGATGCCGATTCTCCCTGCCTGCCTTGCTGGGCCTCTCCTGATGGTGTTGGGCTGAACTGCTCAGAAGCAAGAGGTGGAGGGGCAGCATCCAGTTCGTATCCTCAGTTACGTGAACTCCATTATATTATCTGTTTAGAAGAATTGTATAAAGTTTAAATCAAAGGAATGTGCTGCAACTTCTCTACCTCAAGATGCCCATTTCTTTGCGGGTCAGGGTGGTGGATGAGCATTCTGACTGGAAATGACCATGGACCCATGGACCACCATGTACTGACCAGCCGTTCCTAGGAAAATAATGTGAGCAAATTTGCGTAGCAAGTCTCCTCTTCCATGTACATATCCTGTCGGTTCTCTTCCTTCCTGGTAACCTCAGGAGATAGGCACACTTGCTATTCCTACAAATGAGGGCACTGACAGCGTTCCTAAAAGGTATAGTAAATGATTGGCAGGTCAGGGTCTGGACCTAGTGGGTCTGTTTCCATGGTCCTTGCCACATGTGCTGTGACCACCATGCTGTGGGTGCCCTCAAGCCTATGTGAAGCTAATCCACATGAATCCAAGCCAGCTTTCCTGTAAGAAATAATGGCAAATGAGAAGTCAGCAGAACGCCTCTCCTCTGCCCAGCTTAGACTTACCGTATAACTCTAGGCCACGTAAATAAAAGAATCTTTATCTACAGAGGTAAAACATATCATGACATTAAAAGTCAATGGCTTAAGTTAATTAGGATTATGTAAAATAAGAAAATGATATATATGAATTTGGGAGAAGTTGTCATTTTAATACTGATAAGCCATTCTAAGGCTATGATATCTCATAGAAATAAAGAAGAGTAGAAGACAGCTGGGTGTGGTGTCTTATGCCTGTAATCCTGGTACTTTGGAAGGCTGAGGTGGGAGGATTGCTTGAACCCAGGAGTTTGAAACCCCATCTCTACCCCCAAAAATACACACACACACACATTAGCTTGGCATGATGGAGAGTGCCTTTAGTCCCACCTACTTGGGAGGCTGAGGTGGGAGGATTGTTGAGCTCGGGAGATGAGGGTTGCAGTGAACCAAGATTGTACCACTGAACTCCAGCCTGGGAGACAGAGCAAGATCCTGTCTAGTGAGGTAGAAGGAATAAGGCCCAGGGCTGTGCTGCCCTGCAGGGTGACTATGATGAGCAACAACTTGTTGCATATTTTCAAATACATAGAAGAACAGATTTTGAATGTTCTCAGCAAAATGAAGGAAGTATTTGAGGTGATGGATATGCTAATTACCCTGATTTAATCATCACACATTTTATACATATATCAGAATGCCATACTTTACCCCATGCATATGTACAGTTATTAATTACAAATAAGAATGAAAGCAAACAAAAAACTCTTAGTAAATAAATAAAAGTATCACCAACTTTTAAAGATTAAAGAGCTTAATGGAGTTGCCATGGGAAAACATTAGGTTCTTAAATGCAAGTAAGAGAAGAACAGGCAGCAGAGGAATTTTAAAGACAGGAAAGCCAGGGGAAATTGATTAAAAGAGGAGAGGAGCCAGCCGGACCCAGGAGTCCACTGAGATTTGAATGGGGCATCAAGGACATATTCTTTCTCTCTCCCCACCCATCTCTATCCCTCTCTCTCTTTCTCCCTCTCTCCCTCTCTGTCTCTTTCTCTCTCTCTCCCTCACATACACATGTGCATTTTCATGGAGGCTTCATTCTCTCATTTGGATTTTCTACATTATGGGAAATGTGGCCACTGAGAGCTCCTGGACTTCAGTTCTCAGGAAGGTCTTTGATTCCCTTAGCTTATACGTGAACATTCCAGGAAACAACTCTGGCTTGCTTGGTGGATTGTGGCCAGTCCTGGATGCAGGCTGACAAACTCAAATAGATCCGTGGCCCAGGTTTCCTCAGGAGTGAGGCACGTTGGTTGGGCTGTGATGAACGGGAACGTGCTACTCTGTCTGTGGGGTCAGGGCCACTCCCACTGGCGACAGCAGATTGAGTAGTCCTGGCCGCACGGACAGTGGTGGGTGTGGGCAGAATGATTCCTAAGCCATATTGGTTGACATAAACCAGGAAATAGGGATGTTTAAACATGGAATGGCAGCTTTCAAGTGTCGGCAACAAAATAAACAATTATTAAATGCTGTGTGGGACAACTAGTCTGGATTATGGCCTCAGGACAGTTTTTCATTTCTACCTTTGACCTCTCAACTTTGTTGGAAAGGATGAGATGCTAGCAGTGGCCCGGTTTGGGCTCACAATCCTCTGAGGCCAAGGCAGCATGATCCACACAGACACTGAAGTTCCTATCCAATCCACGTGGCTGGAGTTTTGAGATCCCTTCCCAGAAGAAGGGATTGTTACCAAAAGAAGGGAGAGAGGGAGAGCCAGGCACGAAAGGTGAGTGTCCATACAGGATCCTGGAAAGCTTGAGAGAGGTGTGGTAGAAAGAGTGAAAATGTTGGGCAAGAGAATAAGAGAAAGAAGACCGTGAAGAACTATGTTATCTCTGCCAAACGATGCTGCTTTTCTGAGAAGGGCGGCTGCTTCGCCCACACTGCTGTGATCATGTCTGTGAGAAATCTTGTTCCTTCTCCTTTAAATTTTGCAGTCCGAGTTTCCCAGCCTCAGCACTGTTGACATGTTGGGCAAGATCATTGTTTATTGCTGGGGACGGGGAGTGTCCTGTGCAGGGCTAGATGTCAGCAGCGTTTTCCCTGCCCACACAGTTATGACCGCCAAAAATGTCTTCTGCCATTGCCAAACGTCCCTTGTGTGCACTGAGAACGTCTCGTTTAACTCCTGCCCACTGTGTATAAAGTACTTTCTGCTTGAAAACATTGTCGTAAATGTTTTACTTGGAAATAATTTTAGACTTTCAGAAAAGTTGCAAAAATAGTACAGAGTCCCATATACTCTTTACCTAGATTCCTCCAAATTAACATTTACGAGGTTGATCATTATTTTTCTTATTAGCTGTGCCTGAGTGTTTCTCTCACCCTTCTGTGTCTGCATATCCATCTCTATAGCTGTGTGTGTGTGTGTGTGTGTGTGTGTGTGTGTGTGTGTCTAGGTGCGATTTTTCTGAGCTAATTATTAACAAGTTGCACACATTATACTCCTTCATGTGTATTCCTTAAAATAAGGCTATTGTCTTATATAATCACATTATGTTAGTTGAAAGAAAACGGCACTTCCACAGTCCTATCATGCATCTACCTCCTTTATTCAGATGTTTCCAGTTCTTCCATTACTGTCATTTAAAGCAAAAGAAAACGAAGTTTTTGTTGGCCCAGCATCCCCTGCTGTGTTTCCTTGTAATGTCTCTTTGGTGTCTTGTCTTCAGAAATAATTTCTCAGCCTTTTTTTTGTCTTCATAACTCTGATGTGTTTGAAGAGTTCAGGCCAGACTTTTTAGAAGAATGTCCCACAATTTGATCCGTATTGATTTGGAGGTAATAGCTGCACTCATTTTGAATTGATCCAGCCCTTCGGGACACTGAGTTCTGAATTGGGATGATTGTGTGTTTGGTGCAGTCTTAATATCACTGATGTCCCTAGTTATCCCTGCAGGACCCACTCTTACTTTTAATGTCCCTGTTATTGTGGCAGAAGGGCTCACAGGCCTGCCTGTAGGAAAGCCTCCTCTCCTTCCTTCCCCTGCAGCTGTGTGTGGGCCGTTCTGCCCTGGCACGAGGAATTCCTTCTGCCCCTGCCTCTTTATCTGTGTGGAGTTCTGCTGCTGGGCTCTCCCCGGGACAGCCATGTGGGCACAGCTCTCTCCCAGGCAGCGCTAGGGGACGAGATCTGGTTCGGTTCCCCCTGCAAGACACAGAGCAGGTGGGAATTTTAACCAGACTTTCTGAAAAGTGAGGGACAACAGGGGCTCCATGTCACTATGGAGGCTGGCAGTCATATATTCATGGGTCAAAGCCACTCTAGTCTTTGAAGAAGTCTGACACATGCTGTTGTAGCTGAGTGTCACAGGTTAAATAAGCCCTTTTATTTTATAACCTTTCCTTCAGTGAAGGTTGAAGGAAATTCACATCTTTTTGCTTCGCTCTCCTTCCCTTAATGTCCCCAGGATAGCCAGCTCTTCTTGGCTTTTACTGTCCTGGAAAAGAGGCTTATACATGTCTGCATGGGTGCATTCCCCACACAGTCACACGCGTGCATGCACTCACACACTCATGCTCATTAGTGCACACGTGCTCACCTTCACACACACATTCACATACACACATTAACACACATGCACATTCATTTACAACTGTGCCCACACGCGCACCAAGACTTGCACATGCTCATTAACACACACTGTCATGCACACACGCATGCTCATACATGCACACTGACGTGGCACATACACTTACATACTCTCACATGCCCATGAATGCACACATGCACCTCTGTACACACCTTCTCACATGTTAACAAACATGCACATTTATGCGCGCACACACACTCATGGATACACACACAAATGCAGCCTCGTGACTAGCTGTTAGTGTTTAGCCACAAGGGAATCTAAATCTAGATTTAGGAATTTTAAAAGTCCCTAATCCCATGGGGGCACAGTCCTGTCAGTACATCTATTTGCATGACTAACCAAGACAGTGAACATCTTCATTCAGGTTCATGGTAATTCACAGCTTTTTCCAGGAACTCGGCGTCCCTGGTTTACAGGGGTGCCGCTGAAAACACACCTGTAGGCACACACACTCACAACTCATTCTGGAGAATATTCTGAAAGAAAGGAAGTGGCCCAAGAGGTGTATTTAAAGTCCCCATCTCCAAAGACAGAAAATTGCGGGCCTGGCTCGGTGGCTCAAGCCTGTAATCCCAGCACTTTGGGAGGCCGAGGCGGGTGGATCACGAGGTCAAGAGATCGAGACCATCCTGGTCGACATGATGAAACCCCGTCTCTACTAAAAATACAGAAAATTAGCTGGGCATGGTGGCGCGTGCCTGTAATCCCAGCTACTCAGGAGGCTGAGGCAGGAGAATTGCCTGAACCCAGGAGGCGGAGGTTGCGGTGAGCAGAGATCGCGCCATTGCACTCCAGCCTGGGTAACAAGAGCGAAACTCCGTCTCAAAAAAACAAAACAAAAAAAAGGAAATTGCTAGTAACTTTTAAATCGGCATTTTCTAATTTGCAGTCTGCCGTGTATGATTCTCAGCAATGTTTGGCCTGTATTGGTGTCATCTGCACTCCCATTTACTTAATACCAGTTTTTCCCTATTTCAAATCTTTTAATCTGAGTTTTGCCCTAAGCAATCATTTCCATGAAAGTCACTGTTTTACATACTAATTGCATTTTCCCCAAAACATTAAGCTAAATACATAACTGATAGAATGTTTCAAGGTCTTTCTGTGTTTTACCCCGAATTACCTCGCATTCTGCATGCTCCAAAGCCTGTCCTCAGGCCCTGATGCCGATGGGCAGGCAGGTCTGATATTGGCTGCTTTTCCTCCCTTGGAACCTCTGGATTGCTTGCCCTGTCCTATAACATGGAATAAGGGCTTCCAGAAAAGGTAGAGGAATGGCTTTCTGAAATTCTGAAAGGCACAGAAAGGAGCATTCATAAGAAACCCAGCAGGGTATGTGATGCTGGGACACCGTATGAGTCCGTTCTCACACTGCCATAAAGAACTACCTGAGCCTCTGTACTTTATAAAGGAAAGAGGTTTGATGGACTCACAGTTTCACAGACTTAGTAGGAAGCATGACTGAGAGGCCTCAGGAAACTTAGAACCACAGGAAAAGGAAAGCAAGGGACATCTGATGTAGCAGCAGGAGAGAGACAGGGTGAAGGGGGATGTGCTACACTCTTAGACTATCAGGTCTCATGAGAACTCGCTTGCTGTCACGAGAACAGCATGGGGAAAGCCGCCCCTATGATCCAGTCACTTCCCACGAGGTCTTTCCTTTGACATGTGGGGTTCAATTCAAGATGAGCTTTGGGTGGGGACACAGAGCTAAACCATCTCAGTTGCTGAAGGTGAGTGATGCACTGCTCCCCTGGGAGTCAGCCTCATCCAATTGTCAAATAGGGTCCCCCTAACCAGGTGCCCAATTGTAGGCCAGGACACTGCTGGGCTTGGGCCCATCAACCAAGGAAAGGGCATATATGTTTAAAGCCGGGAAATACAAGTCAGCATTTGCCAACTTTAAACATATGTGCCCTTTCCAAATAAATATAAAAATCCAGAGATTTTTCTCTACTCCTTCTCCCAGAGGAGGGAACACGATCCCTGAACGACCCTGTTCTTTGTTCTCCAAGCCAAAAGAACAACAAATAGATTAACTTTGCCTTCTGTGGTTCATTTAACAGAAAACATAAGTGAGTTCCCAGTTTCACAATAGGAATAACTGAACATACGTTTTAATGCTAAAGCTGCTCCAGGATTCTGATATATACACATCCCACCACTCCCAATTGAGAATTGCTGGTCCAAGTATAAGTGGACATCTTTTCCAAAATGAAAGCCACTGAACTGGAGCGTGCGCAGGTGAGTGTGCCGCCCTCCTTGTATGTAAGGTCCTACAGCTCTTAGGCCTCTATGGAGCTGGATGACCCGAGCAGCAGAGGAATTCCCAAATTCTGAAGGATCATTCTTATGGTCTGAGACAGCTGCAAGGTAAAGCCAGAATTCCCTTGTGAGTACATCCAGGAAGTAAACATCTGTAGAGATGGTGCAAACCTCCCAGGATTCAGGACACGAGTGACTTTCTTTGAAGTCCAGCTCCCCTCCTCTGGTGTAGGTCCCATTTTAACCCTATAGTGTAGAGTTTCTGTCCTGACACACTACACTGCCAGCAGCCCCCAGTCTCGGTAATGACAACCAGAACGTCCCCATCCGGTGCCCCTGGCTGGGCAGGTGCTGAGGGGCTGAGCTGCCTGCAGCCCGCGCCAGCTGTGAATACAGCCCACCTGCTGTAGGAGATGAAGATGGGATCCCAGAACAGCAGAAATAGGCAACAGGGAGAGGAGATTGTGGGGAGGGATTGGAGTCCCTGGTTTAGCTTCCCGTTTTCCCTGCTGTTCCTGTAACTCAGTGGTATGCCCTGGAACAACCCCACTAAATACTCGTGCTAGTTCAGTGCCTGCCTTTCCAGCCTCAGATCCATCCCTGCTCACTTCTGGATTGTAGGGAACTGCAGCTCCCAGATTCCCTTGCCTTCTGGCTTCTGGACACCTTCTAGTCCACTCTGAGGCTGGAAGAAGACGGGGGAGACTGAAGTGGGGAAAGCCACGGTGTTTCTCTCCTTTTCTTGCTTTGCTTCCGGGACTGCCTGCAATGGTGGCAAGGGCTTCTCAGGAGCCCTGGCTGACGAGAGGCAGCCTCTGCACGCTGTGTCCTGGTGTGCACCCTGCCCTGAGGGCGGCCTTGGCCCCCGGGAACCCCCTGGCATCCATCGTTCCCCCTCCCCTAGGGCTGCAGGGTGCCCTCCTGTCACTGGTATCTGGGTGTCTCACCATCCATCGCTGCTTTGTAACTCTTGCCTCACTGCATAATTAATGTTTAGACCCTTCTGTAGAAGTAAATACAGCAATTTCTGTTTTGTTTTTTCTTCTGGCTGAATTCTGACAACATATCCTTTATTTTCTCATGCACATTCAAGTTTGTTTTCTGTTTCTTGTAGTCAAAAGAATCCTGGTCAAAAAGAATGAAAGACAAAACTTAGAGGGAAGCCTTGAAAACAAAGCCTGTGCCCCTCAGATTCCTGCGGTGTGAAAGGAGGTGGGCCTGCGCTCCTTCACGTGAGCCTGCTTTTGCGTCAGCTAAGAGGGGTTGACAATCCCTGCCCAGCTTCCTCACCCAGCAGTTGTAAGAAATGGTTTGTCTGGGGTTTTCTCTAACTTGTTTCTGTAGAATGTAAGCTCCTCGTGGGCATAGATTTTGTCTCTGTTATCAATTCTGAAACCCTAGTACCTAGATGAGTGCTGGGCACATAGCAGGTACTTTGCAAGTATCTGTTAAGTGTGCTTAGTACCAGATGAGGTTCTTCCAAAATGTCTGTTAAGTGGGCTTAGTACCTAGCTACCTTAGTTCCTAGATGAGGTACTTCATAAGTATAGTGAGTACCTAGAGACCCTAGTACCTAGATGAGGTACTTCCTGAGTGTCTGTTAAGCGTACTTAGTACCTAGTACCTTAGTTCCTAGATGAGGTACTTTGTAAGTGTCTGTTAAGTGTACAGTAAGAACTGTAGATCATGACTTAGTGGAATTGACTTGGTGGATTGTTGCTGTCAGGTTTTTTTTCATAAATAGAATAGCACAGAAATTCTATTCCAAATAGAGTACATTTCACATGGTATGTCTGCGTGTTCTGTTCTGGTATATGGGTGTGTGTGTGTGTATGTGTGTGTGTGCACAAGCATGTGTACCAACTTGTGTTGGTGATGTGATTCTCACAGTAGATCTTGATTTTCAAAATTTTGAAAGCCAGAGAGCAAGATAACAGGTTGGCTTTTTGTGAACAGTAAGGAGTTGTGTAAATCTGAACCTGTAGCGTCTCCTGGATTGCTGTCACTGAGGACACAAGATCCTCTTTAAAAACGGGGTCCAAACTCCCTCTGGTCTCATTTTGCACGTCTCCACAGTATGAACCCTCCTTTCCAGCCACTCCAAATAACTTAATTCCCTCATCTCAGGAGGCTGTTTCATTGCAGAAATTGCTGCTTGTTCACAAACTTAGTAAGGTACTTAAAAAATATTTTGTCATGACTAATAAAAGTCACAGGACAAATTGGTCTTATTTCTTCTTTTTAATGCAAAATGTAATTCTGTCCACCCTGATTGTTTTGCTTAATTGTACACATGCCCCACTGGGAGGCCAGGAAACTTGCATTTATTTCTAGAGCTACCTCCATACAGAATTTCAAAGAACCTCAGGACACTTGAGGATTGGTGTCCAGACAGGATGAATCCTTTCTTCTTCGATCAGAATTTTTTTTTCTTTTTTTTTTTTTGCTGGGGGATGAAGATGCTTGAACTTGCTTTATTTAGGGGAAAATGGAATCCCTTTGAGCTCTTGATCTCCGTTTCTCAGGAGTGGAGCCCATTTATAGATGCTCAGGTCTGTCATTGCCTTCTTTGTCTCCCAACCTCCTAAGGTCGAGAGTAATTCTTTATGACAAATTGTGAGCATTCTGGAGTCGGCACAGCCTCCTCTGAACACACTGGAGTGTGTATTTCCTGCATCCTCTTTGTCACCTCCCTGGGTTTTATTTTAATTGCCTTGCTTTTCAAAAGCAAGATTCCTTTTAAATTATTCATGGTGGTATAATGTTTATGTGATCAGAGTAATTATTATAATTATGCATTGTGAATTTTCATAATTAATGACCTCACTTAGATTTAATTTGGTGCAGAATATTTCCAAAGGGGAATCAGGTGATTGTGTCTGCTGGGGGAATCAGAATGAAATAAAATGGTGACTTATCTTGGGTTTTGTAGAGCAGAGGGCACTTCAGTCATTCACTCTGGGGACTGGGGACGCGGCAGCATCTTGAGAAGTGGAAGGAATGGGATCTACTTTCAGGAGTTCACTAGAGGCGTCCTGACACCCCCAGCTCAGCATCTTCCTCTGTGAGCCACCCCTGGGAAGGTGTCCAAAGATGCCCTGGTAGAACAAGCCTAGCAGAGCAGTAAGAGCAAGAAGGGGACTGACCAGACATGCGTCTCCCTCCCGGTGCTTTTGAATGAGACTGCGGCTTACCACATCGGCAGAAACCACCCACAATGCTCAACAGCAGCAAAACCGCACCCAGGGACTCATGCAGCAAGGTGGCCCGACAAGGACTCAGGCTTCGCTGCCTCCCTCTCCCTCTCCCTCTAATTCTGGAAAGAGTAAAAAATGCAAGCCATTGGAGAATTGGCTGATGGCACTCTGAGCATGGGAAGAAAGTTGATATTTTGTGATTGACACCTGTCTGAGTCTGTTATAGTTGCTCTAACAAAATACCAGAGCCTGGGAAGATTCTAAACAATAGGAATTTGTTCCTTACAGTTCTGGAGCCCAGAGGTCCAAGATCAGGGCAGCAGCAGATGCAGTATCTGGTAAGGGCTGGCTTTCTGGCTCACAGGCAGGGCCTCTTGCTGTGTGCTCTCACAGTGGCTGGGAGACCTCTTTTATAAGGACCCCAATCCCATTCATGAGGCTCCAGCCCCGTGACCTCATCACATCCCGAAGGCACCACTTCTTAAATCCTCCACCCTGGAGGGCAGATTTCAACACATGAGTTTTCAAGGGACAGAGATGTTTAGAACACAGCCATTTTGTAGTGAGATTTCAAATATTTTGTTTGAATGCCTCAATTTTCCTGATCTTTGACTTGTATCTGAGGAACAATGCTTGGTGTGAGCCCTAAATAAATAACTAAAAACACGTATGTAGGTGTGTGTGTGTGTGCGTTTGTGTGTGTGTGTGCGTTTGTGTGTGTGTGTGTGTGTGTGTGTGTGTATATATATATATATTTAGAGAGAGAGAGAGAAAATGAGGCATTGGGACCTGGGTTTTCCAATCATTGGAGGTTCAGGTCTTATGATCAGGAAGCTTTGGGCTGCAAGTAATAATAATATGAATACAATCTGACTTAAATAAATGGTAAAAACAAATGATATATACATAGATAGATATGCTTCTTCATCACCCAGAAAAAAATATGATTGAGAAATAAATGATTCATCCTGTGTCATCTTGCTTTGTAACACAAATAGACACCAGTACTCAAGTGCCCTAAGATTCTTTGAAATTCTGTATGGCACTAGCTCTAGAAATAAGTTTATATTATATTTGAGACAGGGTCTTTCTCTGTTGCCCAGGCTGGAAAGCAGTGGCACAGTCATAGCTCACTGCAGCCTCGAACTCCTGGCCTCAAGCGATCCTCCCACCTCAGTCCCCCAATGGGATTACAGGCATGAGCCACACACCCAGTCCCAAAATAAATATTTGGTATAGCCATAGCTATTTACAAAGACCTTTCATCAACATCGTTCCCTCTCAGCCTCAGACCTACCTGAGGGGAAGGCAATTCCATTCCCATTTTATGGATGAGAAAACTAGACACATATCGTCTCATAGGAAATAAATAATGGCTGCTTTGAACTTGTGATGTTGTAGGCATCCTCTCTGCAAGAGTCTGCTACCTTCCACCCCTTCCTCTTGGTGTACTTTCTTTCCTTACCTGACCTCTTAGACTTTCCCTCCAATATTAGTAATGTGCCTTTCAAGTCCTGCAAAAACAAATTGGGGGCAAACTAAAGAAAGCAGAAAAATTAGAGCCTTACATAAAATTCTGCTCAGTGATCAGAGACAAGTTCCATCGTACTTTTCAGTTTTAATCACTAACTAAATTTAAAAAGCCTTAAGTGTTCTCCTACTTCCTTCTTGATCCTCATAGAATATTGTATGTTTCAAACCGTATTTAGTTGTGCCTTCCTCTGTCTCTCTCTGCTCTGTCATTTCTTGAAGACATGGGCCTTTCCTAATTACCTTCCATATCGTCAGCATGTTATGGGATATTCAACACATAATAAGGAGTGGGATGCATCCTGCAGGAATGAATGAACATTGTTTTTCTCTGTACCTCCCCTTGCCACCCTTTCTTCCTTGCATCCAGGTCCCTTTCTCTTTTTGTCCTCTGTATTTCCTGAAGTAGCACACTTGCTTTGAGAGTGTTTGCTGATTTGAGATGCAAAGCTGATGGCCGGAAGCCTGAACTCAGAAGACAGGACTCAGGGCTGATCTAGCGTTGAGAGCTGGGTTTCCCAATCATTGGAGGTTCAGGTTTTTATCATTAGGATACTTTGGGCTGCGAGTAATAACAATGTGAATACAATCTGGCTTAAATGGTGAGGAAATTATTATCTTAAGACCAACTCCAGCAGCAGGGCGGTTTCCCTGTTAATTGATGAGGTGGCATCTTGTTCGTCTTAATGATCAAAGTCTTTCTGTGTCTCCCGTGACATCCTGAGGGCTGGCTTCACCCCAAGACTGGTTGTTCTCACGGTCAAAGGAGAGATGACTCTGGTATTTAGGGTGCATAATCTATATGTTTATGGCTAGAGGGAGTGCCTAGCTTTTCAGGGGTTTCTCTCAAAAACGAAGAAGGGCCAACCCACCTGTAGTTTTCTGTCTGTCTTCCTGGTTGTATTTAGAGCACAGAGCCATTCTG